>OZ059904.1:13575764-13598264 GCA_964057215.1 Oscheius myriophilus
TAAAACTGATAGTGCGAGGCACAAACGACAGCTGGGACTTTCAGGAAACTACACTTGATGCCACAACTACTTTTTCTCAACATGCCAATGTTTGGATGTTGTTAGTAGAGTGATAAATGTAAGAGGATATTCAGGCCGTGTACGCAGCGAAATCGGCCAAAGTAGATTTGGCGAAAAGTATACGTATCGTTTTAATGGGCCATCTGGGAACTTCGAAAAAAAGAAACGCAAAATGTAACAAAACATTTTTATCCCTGATTTTCAATTAGCCAAAATCGCCAGTCATCCACATGAAAAGTTGGCCCTCACATTCAAAATACCAAAGCGTATCGTAGCTTCATTTTTCAGTCTGAATCTTGTGAAAAAAAAACGTGCTGACGCAGATATCTTTGTTCCAAAATTAACTATTTCTCAATTGCGCAGAACGCAAAAACTTTCCCGCATAAAAAGTTGAATGTTTAGGCGAGTCACCATTTCCTGTTGTGTCTAAAAGAAGATGTGAGATGGGATGATAAATAATCTTGAGCTAATCTCCAACTTATTTAATCCAGTGTTCGTCGAAAACCGAAGAGCAATGCGATCCGCGTACAAACAGCGAGTGCAGCCGATGTTATCAGATGCAGAATTACGAAAAGAGGCTGAGCTGTTTTGTACAAAAGAAGATGCAATCACAACACGTCATTCTCTGATCACACCTTTTTGTTTGCTCCACAATTGCGATTCTCCCACTGATAAAGGGCGAATGGTAGATTAATGACGAAGCAAAGGGAGGGAGGCCCTTTGTTTCAAGCACTCCGTCTGTGGCTCGATGAATTGTCATAGAACCTGGTTATGGTTCGTTTTCACCGGATAACTAAGAGAGAGAAAGAATTTTTGGCAGCGGGTCCTGCTGCGACGAGCCGTGCTCTACCAAAGCGCGCTAGAAAAGAGAAAACGTTGAATGAAGAGAAAAGGCGGAGAGAAAAAAGCCCTTAAAACGGCCTTTTTCAGCATACGTCCTTTAAATATACTACAAAAAAGAACAATTGTAATTTTTATACTTATAATTTGCAAACTCCATGTTCTGCAAGGAGATGTATGTCCCCTTTTAGAAGAATCCCCATTGCGGGAAAATAAACGAAACTTGTTTTTCGTTTTGAAAATGGACTATAATTCCGCCAATTGGAGGAATGTACCAAGAGGGCGTATTTGAATTCATACTACAGTTAAAATTAATTTTCTCTTGAAAACAAACTATTAATCGTAACATTTGTTATGTCGATGTGAATTGAATGGTTGGTTTTCAAAACAGGTCTAGCTTTTTCAAAATGTATGAAGATTGGTGATTGGAGAGGTGAGGGTCGGAAGAAATGAGGAAACGTAATTCATGCCATTTTGGTTTGATTTTGGATGTGGATGTTGTAAAGAACGGACAGTCAGAGATACGCTGTCAAAACGATCTTGGAACCAGTTTGAAAAAATTATTCTTAATTGAATTCACGTTTCAGGGAAGGGGGATAGAATTCACTTTCTAGTTGAACAAAACTCTAAAATCTACAAAATCTCTTTTGTATCTTAAAAATCATAACTCTTCTAATCTAATGTAATTTCACCTGTTGTAGGAGAAAGCATCGAAATCGTAGGTGAAGTAGAAGGTGTCGGCTGCCATTGTCTTTTCCTCATCGAAAGATGGAATCGGGGGCGGGCCAAATGAAAAGACAACACAAAGTGCTACGGGAAGTTTGAACTCGGCGGAAATTGGCCTCAGGGCCCACGGGGAGTCGTTCGTTTTCTTTTTCATTGCGCTATTCCGGGAGGCGTTCCGAGGAAGGATTCCTCAGGCGAAAAATCAAGGATCAGAAGGGGTTTTTGGGTTCAGCACCGGGTCGGTATGTTCATTCAAGAATTCCCGCCAACGCTTCAAATCGTGGTTTTGCACAAGAATATTCACCTTTTTCATCGACGAAGGTCGATCTCAAGCTTATTCTGGTTAGTCTTTAGGGGATGCATCCTACTGACATACTGCTTTCAAAAACACACGCTTTTAACCTATTCGGTGTATTAAAATGTAGAGGTTTCTTTCAATTTGCCGGCGTTTTATTTGTCAAAGCGACTCTTAGAAAACGTTTTCTCAAAAATTTGCCGTTTTGGAACAAGAAGTTTTTATCCATGGGTTCTACCGCGATCAAAGTCAAAAATTTTCAATCAAGGGGTTCTTTTTCAAATGAAATATATGCTCAGTTTTTCTCATGCTATGTTTACTCAAAAAATGGTTGCAAAGTTTATCGGAAAACACACGTTTGAAATCTGCAAACTTGTGAAAACATCAACACTTTCGAAAAAAAATTGCTGTTTTTTGTGGGTATGAATTCTTTTTTAACATTTGTTTTAGTGTAAAAGTCATTTCCTCTAGTATAGTTCACTGCCAAACATCAGAGACTTTTAAGAGATTCCTATCTTTTCTATTTTAGTCGTGTTTCTGTCTGAATTTTCATTTTATTTGCAAACAACGCCTAACCTGATCGCCTATCTCTAAAAACATCGTCTGACAACGAGAAAACAGGTGACTTTTAGAATAAACTTAGGCACTTTGGGTCAATTGGGTTACTTTTCAAAGTTTGTAATATGGAAAGAATAAAATTAGCAGTTTCTCGTAACTTAATAGTTTAGTTATTAAATAGTTGCAATGTGCCACGAAACAGCTCAATAATCGGTTGAAGGCGGGGAAAACGAGTTGTTTGGTTTCGTAACTTTGCAAATTGAATTCAGTTGCTGTTTTCGGTTGGATTTTGAGTCTGCGTTCAAAAATGAACCATTCAAACGTTGCTTAAAACTGCGTAAACAGGGAATTCTTCAACGAATTGAATAGAAGAGATAAGAGACACAAACTGAATAGAGATAGAGGAAGAGACTAAAAGAGACAGAGTCAAATACAGAAAAACTAAGAGACGACAGAGACAAAGAGAGATAGGCAAGTAGGATAAATCCAAAAAGAGTGAAAGAGGTAAATACAGGAAACAGTTACATAAAGAGGCAAATACACATTGATACAGAGAGTGAGAAAGTTTATGAGGGAGAATGAGAGGCACACTTATACAGATACACAGGGACCGAACGGGAAAGGGGAGGGCTATCGAGAGAGAGAGAGAGAGAGAGAGAGAGAGAGAGAGAGAGAGAGAGATACCGTGAGTGATAGAGAGAGCAGAGAACGAGAGAGGGAGCGAGAGACACACATCGAGAGAGAGAGAGAACACGAGAAAGAAACCCGAGGAATAAAGAATGCAAGAGAAAGAGAGAATTGCATAAAAAAGGCATAGGATTAAAAGTGCTTTCATCAAATTTAGCAATCAGAAAACTTAAAAGCACTGTTTTCTTTCATTTAGGCACATTTGTTTATCTTTTTTAGAAAACATTTCCCCTAATTCTCAAAGAACTCAAAATGTGTGTCCCACCTGTTGTAGTATTCGTTGTCGCAGTCCCTCTCCTTCTCCGTCCTCTCACATTGGTCCACGTGCTCCAGAAATCTCGCCCTCACACTTGTCGTGTCGATGACTACCGTAGTGTCCTCCGCCGTCAGTTCTATCACAGGCATCAGAGCAGCCACTCCGTCATCTCCCATGGTCACAGGCGCAGCCACTTCCACAGGAGTCGCCAGGAGCTTCGGTGTCCTCTGAAGAGGCATTTTAGCCCTTCGATCCTCAGCGGTTGGAGGTGGATCTCCGAAGAAGGGATTCTTCTGAGGAACCCCAGACAAGGGTTCCCTGGTGGTGTTTGAGTTGCCCGTACAGATGGGCGGTTTGTCTCCAAAGGCGGTCTGAGGCTGCCAGTAGCCGCCGGAAATCGTACGGGCGCGGTTAATCGGCGGTCGGGCGGATAAGCTCATCCGCTTCGGAGAGTAGCTCCCGTTGCTGTGGTTGTTGTTGGTGGCGGTGATGGTTTTCTGCATCTGAACCACCCGACAGCCTCCTGGCCGAGGAGCCAAGGGAGGAGGGTCTCCGAAAGAGGCGCGAGAGGGAGAGGAGGGACGGGAGTGGAAGGAGAGAGAGGAACGGAGGGAGGGACGACCGAGGGCTACTCCAGAATCAGCGGAGAGGAGGGAAGAACGTTCGCTGGCCGGCGAGTGGTCCTCGTACATGGAAAAGTGCCTGAAGAACCACATGGATGGATGCACCGCTGAGGTGCGGAGGGAGGAGGGAGGAGTGCAAACGAGGGGCAATTTTTGTCTTTAATTTTTCCTTTTTTAAACTATTTTACTTATGACTTTAACTTAATTAGTTCGTGGTTATACTGTTTTCAAAATATTTTAAATTTTTTACGCATTTTTTTACACATCTGATAGATTTAGATTTTTACACTTCGCATAGATTTAGGCTTGTCAAAATGTGAAAAAATAGATTTTCAAAAAGAATTTTCGTTGCGGCCATATATTACCATAGTTTAATTAGTTTAATAAAAATCGATGTCAAAGTAAAAAAAACATTTTTTGCAGGACATTTCCGCCTCTATATAATCATGTTCGACGTAAACGTGTCCCATTTTGTTTTATTTTGTTTTATTTTTAAAAAAAAGTAAAACTCTGCATTTCACCATTGAAAATGACACTCTCTCGCCTACGTTACGTCATGGACAGGTCCTTTTTCATTTTCCTGGGCCTCAGCCTTTAAAAAGAATCAAAACGGTAACATATTACGCTGAAGTGCCGGCTGTTAACTAAGGAGAAATGACTAACGCGACGTCTTTGTGGCAATCAATGCGAAAGAATGAGACATTTCTTCACCGAAAATGGGTAAAATGTGCTTTTTTGGATCGGGTTTTTTCTATACTACTGAACGGTTTTTTCAGTTGCTAGCCCGCTTTCGACAAGTGGATTTTGTATATTTTGCATTCTTACGCTTCCTAATTTATGTATAGCTTCAACCGAACGCGCTGGATTTTAGCGCGAATTTAGTAACATTTTTGACTTTGAAACGATTTTGCGTGATGGAGAAATTTGTTTTTGAATGGTTTTCCTTCTCTGTACCTCTTTATTCAGCGCGATCTCTCGGGTAGATCACAGGTCATCGCGGCGGGACTCAAAACCGAAAAAAAGGCGTTAGCGGTGAAGTATGCGTTAAAAACAATACTATTGATGTTTACCAAAAGTTCCTTCTTTATTTTAAGATTGGGTGCCACCGATTTAGATCGAGTGGGGCGATGATCCAAAGCGCTTAGTCGCAGAGAAAATGGCACAAGCGTGGCAGTTTCTTGCCTTTGCCGCGAACTGTAAAAAAGAGTTGAGAAATCAACCACGGCAGCGGAATGGCTAAATCTTTCGCTGGAAACCACCCACTAGAGATTAAATTATTGTTGCCACTGCTACCGCAAAAAAAAAGGAAAAATTTAAATTGTCATTTTTCCGTTAAGCTAAATCGATAGTTAAGACTCAAAAGCTCACCGTGGCCGTGTCCCCGGGTGGTTCTTATCTGCGCATAAAGAGGAACGCTATCGGCCGTCGCTGACCCTCCGGAAACCGGAGGCGGATCCAACCGATCGCTAATGGGGGCATTAACGGCGGATTAAAGCCAGCCGGCGACTGTTGTCATCCAGACAACTGTAGCATTTATTGCAAATGCAGGAATTCAGAGCGAAAATTAGAAAAGTGGCCGAAAGAGGGGTTTGGGGTTATTTATAAACTCGCAGCGCTGACTGAGCAGGTCAGCCTTATCTGCTTAATGGAAAACAAATTCAGAGGCAAAAACACGCACCAACTTTCCTTTTTCTGTTTACTTTCGAGGCTTAGCAGAGGTAGACATACAACCACCCAAGCAACCTACGCATTTCTCACTTTAACGCCTAGTCTTTGGTCTAGATAATTTCGTTTCATTTGTTTCGTGGGGAAATCTTATTTATTTTATGTGAATTTATGTAAACTTAGTTTATTGTTTAATGTTTCTTTATTTTGCACACCATTTCAAAAATAGCGCTAATCATGACATTCATGTCCAGCTTTGATACATGTTTACACAACTTTACAACTTTAGATTTTTAAAATTCAGCATAAAAACCAGTTAGACAGATTTTCAGGGAGAAAAAAATTATGTAAATCTCGTATGAAATATAGAAGCTAAAATCTAAGGTAACAGTAAAACATCATCACTGGTGTTTTTAAATTTAATTTTTTTATAATCCGACGTATTTATAAAACGAGGCATATTTTTCTGTCTGGAAAACGAAAACCGATGTTTTTCGAAATTTAAAGTTGCTACGGGAAAACAGATAAACCTTGTAATTACAATAAAACTGACATTTTTGCAGCAACAATTTCAACAAAAAACTAAATCATCCTAAATATTTCAGATTAGGGCTTTTCGAAGGCTTTTGTCATAGCAGGCTCTTTAAGGCCAAGTTTAAGCAAATCGCTGGCAATTTCAACATTTCACATCGTTAATTTTCTCGATATTTACAGGGTTAAACGAATTTAAACAAAGACAAAATTTTAAAATGCCTTTTTTAATTGTCTATGCTAAATAATGTAATTTTTCTGTATTTTTCTCTATTGATAGGTGTAAATGACAAATTTTGTCATATCGATTTCACAAATTAACGTTTCAAGACCTACTGGGCTAATCCATTTCCAGCTCCAATCAGCTATGTCTGTGTCCAATTGAACTGAATAGTCCAGAACAAAGAAAAACAAAATCCGTTGTGCTCATTCGAAAAGAAGTGTTTCAGAAATAGAGGATCATTTGGAAATGGAAAGACTAATAATGACAGAGCGTCTAAGTGCCCGAAATTCGAGAATTCGCGGTGTCGCCTTTCACAGGTATTTCCTGGACCTTTTATATTTAAAGGACTGATAGTTGGTGCCAGAAGGGAATCGAGTGCTGCACCTACCTGCCGGTTTTAGCCAAAGGACTTCTGCTGCGGTAGCTGCTCACGGAGGCGTCTTGACGGGACAGCTGGTTGCGCTCTTGGGCGCCGTCGTCACCCATCGTCGTTTTAGACCTCACATCCTGCAAAAGAGACAGAGTTCGATAGAGGCACTCTTTCACATTGCATCTCTCTCTAACAAAACATTCACAAAACACAAAACAAACTAACTTTAAGTCCTGGTTTTCTGATGTGTCTGGCGGGATCGACGGGAGCCAGAGTGGAGCTCGCGTTAGACGACGTCGTGATGTCCAGAGACCCGCCCAGGATTTCTGAAACCGCAGTTTAGTGACAAAAACACAAACAAAAGACTAATCCGAGAAAGGAGAAAAAGGCTTAGAAGAATAGATATCTTTTTGAGATAAGAGGTGTGGGAAAGACGCAAATACAAGATATGAGGAGAGGAGAAAGGAGGAGTGTAAACAGCGGATAGTTGACAGAAACACGTTCACAATGGCACCGGTGAATCATCCTTTCACTCGGTCACACTCCCAGTGACATCATGGGGAGGTGGGGACATGCCTAAGGTTGGTTAACAACCAAGAAAGGATTTGGGCATTGGGTCCCGCCGACAGAACACGCTGAAGGAAGAAAAACAGAAAAAACGGTAGGAACTTCTCAAATTGGCCATGACCGTGTGCTATAACAAGCACAAACTGGCCCTCAACCGTGTGTGAAAGCGAACATAATTGCAGATAGGTCAAATAATCAATATTTCCCTGTTAGCAAATGTTTAGCTCGGGAAGCGTCATTTTTCTTGACTTTGATTTTTGCCTAACTCAACGACTGGGTTACTTCAGGCCGTTTTTGGCAGGATGCCTTTTTGGTTTTCTTAATACAGCATCTTTGTAATAATCGTTTTCGAGTTTGTTCAAATTTGGGCTCCAGCCTTCCTATATCCAGTATGAACATTTTAGGTCATTATCGGTTTGGGGTTCAACTTTATTGATAGGTTGTGACTGAATTCGAGTTGCGAATGTCTTAAGATGACAAATAATTTCTTATTATGCTCTAAAATAATGCCAAAGTCCCAGTGTAGTGACAGAAAATCAAATATTAAAATTTTGAGTCTAAATTTCAACACACATTAACATAGCTTCCAGACCTGTCTTGGCTAAAAGTATGAGAAGCTAATTACAAATTTCGATTCGAATAATTCGATAGAATAAAAATAATACGACAAGATCGAGGATAAACTATCGTTCACAATTTATCAGACGAAACATTGCAGTTAATGAAATATAGCTGTCACCAAATTGGAATCGTGCCAATAAAATTAGAATGTTCAAGTGATCCTCTGTTAAAATGGGAAATTCATAGTCTAATTATTGTCGACAGAGCATGCTTTGCATGTTTTCGCAATTAGCAAAAAAAAATTCAGTTTGGTCACAGCTATATGAGAAGCTAATTACAAACCTTAATGTGAAGTCGCATATGACTTATTGTAAATATCACGGATACAGACGAAAACATTTTGTTTACGGATATGATAAAATTGGAAACGGAGCCAATCATCTGGGAAAAACAGAAACAAGGTCAGTTCTCTCAAGGAGAGAAAAGATAAACAAATTACACATAATAAATGGTTTCATATGATTACTTAGCTTTGAAGGATTTCGCGCACTGGGGGCGCCGGGATAACCGTATGATAATGGTACGCAAAAGAGAGAGCACGCAAAATGAAGAGGAACAGAAAAAAGACACAAATTGTTATGCTATGTATCTTGCAGCATTGTAAAAGAACGAGAAAATTTCCTTTTTATTCCGATGATAATTGAGATGGTTAAAGTGTGCATTTGGATGACTCGGTCTCTCGGTTAGATGCGAATAATGTGGCTGTGGGCGGAATCCACTTACTCATGCATAGATCTTTGGAAGACAGGTGTAGCCTGGGCTGAAAACACCCGTTTGCCGTGATTTGCCCAAATGTCTATTGTTCCTTTGACTGAATGTCGTTCCAGCGGATTGAAAATAGAAGAAAAAGGGCGGAATTAGCCGCATAAGACGGACGATAAGAAAGGAGAATGGGCGATTGCAAGGACAGGTTGGAGGGGAAGGAGGAGACGGAAAGGGCAGGCGTTGTCTAGAAAGGAAGACAGCGAAGTTCATTAAACAAACTTTTGACCTTTCCACGCTTTTCAATAATCCTCTTTTATAATTATTTGGATTGCACCAGGTATGGTTTTCACTGGTGGGGGCGAGATATCGTGCAAAATAACGAGACGCCAGAGTGGCGCGGAAATAATAATTTCGCCAAAACTTAAAGCCGAGGCCCACACAAATGAAAAAGGACCTGTCCATAGCGTAGCGTAGGCGATAGAGTGTCATTTTCAATGGTGAAATGCAGAGAGTTTTATGTTAGCATGGACAGGTCCCCCTCTTCATTTTACGTGGGCCTCTCCCTTAAAACAAGAAAATATGTATTTTCAGAACCTGGAAAATAAGAGCTGCACAAAAATGCAGAAGACATACTTTTCGTGCGGGTTCTCTTCAGCTTTTAAAGGCAGAGCAAACATGAACAAATCTAACGGGCAACATGGGCGAGAAATCGAAATTTTCAATGGTGAAATGAGAAGAGTAGTATGGTACATAATGACAAGTCCTAACAAGGCCTTCCATGTCCATTTTCAGTGTTCTCTGCCTTTAAATTTCAAACAGTGGGGTGAGTAAGGGCGGTTCAAACGACAGACTGAAATCCAAATGGTAATCTCGTTGTGAACACTGGCGGTGGGGGATTTCAGTTTATTAGCCAGCAAACGAGAGATTTAGGCCATTCGAGGGGATTTTCGGATTTCATAGTCACATGTTGACTCTCGGACCCGATTTGGAAAATGTTGCAGCGTTAAAGAAAAATGACGAATTTCGATCAGAAAACGACTGGTTTCAGATTCAATCTCTCACTTGCGTCATTTGCTCGTTAAAGTTCCGCTCGACATTGACACGGAAGCACGACAATGAAACGATACTTGAATGGGTAACTGAACAAAGTTCGAAGTGTGTTTGAATTTAAAAATAAAAATTAGCAAAAAATCAGTTATATGTGAGTTTTTGGCGATGTGGATCAGTTGAGGCTTAGTTTAGACAGAAAAATCAATCCGAGCAACATTGTAAGATAAAAATGACAAAAATGCTGTTCGCATGAGGCATAGAAAAATGCAAAGAACACGCGGTTTGAACCGGCTGGGAACCATTCCATTCGATTGACATCGTTGGCTTTATGGCGTCTTTGTTACTACGAGAAATCGCAGTTTTCCGTTAAGAAAACCAACGCTGTTAGAGAAAAAATCATGAAGAAGGCAAGAAAAATATGGTATTAAGATAGAATACAGCACTTACTGCAGACATAAACGGTAGTTCCTTCAAGTAATCACAGGGAAACAAAATCGACTTTTTCTTTGAATAGACGAAGCTTTTATGCAAAAGCTATAACAAATATATATTGTGAGAATCAGGAAAACAGAGAACTATATAGAAGAGAGGAGAGACAGAGAGAGAGAGAGAGAGAGAGAGAGAGAGAGAGAGAGAGAGAGATTAACTACCGAATAAGACAAAGATTCCTTTATTCCTTAGTTTCTGCAAAATCAAAAGAAAAGAACAGTTTTCTAAAAGAACACTGCCCTTTCCAACACAATGGAAGGGTTTTATGTCAGAAGGTGTGAATAGTCGGAGACACGGGATCGTTATCGGCGGAAAGGCTTAGCAGGCTTATCCCGCGAGACTGTCCAAAAGAGGAACGAGGCGAAACTACAGGGAAACGTCATTTAAGGAGGATAAACGGTAAGACAGAAGCGGAACCGGGGGTTGTGACGGACACAGACGGGCGGGGCATGTGACCGAAGGGGGTCATCGTCGTGTTTGTGTGTGTGTGTGTGTGTGTGTGTGTGTGTGTGTGTGTGTTTGTGTGTGTGTGTGTGTGTGTGTGTGTGTGTGCGTGTGTGTGTACAGAATCTTCTTCAAAAACACTACCTCCCCAAAAACTTCTGAACCCAAGGTTTCAAATGTTGTGAGTGAAGGAGCCCATCTCGTGAATGATTGAAATCCCATCCATAGCCAAGCGGGAGAATTCCAAATGCGGTTGTGGGGAGTTTCTAATGAAAAGGTGATTGAATCCGTTCCCACGGTTAAAACTATGAATTGTAAAAGACCAGCCATATTAGGTCCTGTAGCGAAAAGAGCAGAAAAGCGTGGAGACCCTGTGAACGGAGAGCATGGCTCTCGGGTTTCCGTGTGTCACGAGGCTACCGCGTGAAAATTTCATGGAAACCAAGCGAAATTAGCGGGGAGTTGTTTTCTTTCTGAATACGGAACTATGTGAAAAGACGGGGCAAACGGCGAGAAACGCCGCGTAGCGATGAGTCTGCTTTTCTCTTCAATAAAGTGTGTCAGGAAAGAGAGAGAGAGAGAGAGAGAGAGAGAGAGAGAGAGAGAGAGATGTAACAGCATACACAAAGAAAGGCAACGACTTCGATTCAAGAGATCTATGTCGAAGATCCTTTAACTGGGGCTTTGAGAAGTTTGAATAGCGAATCTTGAAAGAGCAATAAAGCAAATGGAGGAGGGAACTCAATTAAACAATGTGGCAGCCGTCTGTTCTGTTTGTATTGGGTCCCGACGAAGCGGACATCCGACGGATCAGCCTATGAAGGAGAGAGAGAGAGAGAGAGACGGAGACAGAGGAGACAGAGACAGAGACGGAGAGAGAGAGAGAGAGAGAGAGAGAGAGAGAGAGGCAGACAGAGAGACAGCGAGGCTTGAGACTAACTTGCATCAGTGAGTCAGTTTCAAATTTAAGCGTTCTTTCTAAGTAAACGACGCCAAGTTCAGCCAAGCGCAAATGACATTTTCTGAAAATCTAGATTTCGGAGATCTGTTGCATTCTAGATATAAAAAAAAGAAATCTTTGAAGCATTGCTGAATTGACGCAATAACTGAGATTTAGAAAAATGGTGAAGGGATTTATCCAAAACATTAGGTACGAAACCAATTGTGAGCGATTATCCCATAATAGATCCTATTTTGGAAAAAAAGCTTTGCAAAGAACGAAAAACTGTTCTTCGTTTCTGTCACTTGCTGGAAATGGAGATTCACTTGAGATCAAAAACTGCTTCGGTCGGTCGGCGGAAAATGGGCTAATTTCGTCAAGGACAAAATGACATTTGAAAGGAAAGGACTCTTACCGAACTGGGCGGACAATACAAGACATTTAGCCATTTAGAGAGAAAAGTAAGGTGGGAGAGATGCTGAGAGAAAGAGGCGATTTGAGAGAGAGAGAGAGAGAGAGAGAGAGAGAGAGAAATAAAAAGTGAGAAGGTGCTATAGAACAAAAGTCATAATTATTATAAGAAATCCAGACAGAGAATAGAAAAAAAATACAATGTAAATCTTTCATTCCGTAAAAAAAAATTGTTCAGGCAAGAGTTGTCCGCGAAAGAAAGGCGATCTCGTGTAATGGCAGCCTTTCACGTCAAGCGATCTATTAGCACCTGCTATAATTATTTCCATCAAACCAGGAATTAGATTTTAGCGATTAAAAGAAATCGAGATTTACCAGGAAAGTGAGAGACACGGGGTGCAAGAGAGAGAGAGAGAGAGAGAGAGAGAGAGAGAGAGAGAGAGAGAGAGAGAGAGAGAGGAGAGAGAGAGAGAGAGAGAGAGAGAGAGAGAGGAGAGAGAGAGAGAGAGAGAGAGAGAGAGAGAGAGAGAGAGAGTAAGAAAGAGATAAAGATTTGGAGATCTAAAATAGTTCCCATAATCTGAATTTGTGTTATAATAGTAATAATTGTATTTCCCCACTCCAAATACAATTTGCCACTCCAAATCGTCAATTGCTGCGAGATCCGGATACAAAATGAGCGACTAATACTGCAAAAAGGGGGTTCAGGTGGAAAACAAGAGATTAGCGCAGTCAGGAAATTAAGAGAGATGAATCAATGTAGAAAACATAGCGATTTCTATTGGAAAGAAGAATGGAAAAGTAAAATAAGAGAAAAGTCCCCATCTTTTTGAGACGAATAATTGGTAACATGTATTTTTTACGGACTTGGGAAGACTCAAAACTAGGCATGGCTACAAAGGTAAATTTTCGAGTTGCATATAATAATTTAAAATTGAAATCTCCATTTTGAAAGCAAAGAGCAAAGGAAGACGCTACGATGGATGAAATGCGCGAAATATCCAACCTGCCAATTCAAATGTTCCCTCGTAATGTTTGTGGCATGGGAAAATTGAGTGCGTTGGTCTTGAAATGAGTCCAAATTGGCGGGTTCTGGTCGGCCGAGGCCAAAGAGTTAATTTTCGCCGCGTGGGGGGGAGGAATTCTGTTTTTGGTGAGTATAGTTAGCGCGACGACGACAATCGATACGAAGCAGCCGGCTGTCGATTCAGACGGAGACATGCGAGAGAGGAGATCCAACGAGGAGGAGGATTGACACCTTGAGAGCCACAGGTGAGAATCTGTCTGCTAAAGGTCTCAATTAACACAGGAAACTGCCTTTTTTAGTTTATGCACCTGTGCCCATTTTCAGACTGAACTGACATATTCACTATATTAAAGTCGAGACTCTCACGAGTATAATTGTCAGGTGTATATTCTAAAGTTGGCCTTCATACTTTGTTCGAGCAACAAGCCGTCCGAGGGCTGATTGCTCCCTTCTAATTGGAACCCACATTTGCATAAGCGCACTATTTGGAGGATGCAACCTGCTCATCCAATTGGGAAACAGCGCGCGAGCAAATTTTCGATCAGGTCTTCAAGAACTCGAATGAAGATCAACAATGCTAATTGGATCGCACCTCCTAAGGAGCCTTCAAGCGATTCGCCAACACTACCAATGTCAAAAACAAAAGGGCCACCCGCTTTTACGGGGTGGTCCCAGTATTGCGAATATCAGTCGACGAAAAAAGACAAAAATATTATCCTCGAAGAAGACAAGGGCTGGAAGTCCATGGAAGTCCAGGGCCCGCTGAAGAGTTAAAATCTGTAATTATGGTATTAAGGTGCATATGGGATAATATTCGTAGCTTTACTTTATATACGCTCGTCAATATAGCTCCTTCTGCGGCAAAATTCCAGTGGGGTCATCACAAGAAAAAAGGTTCGAACACGTGCCTCGAAGTTGAGGTCGTTTAAATTTGCGGTTTCATTTTCGGAGGCTTCAACGTGAAGATGGTTAAAAACCAACATCACCACGCGATTCCACGCCTTCCATAACCCCCGAGCACATTCTTAGACGAGCGTTTTTTGAAAAATTTTCATTTGAACCCTGTCAGACAACATATTTCTTCTAAGAGCTGAGCGGAGAGCCACTGTGGCACGCGGAAGCCCCGCCATTTTCTGGTGAGCCACGTCCGGCAGCATCATTTTTCGCAGTGGGCCACTACGACCGGCATGAAAATTTGCAATCCTCAACTTTTCTGAGCAAGGCCACTTTGAGCAACCGAATTTTAACAAGCACTGTCGTGTATCTGGGCTTAAAATGTGGTTATCTGTAGGAATTTGAGGAAACTTCCAAAAGAAACCTTAGCTAAAATTTCACGAGGAATTCAGTGATGCCCTCTGTTTGCGTGTTTGATATCTCCAACGTCCTGTTTTACTAATTCTTCTAGTTTTGAAGCACCGAGCGAACGAAATCTAGATATTACAATGTTCTGGTCCGCGAAACAGGAATAGGATTGGTTCTAATTAGACAGTCTACAAAAGAACCATCGCTACATACTATAACGACAATCTCAGGGGGTGAATTTGGAATTTAGACAACAGCAAAAGAATGTATCGCTGACCAAGATCGCCTGACTGTCTGAATCCATCAAGACTGCCTTCTGAGCGACTTTAACAGGGTCGTAGGGATAAACCACCCGAATCCTAACCACATTCAATCGGTAAGAATGGACCTCAATCTGGGCAGCTTGTTCGGAACATACAGAACAGGTGGAACTGGTCGCGAAGAAAGGTGTTCTACATTTATACCACTCGAACAAAGCGATGGACTCAACACCAAGGTCGTCCTCAAAATCCACAACAAAAAAAAAACAAAAACATCCTAAATAAAGTAAAACACTTACGGTTGACGCGGCTGCATCTGAAGACTAATGAAGCTCTGACGGTGGATTCTTATAGCCAGACGAAAATCAAAAGTCCTACAGTAATCTATGAAGAACAATTCCTGGAAGCATGGTAAGAGAGAGAGAGAGAGAGAGAGAGAGAGAGAGAGAGAGACCCACAAGCATAACATTCATGGTAAACGATGGAATAAAACAACTCACGGCCTTTCCAAATGGGAACTCGGGTCACGTCAAAAATGGAAAAGGAACGTTGACAAGCCCCGCCCCATTTTCTGCATCTGGACAATGAGTCCCGCCACGAAAGGAGCTGATAAACAACCGTTGAGTTGCAAAAAACCGCGCACTTGATAGTTTTGGCACTTTGCCAATGCATTCGTGGCGGGACCACGGTTTGGAATGGGCCCGTTGGCAAAGTTCCAACGGCCGCTTTTTTGCATGTTGGAGTTCCTTCAAACGTTAAGGATGGAAAGGCCGTGAACTCTCAGGGAGCACATAAATCAAAAGCAACACCGCCTGGCTGTACGTTCGAATGGGCAGGTCTGTCTTCTGAGCGACCCTGATCAGGATCGAAGGAATACACCCTATCCGAACCGCACTCACAACGGTAAAACGGATCTCATCAGACCAGAACTGCTTGATCTCACCCTAGAGGATAGGCGGCGTTGGTTGTGAAAGCTGGTGCTATTTGACATTTCCAGGATTCCGAACCCTCGTAAAAAAAATTTTAAAAGAAGGACGGGGAAAACAAGGATGTAAACACTGCCAGAAATTATCACAATGGATGTTTTCACATCGAAAACATGATGATTCACACACAATCTATCGAATATTCGGTACTTTAAGCATAGATGACAACAATAAACACGTTTTAAACAATTTTGGATAAAAATCCCACGGTACACATGGAAAACACCAGATAAATCAACAGGAAAACGAAGATCAGAGCGCGACACCTCAGCGAAATTTTGTGCAACGTGGTCTTCAGTGTACAGGGAGCGTAAACAGAGTGCAAGCCTCGGCTTTCCACAGCAGAGCCACAGGAATCCTCAACTCGCTGAGCAGGGCCACTGCTTTCCTCAGCTTTTCTGAGCAGGACCACTGCTTTCCTCAACTTTTCTGAGCAGGGCCACTGCTTTCCTCAACTTTTCTGAGCAGGGCCGCTGCTTTCCTCAGCTTTTCTGAGCAGGACCACTGCTTTCCTCAACTTTTCTGAGCAGGGCCACTGCTTTCCTCAGCTTTTCTGAGCAGGACCACTGCTTTCCTCAACTTTTCTGAGCAGGGCCACTGCTTTCCTCAACTTTTCTGAGCAGGGCCACTGCTTTCCTCAACTTTTCTGAGCAGGACCACTGCTTTCCTCAACTTTTCTGAGCAGGGCCACTGCTTTCCTCAACTTTTCTGAGCAGGGCCGCTGCTTTCCTCAGCTTTTCTGAGCAGGACCACTGCTTTCCTCAACTTTTCTGAGCAGGGCCACTGCTTTCCTCAACTTTTCTGAGCAGGGCCGCTGCTTTCCTCAGCTTTTCTGAGCAGGACCACTGCTTTCCTCAACTTTTCTGAGCAGGGCCACTGCTTTCCTCAACTTTTCTGAGCAGGGCCGCTGCTTTCCTCAGCTTTTCTGAGCAGGACCACTGCTTTCCTCAACTTTTCTGAGCAGGGCCACTGCTTTCCTCAGCTTTTCTGAGCAGGACCACTGCTTTCCTCAACTTTTCTGAGCAGGGCCACTGCTTTCCTCAGCTTTTCTGAGCAGGACCACTGCTTTCCTCAACTTTTCTGAGCAGGGCCACTGCTTTCCTCAAGCGTCAACTGCTGCGCGATTAGTGTGGTTCCGCGTGGCTTTCTGGAGCTCGCCCGTTGTTGACCACGTTTCTAGGGCTATGTGTTCTTTTTCACAGTTCCCTTCTGCGCTTACTCAGGTCAGTTTTATTTTTTTAAACGTTGCATTCTAAAGTTTCTCTTAAAATGTAAAATTTACTTGGTAACATGGTGTAAATAATCGGTACTATTCCACCTTTCCCCCCCCCCAGACCCAAATTTTTTTTTTCGCGTCCAAATGACTTGAAAACATGTCAGAATAGGTTTTCGAGTATGGGGAATTTAAAAAAACACTTTTTAGAAAATAAAATTTTTTTTTCAAATTTTTAAAAAAAAATTTTTTTGCTTAAATTTGACCCTAAGGTCATATTTGACCTCCTGAACACGGATATGATGTCCGTTTTCAGTTTACAGGGCATATTTTTTTTTCATTGTTTGGGGCACCTACCATAACCCAGGCACGTTATTTTACTAGTTTCTTTTATTTTTTTTTCTAAAAAGTGTTTTTTTAAATTCCCCATACTCGAAAACCTATTCTGACATGTTTTCAAGTCATTTGGACGCGGAAAAAAAAAATTTGGATCTGGGGGGGGGAAGGTGGAATAGTACCAAATAATCCACTATATTACTAAACGAGTTGCCTTGACCATGTGCCTCTGATTGATCGTGAACTTGAGTTAACTGTTTTTTTACGCTTAAAATTTCGACGGCCCCACCGCCGCTTTTGGCGGAGCTTGACTATGTATGGTCCAAACTTCGCGTTATCGATATTCGTTTAAATTGTTGTTGTTCCACGTGACTCACAAGAAAATGACTGGTTCCGCGTGGCCCTCCCCATCGACGTGCGTAATTTGCATACATTGTAATACCTCCTCGTCGTCGTTTTATTATTGTCGTTTCCTCCGCATTTCTCTACGCAACCGGTTGTGTTTATCAACAAATGTGTAAAACGCAAAATTTTTTATGGAACGCTGGATCAATCAAACTACAAGGTATGTTTTCTGTTTCTTTGCCGTTCCTAGTTTTATTTTCTAATTATTTTCGTTTATTTTTCTTATTTCAGATCAGACTAAACTGTCTTTAACCCCAGGCAAGCGAAACAATGAGGAACGTGATGTATTCGGCGATGAATGGCACTTTTACATGTTGCGGTCCTTGTGAACGGTCTTTCGCCACCTTTGGATCAACAGCTGTCTCTCTCTCTCTCTCTCTCTCTCTCTCTCTCTCTCTCTCTCTCTCTCCTTCTCTCTCTCTCTCTCTCTCTCTATCTCTCTCACTCTCTCATATTTATTCTTTCCTCTCTAGCCTTTAATTGTTAGTTAAATACTAGTTAATTGTGTTCTGCTCAGTATTTAAGGCGTAAGAGCTGACCATTGCCAAGCGTAAATGTGCATAAGCTAGGCTCAATTTGCGTAAGTTTAACTGCATTTATAGTTCTCTTATGCTGCCCGCTAAGGCTTTCTCTATCTGTCTCGAGTCGGTTCAAAATTCCCGGGCGGTTTCACCTTCGGTGAAGCTGATAAACCAGGGGGGACACGCGTCCCTGGATAATCGGATCCGTGGCCCCGGTAGGATTTTTCTCCGGAATTTTCCTCGTCGTCTGGTGGGAGGGGACCAAGCGTGTCTTTGGTAATACAAGAAAACCCTGAACACTGGACGGAGTCACCGATTGGCAGGAGCCCTAAAAAGCTCTTGTATGCCCAATTGTGGAAATGCGAACCGGCGTTCTGTGTGAAAGTGTGCGCGTGACAGCTAAAATGTGATTGTGCGTCGCCTAACTCGTCGTCTACACTCTCGAAACTCGTCGTGCGTTGGCGTGTGCAAGTGTAGGCGCGCGATTACATGTGTGTAAGTGCCTTTCTCTCTCTCGCGCCTTCGACACGCGTAAATTAATATTTGAAAACTATTGTAGATTCTCGCGGATATTCGCTAAATATTGTTCGCTCCTTACCTTTCTTTGTTCTGCTTCTGCTCACGCACGCCCTTTCCCTCATTCAAAAATTCGTTTTTCTCTCGCTTTCTTCCTCTACGCCCCTCTGTTTCGATGTTTTCTAGGTACCGAAGGAACAAAAGATCGACTGCGAAACAGAAGGGCCGCCACATCATTTCGTTCGATCTGGAAACGGAAGCAGAGAAAACAGATGACTCGAGATTTGGCCACGTTCCCCTGTTTTCTGGATATTGTGGAGAAGGTTGGTTTCATCGCCGAATTCTCAAAATTGTGTCATTGAAGGCTCTTATTTTCGCCAATTTCTGATTTATCGTTGGAGAGGATTGTCAAATTTTTAGCAAATCTGGTGCAAGGCACCCCCTGTGTTCAAAATTGTCGTCGAATGTCGACCAAGGTACCCCCTGCGTTAAAAATTTTGTCGAAATTTGGCCAACGGAGGAGTAGGCGGCTCGTCTTTTTTATTTCTAGTATTAAAATTTAAAATTCCTCTTGTCGCCGTCTTTTCCGCCCCATCACACTCCTTCGACTCCCAGCTACTTAGTTAGCACCTCGAGGAATTGAACCCGGACCCTATGGGCCGAGCTGACCTCTTGCCGCTGAGCCACTTTTACACGTTTGCAAGATGAACGTAGGCTGCTTTTGAGCCGGGTCTTGTTCACTGCGATTCAAATGCTGATGTGACGCATTTACATAACTCGAACATGCTAATATCTTGTTTCAGGTATCACATCTCGGGGTCAGCGCCTTCATCGGCCACTCTTCATTGCTTTAATTTCATCGTATCTGTTTTCTGTTGTATTCGAGTTTTTTGTAGTCTTGGACTTTCCCGTAAAAGCGGAAGGTCCTGTAGTTTCTTCGTCGACGGATTCTTGAATCTCTCGAGCCGGGGTCTTTTAGAAAATGACTGTGGTACCGCGTGGCCCACCAGAAAATTAGTGTTGTTCCGCTTGGCTCACCGGGAAATTAGAGTGATTTCGCGCGAGACTAAGCATTTGAAGATCACTCATGTTCTCTCACATCCTGAGAAAAACCGTGTGAGGGAAAATGAGGGATCGTTAACTACTGATGGAATTAATGAAGGACGTCCGGACAATCACTGAAAACGGATTTAACTCATAGAATTTGAGTCATCAACTTTTCTGAGCAGGGCCACTGCTTTCCTCAACTCTATTCAGCCCTCAGTGACTTTCTGAAGAAGGGTAAAACGACAGATTTTCGAAAAACGGCAAAAGAAGCCTATCCATAAAATTTGACCGAGAATCCAGTGGTGTTGCCTATTTTTCATAATACGGTCCTTAAACAGCTGAAGTTTTCCGCCATTGCTTTCGTCATGCTGTGAGGTGTTGTCGGCATGTGGACGGTGAGAAACTACGACAGGCTCTGCAAATAACTCTTAACTGATAGCGATTGCGGTCGTACCTCTCAACCGACCCTTCAATTAGCTCACCCAAAATTTGCATTGCTCAAGCTCGCTATGATATTCTATGTTGTTTCTGAGTAGGAAGGCTGATAAAAACACTTGCCGTTGCAAGTTTTGGTTGCGATTTCAGATAAGGGTGGTCCCCTTCGCCATCTAGATAGTGTGCTTCCTTCTTTTCATAGTGAATTTACGGATTACCTCTCTGTTCATTTTATGTTACATTTATGCCTTATTACTTTCCTCCTAATGAATAAACAATTTTTTGTAAAAGTGAACTTTTATTTTCCTTACAGGCTATTTTTAACTCTAAATGGCTGAGTCGACAATCGAACGTGCAGCTCTTGGTAGGGTTCAGACGACTGGAGATTTCTATGACATCAGGAGAGACTGCTTCGTCCACGGAAATCTATTCAATCAGTGGGTTAAAAGCTAACTGACAAACGTTAAGAATTCTTTATGTTAAAAAAAACTAAATTTCAAAATTTAGAAATCGTGTTTTTGAACGTGAGATCCGTGCGTTAGGTGAGGAGTACCGATAAGACCAGCAAACACACATTTTCTTTACGAAGCTAAAACTTCCGAATGGGAGAATAAACTAATAGGACACAGAGAGAAAGAAAGAGAAAGAAAGAGAGAGAGAGAGAGAGAGAGAGAGAGAGAGAGAGAGAGAGAGAGAGAGAGAGAGAGAGAGGAGGCAGGGTGTGAGTGAGGGTAGGAGTTTGTGAGTGTGTCTGTGTGTGTGAGTGTGTGTCTGTGTATGTGTATGCGTGTGTATGCATGCGCGTGTGTGCGTGCGTGTGAGAGTGAGTGTGAGAGTGAGTGAGTGAGTGAGTGTGCAGTTAGTCTCACTTTGTCTCACTTTGTCTTTGACAGTCTGTCTCACATTTTCTCTCGTTAGTTCCACGTCATCTTTCAGAACCCTTCCATCTGACTGCGTAACAATACAATCCTCTCCTTCCACGAACACACATTTCACCTTCACAAGTACAACCAAAGAGAAACTGGCAATGCTCGACCTCCAAGGAGAAATCTCCCTCAGCATCCTGTGCGGTCTGGTCAAAGTCCGTGGCTCAGCCACCTATCTCGACCACAAAAGAACAAACAGCAGGCAGATGCACGGCGTGTTTGTCCAGAACGTAACCACCCAGGTCGAAACTGTGAACTTGGGAGGCAAAAACATTCCCGGTCTAGTTTCATTGGCAGGATTATCTCAAGAAACAACACACGTTGTTGTGGGGATAAAACGAGGCTGCAACGCCTTCATGGACATCAGCTGTACAATTGAGGATGATTCTTCAGAAGAAACCATTCGAGGTTCGATGAAGGGACAATTCGCAAAGTTTCTGAAGATGACTGGGCATGGGGCGAGGGAACAGAAGGAGGAGGAACACTTGACTGACATTCAGCTGAAGCTCTTTGCGGATGTACCTCCAAATGGAAATCTAGCACCACTTACCGTTGAAGAAGGGATGAAGACCATAACCAGCTTAGCCGAGGAGATGACACAGACTGCTGCTCAGAAGGGAGTGCCTCTAAGTTACGTGTTGCTGGATGTGAAGGAAGTCTCCAGAATACTGAACCTCACTCTCCAGTGGGATGTTACCTTCAACACTCTCAGTATCAAGTCCCTCGAGAGGGCCAAGAATTTTCTCTGTGAGAGCGAGGAACAACTCATCAGACTCAATGAACTGGCCACGAGAACTCAGGAAAACAGACATTTGCTACCCAAAGAAAGAGCAGACGTGGTTCTAAAGAGACAAGAGGAAGTCAAACTATCTGCCTTGGAATTGCAAAGAAATCTTGCCACATTGATACCAAAAGTTAGGGCCGATGTCGAACACACTGAGGATCTTTTCGAACTTTTTGGAAAGTTCAGTCCTTCTTTAAATTCCGAGAAAAGTATGGATAGATTCTTTGCTGAAAACGACGACATTGTTCGTTTCAACCGATTCCTTCAAAGCTTAAGAAATATGAAAGTCGGTCTTTTGGAAACTTCTGAAGACTTTCTCAAATTGAAGAGAACGCCTAACGTTGCCGTTCATGTCCTATTTTTTTGTCTAGAAGACCTTTCAAGGGCGGATGAAGTGTGGGACAAGACGATTTCTAGTTTCTTTAAAATCTGCGAGTCTACAGTGGAGAATGGAGTGTATGCTGCAGTGAACACAGATCGATTGCCTGAAATCACGCGTAATCAGAAAATTTCCTCCGGAGCCAAGATCGTAATTATGAAGAACAACGCATACCAAAGCAAAGATTTGCTTGAAGATGTCAGCAAACTGGAGAACTATAATTTGGCCACGCCCACTGGAACACACGAACGCCATTCCGTGGATACTCTGAACCTTGTAACGGCTAAGATTTCTTGTCCCAA
>OZ059904.1:13603264-13930764 GCA_964057215.1 Oscheius myriophilus
ACGACCCTCCTGGACACACGGCTGCCGACCGGACCACAGCTGGCACGGAGCCAAGGTGGTCCGGAAGGAACAAGAGAGGAATCGACCTAAATAGTGACTGGAAATGAGGAGAATATCAAAGAGAGAAGTAGAGTAATCTCTCTCTCTCTCTCCCTCTCTCTTTGACACACACACATTGAGAGGGAAAGAGAGAAATAGAGAAATATTTGGATAAAACGAAATAAAAATGGATAAAAAATCTTCTGTACCGTTTTCAATAAGATCAAAAAACCCGCAAAAACTCTCACTCACTCCACTTTCTCCCTCACTAACTGTCTCACTCTGTGCCCCTTTTTTTAAAATCTCTCTCCCACTCTTACTCTCTCACTCTATATCTCTAACTCTTTTGTTCGACGGCCTCACTCAACGTTTCAATTTCTCTGCCTATCACTTGATTACCCTACTCTTGTATTTCTTCTCTTATATACCCTTCTTGTAGAACCTGTAAAATTTCATATACACCAATCTTATTCCCCTTCCTTCAGTCCCTTCATTGTCTGTTTTCAAATTTCTCAATCCCCTCTTTCCATCCATAAATTAAGTCCTCCGCCTGTTTCCGTGTGTTGCTCGCAGCCTGTTTATGGCCTACACGTCGATTGCGTAAGGAGTGACCTGTCGAGGTAGACGGGGGCAGCCGAGATACACAAATATTATCGATTTCGAGCCTGGGTCACCCGAAAACCAATCATTCGAAGGCGCAAAAAGCCAACTTTGGCTTTTGTCTTGCATTTGAGCTGGATATTGGGTTAATAGGAAATTTTTGGTATCGAGTTTATGTTGGTCAGAATTCGGCCGAAGGACTGGGAATCCTTTTGGTTCAATCTTTTCCTTTCATTCTATCCCTATTTTCATTCTCTCTTTCTCCCAACCTATTTTTCAATCACTAGCTCACTCACCTGAATGACTCACTCCCTCCCTCACTCGCACCCCATCTCTCCCTTTCTCACTCCCTTTACCTCTCTCCTCCATATCTCACTCACTCTTCCTCCCTCTCCCTCCTAATGCCCTCTGCCTAAGTGCAACCCCATCGCCTCCTTTGTGCTGTCAGCTAATTTTTGGCCTCCTTCCAATGCGCCAATTTGCATATCCCGCGCATCGTGCAGATGGTCCCCTATTCTCTGCGTCTCCTCCCTCGCTACAGTCCCTTCTCCCCGCCCCCTACCGTCTCTCCGTCGGTATGTGCTCTCTTCGCTTTCGCCAGCCGGCTCCGCCCACCCAGGCTGCTACTCCGCTACTTAGCGTCAGCTGACCGGCACAGTCACCCCCAGTTGGACCAACTGGGTGGTCCAATCCACTTTTTTCATATTTTAATTAGATTATTCTTGTTGCGCCAGATGGATGGTATTAGTTTTAACTTCACAATGTCTGAATACTACCTTAATTGCAAGAATGGAATGATTAAAAAATTGAAGCGGAACGCCAAATTTTAGCTTCGTACGCAATCTCGCGTAACTTTGAAAGCACTCACCTCACGAACCTTTGCGTAATTGTTTAACGGTTTGAAATTTTCGCTTGTTTTTCTTCTTTCTTGCATATATTCGTCGGCTATTTCAATTTTCCCAAGTCATGGTAGAACGGTGCCTTTTGTAATCCTATTTAAACTATTATTTGTTTAAATTTTCGGTAGAATCAACATTCCCCTCTGTTCCATGCTCGATTCTCGTCCCAGCCGGCTGCTCTCTTGTGTGGTAGCGCTGACCACAGGGCCATTACGGTACGCGCGCCATATGGAAGCCGTAACGGGCGGCGGCGCCCTCCGAACGACCACCCGGTCCGGAATTATTCATGTCAGGACTGCTCCTCCACATCGGACGTAACGGTCCCCGTTTCTCACAAACGAAGCTGTCTTTAGAACAAACCGAAGGCCGCGGGGTTGTCTAATTGTCCGGTTACTGTAGACCCTCGCGAAGCGCGCACGGCTGCAGACGGTGTTTCGCGCTCAGTCCCGCGCCTGTTGGCGGCTTCTTTGCCTTTTAATCCGCATCTGGGGGGCACGGCTGTCGCTTGTAATCTCTCTCTCTTTCTCTCTCTCTCTCTCTCTCTCTCTCTCTCTCTCTCTCTTCCTAACTCTCATTGCAGCCTCCCCGCTCGTTCAATTTGTGCAAGTGCCCTCTGAGTGGCGCATTTTTATGTCCCATTATACTGTGAATGCCACGGGCGCTTGTAGCCGAATTACCTGGTTGACTTTCTGCGAAGGGCATAGGTTACTTCCACCGAGTGTGAAAATTTCGCTGTGGGACCATTTTTTGGGGCTGGGCGTTATGGAGCCCAAAGTCAGCGTGCGAGATTAGGTGCGACCAAGTTTTTGCAGTATACTTAGTATTTACAAGCTAGCCTGGTTCTGTTGTGGCGGGAATTCACCGGATTTGAGTCGATTTCCCATGGCAGATAAAGCGATCTGGTTTATTGTTGTCTGAGCTGGGTCAGCGTTCCGAGTTTTCGGCTCATATCTCTATCGCCCTGGCTATTTATGCTCTCCGACGGGTCAGCCGAGCCGCGTCGGCCCCCGCCCGATTGCGCAACTCCGCACGGACCACCCTCCCTCCGATCACCCATCTCGAAGACCACCCATGTCCCACTTCAAAAAGACCCCCTTCTTCATAAATTATTCGCCGGGAGCGGTGTGTGGAGGCGCTTTGTCATTATAACTGACCGCAAACGGCCCAAGGCCACAGCTGTCGCCAAACAACATGTGCTTGATCTCGACGACGCCCGTTTCGCATTCAAATCTCTTTCTTTCTTGCTTTCTCTCTCTATTCCGTATTTCATCCTTTTCTTTTCAGCACGATGGCTCAGCTGACTCAGCCGTTCAGTTTCAATCTGCCCCCTTTGTACGTCCAGCCGCCGCCCAGTCTAAACGTGAGTTGTTTTTTTAACATCGTTCGTATTTAATTCCTTTTCTTCTTTCAATAATTATATATTTAATTTTCAGTTGCCGGAAGATGAGCCAGCCGCCAAGCGAGGCCGCTTCGAAGAGTGGGAACGCGCAGGCACCAGTCCCAGCAGTCACTCGGAATCGGTTAGTTTTCCCTGCTAGACCACGTCCTTGTCAAAATATTCTGGGAAAATTCTTGGAATAAGCCCCGGCACGACATTTATGCAATGTTTCGCTCTTCGATTATCAACAGTTAAAGCCTCGAACGTCGTGTTGAGACCGCCTATATTCAGGTTTTGCCTGGCATATGTAGTCGGTCCTTTGCTTTGTGGAACTACTCAAATTTTCGTTGTGGGATGTCTGACGATCCGTATTAAGTTACACCGAAGACTTCTCTTTAACCGTGTGCTCTTGAAGGCCATAGTTTATTCTGGCAAAGCGCTTGACCCTTTGTTACCCAACGCGCGCTTTCATCTCGCCGGCCCGCGTTTATTTTCTGAAAGGATCAAGTGTAAAAGGGCGGCTAATTGTGTCGGAAAAGTGTTTATTTGGCTTCTTTAGGAGACATCGGGAACCACATCTGCTACTGAATCCAGAGCCTCTCACCACGACGAGCACCAGGAACAGAATGAAGACGAAGAGACACCCGCCGCCACGGAGGCAGCTCCCGTCGACCCGCTGCAGAACATTCCGTGCCCCATTCCGACCATGATGCCGCTGAATATCTCCACAGACACGCCTACGATCGCCCTGGATGCGAAGTTTCATAGGTACGGCAGTCTCTCTCTCCCTCTCTCTTTTGTTTTTTTTTTAAATCTAAACATTCTCTTGCAGTTACAAGCAGTTCGAGGAAGCGTTCGAGGCATGGAAACGGACGTACTTCCACCCCTTCCGCGTGGCTTCTTCCGAAACCCTCAAGGTCGATGGTGGAGGCGTCAACGAGCTCTTCCGCTACCGCTACGTCGTCTACCACTGTGCCCACTACGGAGAGCCCCGCATGCGAGGTGGGGGTGCGTTTTTTGCCCGTTTGTTTGCCTGAAATGTGGGATACTTAAAACTAACCGGGCTGGCCCGGACACGGAGTGGTGGCGCGTGCGCAAAGGTCGTCTCGGCTGCGGCCTCGATTGAGACCTCACACAGCTGTCGCCACGGAGGTGGTCATTTCGTGTGTCCACTTGCGACCGTAATTACACGCTACAGCCACTCGCCAACACGTGGCACCATGTGCGCAACAGCGTTTTGCCATTACCTGCTTTTTTGTGGAACGCCGTGTCAAATGACCTGTTGGGGCCAGCTCCAGGTGGAGTCAAGGCCACGGCAGACAAAATCACGGAATAACTAGGAAATTGGGCCAGGGGGTCATTCTTGGGTAGGACTGTATTGGTCCCGACGCCAACGGCGTAAGCATATATTTGAAAAATATTCAGCCTGCATTTTCCGGCGTTAAGTCAGATCAGTTCCAAATAACAGTAACCAGCCAGATTTGCTTTAGTTTTCTGGCGAACCGTGTTTTCATAAGAACACAGCTGCAAGCAAGTATGATCAACTGTAAAGGATCAGTCCGTTTTCAAAGAACTTGGAAGAGTTCATGAAATCAGCCCGTGTCTTTTTTGCGCATCAGATCGATGTTCCTGCTGGCAGCTGGCGCGTCTCCTCTGGTGACAAGTAGCCGTGCCCCCTTATAGTTTACGAACGACGGCAGATGTGCAAAAAAGGCTGCCCGGTTGGTCTGTAA
This sequence comes from Oscheius myriophilus, assembly GCA_964057215.1. Classification (NCBI taxonomy): domain Eukaryota; kingdom Metazoa; phylum Nematoda; class Chromadorea; order Rhabditida; family Rhabditidae; genus Oscheius; species Oscheius myriophilus. The sequence goes on from OZ059904.1 coordinate 13,607,914, forward strand.
TCTGGCTGTCACCCCGTCGAGCGATTAGCATACGCAGATGCTCCTGCCAGCTGCCCTCCGCGACACTCCTTCCAGCCTCGTTTTCATCCTCTTTTCGAGGTCAGAACTGCGCGGGAATGGGACAGCCGACTGGCAGCAGCGGTTCGAGGCTTTTCCGGGCACGGACAGGACTGATCAAAAAGGTTCTCAGTGGACCTGAACCGTGGGTCCGAAGGTTTCCGAACCATTGTATCGGGTCACCAGCTCAATCACTGAGCATTTTTTCTCCGCGTGGCAAAAAGTGCAGCCGTGGTCACCGGATGCCAGCCATTTCTTTGGTTTATGGTTGGCCGTAAAACGGGCATAAGTAGTGCGGGCACAACAGAACATCTGGGCTACCGCCAGCTGGGTGGTCCAATTTGTTGTCACCGAAGAAACCACACGGAAAAAAGTGTTTTTAGCAGTCAGAACAAGAATAACTAACTTTTAGTTTTCTTTTTTTAATTTCTCCTGTTTCAGGCATCGGAAAGCGGCCGAACCAGAGCTACCTTCCCTGCGGCTGTCGGGCGATGCTCCGACTCAACTACAGCTTCCAGGAGAAGGTCCTGAAGATTACGACATTCGAAGCCACGCACTTTGGCCACGAACAGAATGAGGAGATCTACAACAGGGCCACTACGAAGAACCGAGGATCCATGTCCCCCGCTGGCGCTAGGAGTGAGTTTTTTTTTTAAAAATATTATTAATAGGGAAAACTCCAGGCTAGCCCGAAAAGCTTGCTAAATGACCATTTTCAGGGATCAAGAGGGAGTTTGATTCTTCCTTCAGCTCTCCATTGTCTGTGAGGAACTCGGCTGCCTCAAGCTACCAAAACAGCCCCGCTTCGACGGCGTCTCCGGTTCCTGGCACGGCCTTTGCCAACCCCATGTTCCTAATGCAGCAGCACCAGGCCAGAGTGTGTCTCTCTCTCTCTCTCTCTCTCTCTCTCACTCTCTCTCTCTCTCTCTCTCTCTCTCTCTCTCTCTCTTTCCTATCTGTAAAAACCTCGCCTAATCGAGTGATTTCAGCTCATGGGCGCCCTGATGAGCCAGCAGAAGGAGAACATGTCCCACTTGGCACAGCAGCATCTTCAGATGGCACTCGGAAATCTCCATCAGAGGCCGATGGCCCCCGCCAACCCTGCCATGCTCAATATTTTGGTTTGTTTTTTTTTTTTGTAAAATCCGGAAATTTAACTTTTTGTTTCAGAACTGCCTCTCTTCGATGCCGTTTATGCAACAACCGGCCCATGGACTGGACGCTCCTCAGCCAGCCCTCCAAATGAAGCAGGAGATGGAGTCCAGCAACACCGAGGACATCGATGTTGTTAACGACGTGAGTAATTCTAAACATGTACTAAAGCTGGGGCTGCCTTCTTCTCATACCTTAGGCGTGGGTACCATACCCTAAATTGGCCCGTAAGGTCCAATGGGCACCCTAGCGCCACTGCTTGTATTTAAAATGTCGGGACGCATTTGCCCTTTTCCGGACCCCAATTTAGTGTATTGGGTATGCCGTGACGACCCTATTTCTCTGTATTTGAAAATATACCCCTTTTAAATCCCTATTTTCAGTTCAAGCTGCCGCCGAATCTCCCCGCTCCGAAGCCGGTCTTCGTCAAGGCGGAGGAGGACGTGCCTCCCGTGCTCGAAGCGGAGCCTCCCGTGGCCCAGGAGGCCAGGCCCACTCTGGCTTCTGAATTGGAGCTGCTGATGGGAGGCGGTGTTGACTACAAGAAGGAGCTGAAGCAGCTGCTGGCCGAGATGAGCACCGTGGCCGAGGAGTTGAGCAGTGTGCAAGCTTCGGTCGCCCTGCCTGAGCTGCGCTCCCTCCTCCAGAAGTGGCGTCAGTAGACCTTCTCTTCCCTTTCCCTGATCTCCCTTGTTTTCCCCTTCTCTTCCTACGGGCCGTATTCCAAATCCGGGTACTTTTTACTGTGTGCCTCCTCCCACTGCCTATTCTTCGGATATCAACCCAGAGGGTCTCATATCCAGTTGCTCATAATTGTCACTTTCATATACGTTGTCAGTTTAAACGGGCTTTCCTAGGCTGCTCACTTTCACAGATGGAGCACTTATTTTATGTTTCTTTGCTCACCAATAAAAAGTTATTTATACACGAGTTCTCTCTATTTCTAAATAGTTCTAAAGGATTCCATGTCACCTACAACACGACCAGGAAACTTCATTGCAATTATAGAAACGCGGCGTTTACAACTGTGAGAACTCCGTTGGTTATTTCACTTTTAATACCAACCTATTTCTAAGAAGGCTAGGGAAAAAAGTATTTTGCAGACTTGCATGACAGCCATAATCGCATAAACATCCATACGAAAAATCCAGATATTTTGTGTTCATTATGAAATATACTTTATTTCAGCAATAAAAATGATTATTAAAGTTAATACATCCGGTTCATTCTCCTATTATGTCTACAGGATAATTTAATTTCAAAGAAAATGCATTCTCATAACGAATTTCAAAATAAACAAATAAAATAAAAGCAGCTGATCTGTTTCATTTACGGCGCGTGTGTCTGCGTCTCTGTCGCCAGAGTAGGCTAGAGCGCGCGCGGCCTCCTTTCCCGAAATCGGAAAAGCTGGGAACGTATAGCAGTTTTTGACGTCGGGTTGGTATAATCACTGGCTTCGCCGGTGGTTGGGGAAGGAGGACCTTTAGAGGCACGTAATACCGTAGCTCTCTTTTCAGGTTTTCAGGTGTATTCGGTAGGTTTAACAACAAAAAAAAACAAAAAATAATCTTCGCCTTTTTCAGGTCTTCTAAATGGAAAACGAAACAGGGGGGGACTCTGTTTCGTTGTTTTTTTTTGTGTATAGGCAAACTTTTACGGACATCCAATTCCCCATCGTCTGCGAAACTGGTGTTTTTTTTGGTATTTATTTTTTACTTTTCATTGTGTAATCAGCTCAAAACAAGTAGTAAAACTTCATTGTCTAAAGCGGAGATATTAACAAGGAATAAATAAAATAAATATTACTTAAATAATTGAGTCTCTTCGATTGCACTTTCCCTTTCTCCGTATTTTCTTTTTATCCATCCAGTCTCTTCTTCACCAGCCTCACTACTTTCCTGCACTTCTCAGCCCCTCCTTCCGCCTGGCGGGCTTCCTAAAATCACTTTAGATCTGGGGTTTCAAAAAGATGGACCTGGATAATAATGCGAGCTGGGACCAGTTTGAACTGGTAGCTGGGGTTGGTGAATTGACAGGAGAAGTTCAGGAGATTGTGGCATGAGATTCGCTCTTGGATGAGACCGGCACGGCATTCAGATTCCTCACTCAAATGAAATAAAGAGTTTTCTAAGGCGAGAGAGAGGGGGAGGGAGGTAGGAAGGGAGAGAGAAAGACTGAGACAGACCGATAAGACCTATACAATGTGAGAGGAATAAACAGAAAGAGGGAAACGGTTACAGACCTGACATAGACAAATACATAGAGTGAAAGAGATAGAGACAGAGATAGAGGTAGAGAGGTAGAGAGGTAGGGAGACAGAGAGAGACCTAAACCTACCTCCTGCTAAGCTGAACCTTGGGCAGAAGTGTCTCCACCTTGTCCCAATGTCCGGTGCTGCCTTTCTCGTCACACTCCACCAATCTCTTTTCAACCAGCTCAGCCAAAGCGGCGTCCTAAAAAATAATAAAGTCCTTCAAAACCTCAAATTCTTCCAACCTTTCCTCCCTTCTGCAAGTAGTTGGGGAACTTGTCCTTGAATTGACGGGCCACCTTCTTCAGATCCTTCTTGCAGTCTGGAATTGCAATTTTCACTAGGGAGACTGCGAAAACAACGATTTCCCCAATCTTTTCATCTTTCGCAAACTATGAAAAAGGAATCGGTTAGCGAGCGATTTGGAGCGAGAACTGTCACATTTCGTCTTCCCGGAAAGTGTCCCGATGCGTGTATGCTAATCAACGAAAAGGGGTCAGAGGAAGCGATGTAAACATTCGAAACAACTGGTTTATGAGAGTTTATGAAAAGTTTCCATGACTAAGAGATGTAAGAAGATTCGGGAAATACCTCTTCTACAAAGCAAATTCGTGAGTTTTGACTGCTAAGCTTATTAGAGAATCACGATTGTTTAGATACAAAACTCAAAGATTGCCACGATGTGCAAAAACAGTCCCAAATTCTGGAGGAACTTGCGTGAGTATGCGTATATGCAGAAAAGGCCGATCATTTGGAGTGAACTTGCAGTATAACGGCTATTTACGCAGCATCTAACGAAGAATGCTGTTTCAAAACTATTTTGCGCGGGTTTTCGCAGTCATGGTAGAAACCAAATCGTACGAAGTAGCTTTAGCTCAAATATAGTTTTGACGACAACTGTTCGAAGCAACAGCCACGGGAGAACTTCACTTTCAAAGTCCGAAGTCCCTCAATTTTTCTGGAAAACGTGCATTTCCATTCCGTCTCTCGACTGCGCTGTCCGATCCCGGCGATAATCCAACGGGTCGGTCGTTTGGCGGCTAGTGCGACTTCTTTTGTCCGTCGGCGGTGCCCGGATCGACGGGATTTCAAACGAAAGCACTTTCACCCCCCGGAAGCCACAAGAAAAAGAAAGAAATATGATCGATGAAAAGCAAGAAAACAACCAGAGAAAGTTCATCTGCCCAAAAATGGAATTTTAATTCACATTTTTTTCTTCTAATCGAAAGCTACTTGTTTTTTGTTGAAGTGTATTTCAAAAAAAGTTCGTCAAATTCGAAAACCCATAAGCGACTATTTGAGTTACAATTACCGTAGTTGCATGTGTCTGCGACAGCGGAATTTTGTATAATTATTTGCACCGCTTATGGTTTTAGAAGTAAGACATTAAGAGTCCCTAGCTCTCTTAAAGGTGTAATCCGACCAGAATATTCCGGCCCGCCTGCGGCGGTCCTGAATATTCTGGCTGCTCGCGGCCTCCGGCCGCTCGCCGGGGGCTGCGCCCCCGAAATGAACGGTGGAAATGACCAAATCCGTAATGTTTCCGTAACATTTACGTGGAGTTAGAACCCGTGAGTGAGAGAGTGCAAAGGAATTGGAGAGACGCAGACACGTGACGGACTCTGCGCAGTTTCACCGTGGGACACCACACACACACACACAGAGACCATAAGCGCAGTGTATAAGAGAGGACCAGGAGTTCTGACCCGCCTACGGCGGGTCATCACTCCTGGATCGTGTGGGACAGGCACATATTGGGTTTTCGTTTGATACTAAACATGATTTGGTTTTTGGGGGTGTGTTAAAAAATGAGTATGGGTGCGCATGTTTTTGAAAAGTGTTAAGAAATGGGTGTGGGTGCGCATGTTTGGGAAAAGTGTTAAGAAATGGATGTGGGTGCGCATCTTTGGGAAAGTGTTAAGAAATGGGTATGGGTAAGCATGTTTGGGAAAAGGGGTAAGAAATGGGTGTGGGTGCGCATTTGTGGGGGAAAGTGGTACGAAATGGGTGTGGGTGCGCATGTTTGGAAAAGGTGTTACGAAATGGGTGCGGGTGCGCATCTATGGTAACTGTGTTAAGACATGGGTGTGGGTGCGTATGTTTGGAAAGTGTTAAGAAAAGGGTGCTGGTGCGCATGTGTGGGAAAAGTGTTAAGAAATGGGTGTGGGTGCGCCTGTTCTGGGAAAGTGTTAAGAAATGGGTGTGGGTGCGCATGTTTGGAAAAGGTGTTACGAAATGGGTGCGGGTGCGCATCTATGGTAACTGTGTTAAGACATGGGTGTGGGTGCGTATGTTTGGAAAGTGTTAAGAAAAGGGTGCTGGTGCGCATGTGTGGGAAAAGTTTTAAGAAATGGGTGTGGGTGCGCATCTTTGGGAAAGGTGTTAAGCAACGGAGTGATTGCGCATGTGTGGAAGAAGTGTTAAGAAATGGGCATGTGTGGGAAAAGTTTTAAGAAATGGGTGTGGGTGCGCAAGTTTGGGAAAGATGTTAAGAAATGGGCATGGGAGCGCATGTGTGGAAAATGTGTTAAGAAATGAGTATGTGTGCGCATGTGTGATAAAGGTGTTAAGAAATGGGTATGTGTGCGCATGTGTGGGAAAGACGTTAAGAAACGGGCGTGGGTGCGCATGTGTGCAAAATGTGTTAAGAAAGAGAGTGTATGAGAATCTCAACCGCACAACCGACCCCTCCCCCTCATCCCGTTACGCTAATTCCACCCCCACCGGTAGTCAACCGAAAGACCGACCGGTCCCGGTGGAAATGAACCCCCTGTCACTCTGAAGCCTCTAATTTCTCGCTGCATTTCCGTCACTTCCCCGTGACGTGCGAAAGCGCTAGGCGAGAGAGCAAGAGAATAAGAGAGACTCAGAACAGCGGACGTACTCTGGCGTCGGACAGACAGACAGACACACAGACACACAGAGACCAATCCTCGATTGTAAAAGTAAGGATAAGTTTAAAACACACTTTTCAGGTCTTCAAGAGGGTAAAATAGAGGAGAAACTCTGCATCGTTTGTTTTTGTGTATTTTTTACGAGTTTGCCATACTTCTCAAATGCCCTTTCATCTGCGACACAAAAGAGGCAGTTATTCCAAAATACAGCAAAAGTAGCTGTGGCTGTTGTGGCAGAATGTGCTGAGGCTGGAACCGCTGCGGTTGCACAGGTGCTTGTTTTGATATTTTTCTTCTTTAAATCGTAAAAAAATGGTCTACCTACCTTTAGTGTCGGTAGCCTCCCTGAACCAGTTGGCTGTCCTGCTCGGAGGAGTAGCCTTGGCGACTGTTTCGAATCTCTTCGGTGCAGGGGTGGCCTGTTGAACGGTAGCAACTCCGACGGCGGTGTGCACTCCGTTTACGAGAGGCTGGGTGGCCGTGGGACGAATAACAATCTGAAAATTACAGGCTTATAGATATTTTTTTTAAAAGAATTTTTAGCTTTTCGTTTGATCGTAATGCATCATAATCTACCCCAAGCAAAAGATCACTCTGAGAAAAAAAAGAGAGTGTGGTTTTTGGGTTTCAGGGCAAACATACTTGACTCACCTGTGACTGAGGCTGGGCGATGTGCTGCTGAGGCAAAGTAGGCTGGACAGGAACTGCTGGCCTAAGCTGTGGCTGTTGTGGCAGAATTTGCTGAGGCTGGAACCGCTGTGGCTGCACCTGCTGAGGTTGAACCGTGGGAGTCTGAGGTCGTGGTGCTTCTGGCAGCACGTGAGTCATGAAGTATTGTTGGTGCTGGCGGAAATAGTCAGGGTAGTACTGCTGGACATATCGCACATATTCAGGAGTAAAGTACTGTTGCTGCTGAGGCTGCTGAGGTTGGACTTGGACTTGAGGTTGGGCTGTAGGTTGAGGCTGGGGCTGGGCAGCCTTGGGTGCAGCAGCGGTGGTGGGTTCAACCTTCTGGGCCGGCTCATCGTAGTCGGAACTCTGAGGCACAGGAGCGTTTCCAGGAGCGGCGGGAGCAGCAGGGGCAGGGGCAGGAGTGGGGAAAGTGAATGGGGCAATAGTCGGGTGAGGAGGCAGAGTGGGTAGAGTGAATGGGGCCAGAGTGGGTAGAGGAGGGTGAGTAGGGAAGGTGAAAGGAGCAAGAGATGGGTGAGGAGGAAGGGTCGGCAGGGTGAAGGGAGCGAATGTGGGTAGGGCAGGGGCAGCCGGAGCCACGGGAACAGCTGGGGCCACCGGGAGAGGAGGAGCAAGGGGCTGGACAGCGGCCGCAGGCTGAGGAACCGGAGGGACCACAACAGCAATTTCGGCCGGCTTCTGGATTTTCACAGGTTTCAGCTCATTCTTCAGATGATGGGTGGGAACTCCCTCCACCTGAGCCAAAACGGAAGGGTCTTCGATTGGGAGATCACCAGAGAGGTCGAACTGAGTGCTCTGAAAATGAGGAGGTGATGGGGAATAACAAAAGTGACCTGGAATGTGCGTTGAGCAAAGGTTTCCGTAAGGAAGAGGGCAAGAAGCAGGAGAAGACGCCGCATGGCTGGTTCGGACGATCCGAATTGGGGGCCGCGCGGCAGCGCTCCGCCCCGGATCCGAACGGGATCCTGGCGGCTACTGCACTCTCCGCGGAGAGAGCGGGAACGGACACATGACATAACAGAAGATATCACGGCAAGATTTCACTGATTTGAGGATGGAGGAGAGTTCTTTACAAGATCGCGAGCCGAGTTTGTAAGATATAGTTTGTTTCTAAATAAAGGTCGGTTACTTTTGAGCCGTCGTCGTATTTGCTCCATTTTAAACACCGACGATAAGAAACATTGATGTGGATAGAAATAAAATAAGCGAAATAGCACAGTAAAAGAGGAGTGTGCAGACAAATAAGTAATCGCCGCGGGACCTAATGTACCATTACCATCCTTTGTGCCGTTTTTAGGAAACGCACTATACAGCAATCAACCGAATGTGGTAGTGAAGAACGTGCACAATCATGGAAGAGGGACAACAAGAGCTATGGTGATTGACTGAGAGGCAAAGAGGCGTACAAAAAACAGACGAATACCCAAAGATGTAGACAGACATACGGGAGACAGAACTAAAAGATAAACAAGACAGGGAGACACATCGACATGGAGGCAGAGAGATGTGGTTGTGAAGAAACACGCACATAGAGAGAGAACTCTGAAAATCCAAGAAGCCTTTTTCTTTACCCCCTCTCTCACTTCTCTCACTCCCTCCGTTAAAATACACATACAGGAGAAGGAAACATACAGGCAGAAAAACGAAAAACAAAGACAGATAGACAGAGAGGCAGATTAAGAAGATACAGAGGGGCCGAGAATCATAAAGAGATATGCAGACAGAATCATAGATAAAGAGGCATTGACACAGAGAGACTAATTAAGACAAGAAAAGAATTTACAAAAATGAAGCGTGAGACATCCAAGAAGCCTTTTTCTTTACCCCCTCTCTCACTCCCTCAGCCCGTCTAAGCAGAACAGCAGGATCCTTTGCCCAAAAGCCACCTGTCCCGTCGTTAATCCCCAAATCTTAGAAAACTAGCCGCTCGCCGTCATGAGTCATTGCTTCTTGCGTGTCATTTCACTTATCGTAGCCGCAACCAGTCTCGGCTGTTGGGATGAGACTTGGGAAAAGCGAAGGGGATTTGTGGGCGATGCGGACTAAACGCTACTTTGTTTCTCATTTCTCTTCTTGTGCTACAAAAAGAATGATACAAACGGAATCACAAAATATGTACTGAACAGAAAACAAACCTGAAACATCTCCAAAATTCAAACGACTTTCCCCATTTCCAGACTCCTCCGACCTACCAACCCCACCAAAATTCCCAGCCCTACTGTTGACGGGAAAGCCCAAAATGGCCAAAATGTGAAGAATGTGGGTTTCGCTTTCGTCTTTATTTGTAAGATTAGTTCTGAGGCGGAGCAGGAGGAGCGTTTCGATTGTTGAAGGCCGTCTCCAAATCCTTCCACTGCTGCTTGCACTGCGGGTGCCTGGTTCCAATGTAAGCCAGGATGGCCACCACGATGAAGATGAACTGACTCTCCCTCTGAATCGACGAAGCCCTCTGGGTCCTCAGCTGCAGGAAGGCTTCCTTCAACTGAAACCAACTGTTTCACGGTTTTCTACTAACACAAACCGAAACGGGCTTGTTGGTGAAGAGGGCGAAGAGAATGTAGTCGACCAGAATGAGGGTGCCGGTCCTTCCAATTCCAGCCGAGCAGTGGATCACCACGGGACCTCTGAACAGAACCAGGTTTCTCTCCCTCCTCTCTCTCTCTCTCTCTCTCTCTCTCTCTCTTACTTGGCCAACATGTCGACCTTGAAGATGCTCCTGATGAGCCTGAGAACAGCCACCGAGGAGTGCATGACCTGACCGTCCGGCCAGGCAGTCGTCTGGAGCATTCGCACGATCAAACTGTTGGAACAACCCTCTGGCAGCACTTCCAGGACGTAGATAAAGAGCGTGTTATGCTTGTCTTCGACTTCCACTTTCTTCACACTGACAGTGAAACGGCCAAACTGCTTGTAGGCGCCCTCCTTGGCCTCCGGCCAGTACTGGGCGCACTTGGCCTTTCCTCCCTCGCAGCACGTAGTCAAATTGACGACGATTGGAGCCTGCTCTTGCCAGACCATTCTCCAAAAGTCTTCCACAGTCGTCTCCAGGGGACCCTTATGCCTCATTTCAGCTCTGATTAAGAATAGGGTACCTGTGTGGCAATGTAGGTCCTGTCGTGGTCCTTGAACTTGACCCAATTGGCATGGATGTAGTCCGTGTCGTTGGGATTCTCCTTGGCCAGCTTCACCCTCGTCTCCTCCAAACAGACCACATCCTGGTACCTATTCTTGTCCGCATTGGCTTCAAACGCAGGCGCCGGCTTCGTGGGAGGCAGGGCGTGGACCAGCTCCTTGTTGAACATCTCCGCAAGGCCATTCACTCCTGAATCCGATGTTTCAAGGTCCAAACAATCGAAACGAACCCAGTCCTGTGGCCCATTCCACAAACTTTGTGACGAGAGGCGGAGGCGGCTGCACGGAGGCGTTCTCCTTCTGCACGGTGCCGTCGTCCTCGGCCGAGAGTTTCTTCTTCGTCATGCGACGGGTCGGAGTCTTTTTCTTCTGCGGAGCGGCGGGTTGTTGCATGGTGCTTCCTTCTTCTCCTTCGTCGATGCTGGCGTCTTTTCCTTTGCGACGAACGGTCTTCTTCTTCTTGTTCAGCCGGTCGTCAGCCATGGGGCGGACGAAATGAACCCGCTCGCCTTTTCTGTACTATTTATGTCATTTACAACACGTGGGGTTCCGTTACGTGAATGAATGAAAGTTATGTGAATGTTGTTATGAAGCAGTTGAATATGAAGCATTCATTGTTCCGCTGTTTCCGTAACTTTTATGCCAGTATGGATGACACCCCGGGATTCTCCGTTTAACTTCATGGTAGGGGTAGTTCAGTGCCGCCCTACAACTGAAGGGTACAGTGGACCTAATAAATTGGATTCCCCCAATCCCTGCTGAGGGAAATTGAGTATTCCTGAGTCCCCACTCCTGTACGAACAAGCTCTCCCTTTCATGACTGAAACGCTCATTATCTCCCTTCCTGGTATAAAACAACATAGCGAAACAACGTTTATACAAGTCCCGATTGCGGTGTTTCAAAGGGAAATAAAGTGAGGGTGGCAGGATTATTTTGACAAACACAGGGAATGTGGTATTACGAAAAGGGGATTCGGCGGCGTTCCAGGGGGCGTGGCTTAATCAGACGATTACTGGTCGTCCTTGTCCTTGGTTCCGTGCTTGAGCATACGGGTGAACTCGACGTAGTCGAAGTTGCCTCCCTTGATGGGAGCATCGCGGAACAGGTCATCCACCTCAAAAAGCAAGGATTAATCAAAACACCAAGTATAGTTTGCTGGTTTTCCTACTCGTTTCATGGCCTATAGATAGAACTTGAACATACGGTGAAACCGAATGACGGAGCAAACGGTTCGTACGTTGACGTAAAAGTTGTATAATGTGACGTGTAGTCTGAGTCCCTTCCCTAGTTCATTCTCTTCCAAGATGATCCAGTTCGCGGTCGCCGGCTTCCTTCTCTTCGAGATCGTCCGTCTCAACCAGCTGCCTGATCCGAAGACCGTCAAGTACACGCCCCCCGGCGGATGCCAGCAGCCGAGTGAGAAGAGCGAGAAAACCCCGGGAGGAGCCAAGCTGGAGACCGTCACTCTTTGAAACAGCCGACAGACAGCAATAAATGCCTTCGAGACCACTTTTTAGAGGGTATTCAATGTGTTGATATTGTTTTGTCTCATTTCGTGACTATTACTTTGTTTCTACCAGTTACTTGTCACAAAATCGTATAAAGCTATGAAAAACTCGTGCAATTGTGATAAAACTAAACCTGTTCGTGAGAGTAACGGTCGCCCATTGTGGTCAGCAGTTCCCTCAGCCTTTCCTCGCTGATCTTACCCGAATTGTCCTCGTCGAAGCACTGGAAAGCGTTTCGGATCACTTCCTCCGGGTCCGTTCCTAAAATCAACGTTTTAATAAAGGCACACCAAATGATCGAAAGAGAAAGGGAAAGACAGCCTCACCTGTCAATTTCTCTCCAAAGAGAGTGAGGAACATTGTGAAGTTGATGGGTCCCGGGGCCTCGTTGACCATCGAATCCAGGAACTGGTCGTTTACTTCTTTTCCTGAAAGAAGGAGGTTGATACACATAAGTTCAGAAGCAAGCACCCAAATTTTGAAACGACACGGCGGGACCCACCATACCCAGAATTTGCCGGATAATGGGCCCCGACGCCACTTATTACACCAGTACGTTTGAAATGCCTAACAACAAGAAATAAAAGAGCTAGACTAACCGAGGGATGCGAACATTTCCTGCAGATCGGCCTGGTCGATGAATCCGTCCCTGTTCTGGTCGATCATGTTGAAGGCCTCCTTGAACTCCTGAATCTGCGCCTGGTCGAACATGGCGAACACGTTGGAGGTGGCCCTCTGGGGGCGCTGGCGGCGGTTCACAGTCTTGCGGGAGGCCATGACGCTGTAAAGTGGAATATTCAGAAGAGAAACACGGAAAATGAGAAAATAAGAAGACGAAAGGGCGTCATAAGACAAGGTCAGTGCGTGGCAATATGACGAGATCGAGATATCGATAAGTGCGGAACGCGATATTTCTACGGAATATTTGAGCGAGGGAATACGGCAGTGAATGCCAACAGAGATAACTTGGCTAAACAAGTAAAGATGGATAAAAGCCAGTCATTCCATGGAAACTGATAAGACTGCCACATTCCGGAAGGCAGGAAGAAGCTGATTACGTGAGTGGTAAACAAATTGATTGGCAAAACACTGGCAACGGCACTTCAACCTAGACATGACAAAATTACAAGCAAATGAAGACCCTGGCTGAATCTAGATTCGAGGCCTTAAAGAGACGAATTAAATCATGAGACTTAGATGGAAATGCGAAATTGTAAACCAAGGGGTGAACTGGAAGAATGCATATGATTCACACCAAAAGCCAGTAGGTTCCGTTTTTAGAAACCTCCAGAGCTCCCGTGTGAACTGGTTGTTGGAGTGTCTTCTGTTGGGCGGAATGCGGCGTGTAGAGGCTTTTCGTTTAAACAAATGTGGAAATGACTCAATGGCGCTGGCGGAAGCGGTGAGTCAGCAGTGGATCGGCACGGAAATGGGAGAAACGACGAATGATTGTACAGACAATCAAAATATTCCGGGATTCAAACGAATACCTGCAGCTTTTGTATTAGATGGGATGCGATTAATAGGCGGTCAAAATTGTGTTTAGTTTTCTGACTCGTTCCGAAGACTGAACATTTAGGCTCAATGATACACAGCTTTTCGGGATTTTGAATAAAACCGGCTCGTTTTAGTAGTGATTAGGGAAGGAAAATAGTGACCGCCGCTGGGTTGAATAGTCCAAGTGCCCGCCCAAACGGGGATCGATCGATATTCGCCTCCGCAGAGCGCTTATTCTTCCCCGGCCGCTGACCAAATACCGAACAGTCACGCATAAGACGAAAGGATTTTAGAAACACGAATGTCTGAAATGGGACCGACAGAGGAAACTGAAGGAATTCGATGCAACACTCTAGCACAACAGACAATATCCTTCGGGGATAGATGGAGAAATGAAAATAAATAATGGTGCTCCTACCACACTACACAAACAGTCACAAGCCAAAATGTCTTAGATGTTCAATGTGAAACCCTTAGTTTAAGCGGAAAACTCACGCAGGATTTGAGGGTAAAAGGGTGTGATTCACAATCTCACTGCGCTCAAAATCAACAGTAATTAGGTAATTTAAGCCACGCCCGGATCAGGCCACTCTGAGTATTCTATTTACACTTAAAACAACAGAAAACGGGCTCAAAATAAAGCAAAAAAAAAAACACCGGTGCACCGCGGCGAAATTTCCGCCTTGGGCGATTTTTCGACTACGGTAGACGACAATGAAAATAGGCGCGTGCGGGGACCACCGTAGCGGAATAATAAAAACGGCGGTAAACGAACCTCCTAGGCTCAATTTAACGGCTTGTTCCCGCTTCTATTAACACTTTTTTTACTGTTGTGGTTTTTAGTTATTAGAGCCTTTAGACTCCTAGTCTTCTGATGGAGGTAGGCGGACACCTTGCTTTATGGCTATTTCGGGCGGTGTTTCGAAATTCTCTTTCCATGTCTTCATTGATTCTTGGGGCTATTAAGTGAGTTTGTTTGACACTCCTCGTGTATAGAACGATATTTCACAATGTCTTGCTTAAGTAAACACGATTTAACCAACTTGTCGGAATCGTCTTATTGGGTTTTTGTTAATTTCTTCAATACAAACTCTCCCATTAAGAGAATTCCCTGTTTCTATATGTCCCCATAGAATGCGCTAACATAATTTTAACGTAATTACAACCAAAATTGTAGAAGCCAGAGTGCATGCGAATACCGTTCTGGAATCGATAACGCCGTTTAGAGATATTAGATACTTTAGAGTTTGTAACCACGAATGTATATTTTATTCTGGCACTTTATTTAATTTAATCTTTGATTATTAATGTTTCCTTCTCGCTTTCTTACCTATTTGTTTCCAGGAAATGGTCGCGGCCAACGGATCTGGGCAGCAGGGTCCGACGAAGTGGTACTACAAGGGCGCCGACCAGGAGGTGTACGGTGAGTTCTCTTCTGTGTTTCCTTTTTCTAATTTCTATTTAAAGGTCCGTACGATGGTCCCTCCATGATGCAGTGGGTAAACACCGGCTATTTCAAAGAGACACTGCTCGTCCGAACGAACCACGAGGAGACCTTCCACACCCTCGGCGACTGGCAGCGGACCTGCCATGGAAAGGTACTTTTTGCTTTGATTTATCTTTTTTATACTTTCTATTTTGCAGCTGCCCTTCCTCTATAACCAGTTACACTCCCTGGAGCACACGATGTTCGTGATGAACCCGCAGCAGGCGGCGCCCTTCCACCTCTTCCCTCCGGGACTCGCTCCGCCGCACATGCCCCCTCCCATGAGGCACCCCAACGGGATCAACCAGTTCATGATGTCGCCCGATTTCGGAACCGTCAGTCTCCCGCCTTCCGAGCCCACGGAGGGCAGCGCCGTTCCCTCGCCTGAGGCCGAAAATGTAAGTTTACAATTCCCGCGGTACGGCAAGTTAAGTTGTTCTACAACTAATCTTTGGAAACAGCTAAAAGTTACGTAGTAATTCTCGTGTTTCAGCGGTTGCCGATGACTCGGTCCATCGGCACAGATCCGATAACAGTCACTATGAAGGACGCCAACATTCAGACGGTACCCAACGTGGTTAGTTCTCCATTCCACTTTTTTTTTACAATTATTTGTTATATTATTTGTTAGATTATTACTATAATTATTATTATTGTTGTATTCTTCCAGGTGACGGCGGACCAGGCGGCCCGTCTGCTTTCGGAGGTGTTCGGCCAGCAGGTGGAGATCCGCTAGACACCCCTTCGTCGCTCTACAATGATCTTTATGCGTGTTTTTGTGTGTTCTCCTTTCCCCCATTTTACCGCTGCTCAACAACCTCCCCACCGATTTATTTCGTTGTATTCAGCCCGTCTGTACCAATCATTCTCTCCCTGTATATGACTGGTTCCCCGGTGAGAATACTAAGAGCTAAGAGAGTGACCACGATGATGATGAGAAAATATTTATCGGTGCTGATGCCTGCTTTCCCGTGCACGCGTTCCTCAAATCCACTGGGCGTGTTTCAGCCTTCATTTTTCATGTTTTTGAATTTATAAAGGCAAGATTCTTTCGTTTTCACTTGTTTTCGTTTACCAGAAGTCGGAACTACCGCTTTCTTCTGCTTGAAACAACGATTTATGATGTCTGGTGTCGGGTGAAAAGTTGCTATTCCATCATGTGGCCATGGGAATTCATGATTTTCCTGGGCAGGACCACTTCGCGCCACTGTTTTCCTCAACTTTTCTGAGCGGGGCCACTTTTCCTCAACTTTTTCTGAGCAGGGCCACTTCGCACCACTGTTTTCCTCAACTTTCTTGGGCAGGGCCACTGTTTTCCTCAACTTTTCTGAGCGGGGCCACTATTTTCCTCAACGTTTCTGAGCAGGGCCACTTCGCGCCTTTGTTTTCCTCAACTTTCTTGGGCGGGGCCACTGTTTTCCTCAACTTTCTTGAGCGGGGCCACTGTTTTCCTCAACTTTCTTGAGGGGGCCACTGTTTTCCTCAACTTTTTCTGAGCAGGGCCACTTCGCGCCACTGTTTTCCTCAACTTTCTTGAGCGGGGCCACTGTTTTCCTCAACTTTCTTGAGGGGGCCACTGTTTTCCTCAACTTTCTTGAGGGGGCCACTGTTTTCCTCAACTTTTTCTGAGCAGGGCCACTTCGCGCCACTGTTTTCCTCAACTTGCTTGGGCGGGGCCACTGTTTTCCTCAACTTTCTTGAGCGGGGCCACTGTTTTCCTCAACTTTCTTGAGGGGGCCACTGTTTTCCTCAACTTTCTTGAGGGGGCCACTGTTTTCCTCATTTTTTCTGAGCAGGGCCACTTCGCGCCACTGTTTTCCTCAACTTTCTTGAGGGGGCCACTGTTTTCCTCAACTTTTTCTGAGCAGGGCCACTTCGCGCCACTGTTTTCATCAACTTTTTCTGAGCAGGGCCACTTCGCGCCACTGTTTTCATCAACTTTTTCTGAGCAGGGCCACTTCGCGCCACTGTTTTCCTCAACTTTTTCTGAGCAGGGCCACTTCGCGCCACTGTTTTCCTAAACTTTCTTGAGGGGGCCACTGTTTTCCTCAACTTTTTCTGAGCAGGGCCACTTCGCGCCACTGTTTTCCTCAACTTTTTCTGAGCAGGGCCACTTCGCGCCACTGTTTTCCTAAACTTTCTTGAGGGGGCCACTGTTTTCCTCAACTTTTTCTGAGCAGGACCACTTCGCGCCACTGTTTTCCTCAACTTTCTTGAGCGGGGCCACTGTTTTCCTCAACTTTTTCTGAGCAGGGCCACTTCGCGCCCATACATGGGCAAGCTCCACAATATGGGGCGGTAGGGGCGTCGCAATTTTAAGTTTTCGGCAGTTTTTCTCAGAAAAGGAGACCCGTCGCAAAGTTTCGACGCTTTCAACAATTGAAGGGGGCCTCGCAAAATTGACTCCCGCGGTAGGTTGCCCAGGTATGTTCGCGCCACTGTTTTCCTCAACTTTTTCTGAGCAGGGCCACTTCGCACCACTGTTTTCCTAAACTTTCTTGAGGGGGCCACTGTTTTCCTCAACTTTTCTGAGCAGGGCCACTTCGGGCTACTGTTTTTCTCGTGTTTCTCGAGTAAATAAATAAAAATGCATTAATTAATTAATATATAATTTGTGCTTTATTGATAATATATATTATTACCGAGTTTATTTGCAACAATAACTGGCTTTAGAACAATGTTAAAGCTTTAACATTGTTCTAATCACCCTGCAACGGCTGGGCTTCGAATTAATTCTCTCTTCTTTTCTTTCGGGCCGGCCGGTTGTTAAAGTCTACCATGGCGTGATCTCTGATCGATAAGGATTAGCTGCAATCTTCATATTTCAGATGTTCTCACTGCGGAAGTACGCAGCCGTTGCGCTGACTCCCCTCCGATCGGTTAGTACTCTCTCTCTCTCTCTCTCTCTCTCTCTCTCTCTCTCTCTCTCTCAATTTTATATCACTTTTATTTCAGTCGATGAGAACAACCGTCGCCAGTGTCTCCACGGCTCCCGAGATTCTCGTGGAGAAGCAGGGATCGAAGAGGGTCATCACCCTGAACCGGCCCAAGGCCCTAAACGCCCTCAACCTCGACATGGTCAGGGCTCTCTATCCCAAACTGGCTGTGAGTTTCGAGTTAATTTACTTCTTTGGTATCTCCTTTTTTAGCAATGGAATAACGCGGAGGACGTGAACATGGTCATCGTCAAGGGAGCGGGCGAGAAGGCCTTCTGCGCCGGTGGCGACGTCCTAGGTGATTTTCCGTCTCTATTCCACAAAATCTTGCTATCCTTTGACTTACTTATGTCTTTAAATTCTGTTTCAGCTGTGACCGCCTCCGCTAAGGCTTCCATGCAGAACGGAAAGAGCGACGGTCCCTCTGCCCATAAGGACTTTTTCCGCGAGGAGTACATGCTCAATCACCTCATAGGCACCCTCTCCAAACCCTACGTCGCCGTCATCGATGGAATTGTCATGGGCGGAGTACGTTCCTCCAAGAACCTCCGTTTTTAAGTTCTTTAGGGCTGTGGTCTCTCTGTGAATGGAAGATTCCGCATTTCCACCGAGAGGACCATGTTGGCCATGCCTGAGACGGCCCTCGGTCTGTTCCCCGATGTGGGAGGCTCGTATTTCCTCTCTCGTCTGAAGGTTCGTTCCTTCCTCCCATTAGATAAAGTCAATGTAGAAGGAATAACATAGACATCGGATTGCGGACGGGAACCGGTATTATGTGTTGCCTTGGGCGATGCACGCGGGAGATAGACAACTGAAACCGAAACTGTTACGGGAGAACATGGGATAAAGAGAGTTTCCCTGGAACCAGCTGGTTGCGCTGCGTGGTGTAGTTGGTCTGGCCCGAGATGTTACGAGTTACAATAGATTTGAAGCGATCTGTAGTACATAACTGGCTTTTATGGGACTCTGATTTGCCTATTGTACACCTGGTTGAACCCAAATTTTTAACTGCATTGCCAATAGGGTTCAAAATTAACGCGTGCTTTGTCGATCGCCACTGACTTGGGTCCTTCAGATGTATAGTCTTTGCCAAAGACTACTTCATCACAACGTGCCAATGTTTTGATGTTATTATTGGGGTAATGCGTGCAATATAGGATACTCAGGCCGTGTACGCAACGAAATCAACCGAGGTACATTTGGCGAGGGTATAAGAGTTTACAATCCATTCATTTGCGTTTTAATCAGTCATCTATCACATTTTAGGACAACCTTGGAATGTTCCTGGCCCTGACTGGCTACCGTCTCAAGGGCGCTGACACCTACCACGCAGGCCTCGCCAGCCACTACGTAAGTTACCCAATTATATGTTTATAATTCCTTCTCCAGGTGGATTCCTCTAAACTGCCGGAATTGGAAAAGTTGCTGCTCTCCCTCGATTATGTGGATGACAGGACGGTTGAGGAGGCCATCAGGTAAGGAATACTGCAGATTTATCGGCTCATTTGCTTCGCCGTCAAATATTTTCTCTCTGACGCCGTTGCACATAGTCCTATCAACAGTTTGATTTTAAAGGACTATGGAGCCGTGCGACATTCCCCGTTTCTCATTGGAGGAAAGCCTTCCGCTGATTCAGAAGACCTTCTACGCCAAGTAAGACTCTTAGAAGCCTATTTAATGAGTGTTTAGGTCGGTTGAGGGAATAATGGAGAATCTGAAGAAGGAGGGATCGAAATGGTCTCAGAAGCAGTTGGACATTCTGTCCAAGATGAGCCCAACTTCGATGAAAGTCACGCACAAGCAGATCACAGACGGAGCCAAGATGAGCTTCTCCAAGGTGGGACTGTAAAGGGACTAGAGCGACCATTTGGATTCAGATCTTCACCATGGAGTACCGCCTTACGCAGAGATTTGTCTACGGCCACGACTTCCACGAGGGATGCAGAGCCAGTGAGTTTACACAGAAGGCTGTGTTTCTGGAGCACTTTGAAACGAGCGCGGACGCGACAGTTGTCGTCCCGCACGGAAAACTTGTCTCTATCTCGCTGAGCTTCGGTCCATGAAACCATTAGGCTATGCTTTGCCTATTGTGTACAGTATTTAGAAGTATAATTTTCCTTTTCAGTTCTGATCGACAAGGACCTCAACCCCAAGTGGAAGCCGGCTACTTTGGAGGAGGTGACTTCTGAAGAAGTCGAGCGCTACTTCTCCCCTCTGCCCCACGGCGAGGACCTGATCATCCGCGACAATTAGGAATCTAAGAGCACTGTAGAATTGTTATAGCCCCCTTTTCTCTCTTTTCGCCATATTATGTATATTCATTCCACTGGTGTATCACCGGATAAAGAGATTTTTTATTAAAATTAATGCTGTTTCGGGAGATCTGGGGTGACTTTGGGCAGAGATTGCAGGTTGTAGAGGGTTCTGATGGCTGAAATGTCCACCGGAGAGAGGTACATTCCAGTCTTCAGACGACTGAAAGGCCTTTTTAATGGAAATGAAATGTGACTACCGATAGTAAGGGTTCATGATGGACTTCCGCTTCCAAATGTGACGAAGACCTAGGAGATGGCCTGTTTCGTGGAGGATAACCTGAATATTCGCAGAAATTGTATTTCTTTTGGGTTCCTACGTAACGGAGGTCTAGGCCGGCATCTCCGTCGAAGGACCATTTCTCATCGGCGTCCAAATGAAGGTACCCCCGAGGAGGAAGGCCCGAGTGGGCCACCATGCCCCCAGGACCATCCAGGGCCTGAAATATTTGGGAGTTTAAAGACAGTTTGTTATAAAGAAAAAACAATCTAAAATGCATACGGAAGTTAGATGTGTGTTTGCTCATCACGATATGTACAGCAAGTTCGGGTTCAAATCGAAATCAAAAATATTATCGCCAAAGGTTGAAATTGTTACTAACATTAGAATCTCTATGTATAGCGTGTAGGTAAGGTTAGAATATTTGGGGGAAAGAAAACCAACATTTTGTGAATAGAACTTCAAAAAAGTATGATCTCCGCCTTTAGACATTTGAAAGATGGTTTATATGAATATTTCATCGTGCAGTTTATATTTATTTGTAAAATTAATCTGCAGTTTTATTAAGCATGATTGAAATGAACCGTATACGATGGGGACCATTTATTTCATTTTCGAAACCCCATGCGCTTTTCCACGCAGTGCGATTAAACGTTCGACGGTCAACATGTGCCGCAACAGTTGCAAACGTGCAGTCATGTCCGAGTGGTTAAGGAGTTTGACTCGAAATCAAATGGGCTCTGCCCGCGTAGGTTCGAATCCTACTGACTGCGAATCTTTTTTGCTTAGTTAAACTGTTCATAATTACGAAAATTCGAAGCATCATTGATTTAGTTACCTCTTTATCTCCATGCGCTCCACGAGCAAAGTAAATTTCAATATCAGCTGGTGATGTTCTGGTCTCTTCTAATCGGATTTTCGGACTCAGGGCTGCTTCCCATAGAGACAAAGATGTATTTGTAAGAGATCTGAAAGACGATTTCAACTTATGTTGCTGTACATGGAAATTATTGCTGGCAATGCGTTCGAAGATGAGCAAATTTCGCCAGTTTCAGTTTTAGATCTATCCATCCATCCATCTCTCTCTCTCTCTCTCTCTCTCTCTCTCTCTCTCTCTCTGTGTCTTGAAGTTTTAGCTGATCCTACCGTATCATATTGAATGTGGTCTCTGATCGGATCAGGTCATGGGGGTCGGATAGCATCCAAGTGACGACCGGCTTCTTCCAGATCTGCTTCGTTTTCCGGCCGGAAACATCGTATAAACTAGGACAGGTGCCTTCATGAGTCAAAAAGGAGCTCTACCACAGAAGAAGGAGGCCGATTAGCCGCATCGAAGCGCGAGCTGTGTCAAAAACATGGCGGAACGTGTCTCGAGATGGTTGCGATCCTGGGCGGCGGACGGGTTTCGGCGGCTTACGAGAGGAAGTCGGATGCCAGAAAAAGAGCCTAGCCGGGATCGGGAGAGGAGATACGAAGGAGTGGCAAAGACAGGTTAGAGGGGAGAGAGAGAGATAGAGGGGAGAGAGAGAGATAAAGAGAGAGGAGAGAGAGAAGATTTATATACAAAAGCAGCTTCATTTCTCCGATCACTCATTACGTACTAGAAAAGATTATCACTCAATCTCCCTTCTATTCGTTGGACTTCATTTTAGCTTCTATTCGAATGAAGAAAAGGTAGATAAATAACTCCGATGATTGTGACGAAGACAACCAGGCCGATGACGAAGGAGACACCGACCAAAATCCCTTTCATCGAGGCTGAAATTACATTTCATTTTACATAATCCACAATCCCATACTCTCTCTAACGACATCTGTACTCCTCTGGTTCATCATGCGTTTCAGCAGCTTCGAAATTCGATTTTTTGGCTTCAGGAAGTCCTAAAACAACAATTACTTTACCTTAAAGAGGATGTTCACCATAACCAGTTCGGGAACATTGCAAAGCTCTGTGTAACACTGACAAATGAGCTTTGTGGAGCGGCGGATTGAAAGAGCCAAGTTGGCTTCATGGGGAGAGAGGGCGTGGCGGAAGGGGATCCTCTCGCAGGTAGGCTTCAACAGAAGACTTGAGAAGTTAGAGGAGGAAAGGCCCCCTTCGTCCGATGAGTTTTGCTTGACCGGATACATGCCCACTTCCACAATGGTTCTGGCGGATCCATCGTAAGTCATCCGAATACCGCAGGAGAAGTCATTGGAGACTGTTTTATTCTGGAAAAAGTTGTTATCGCAGAGAAAAATTGAGAGAAAAAAATGCAGTGAGAGAGAGAGAGAGATGCAGATAGAGACAAACCTGAAGCTTCCTTTCGAAGGCGTCCGAGATGGTTACTGAACGAGAGTTGTAACACAAAAGAGAGCTAGCAGGGATGATTAAACTAAAGTTTAGATTTTAACAAGATATTTCTAATGTAGTACCAAAAAAGAAGGGAAGGACAAAGAATCAACCGCATTTCACAGGAGCGGGCGAATTAATGTTTGGGAGAGCTTCGAGCCCTCTATTCCAATTAGGCAGTGTAATATGTTGATTAAAATTTATTTGCAATAAAAAATCTATTCAGGCGTGACTGAATCATAAATAATGTCTTTAAAAAACTTGTGTTCTTATAAAACCATTGCAAAATTTGGGGCTAGCTAGGGCGGGGCTCTGACGGGCTGAGAAAATTTTGGGAACGGTTCGGCTGGAATTTTATCTATTCATTATTTGTGATTTCTACATTGAAATAAAGCATAAACATTTTGTCGAGTCTGGAGCGGGCCGGGCCGGGCCCTTGCCATGGATGATACAATATCACAATGTGAATATCATATATGGAACTAAGGCCCAACACAAATTCATAACCAAACAAAAAAGAACAATGAAATGACGTGGGTGTTTGTGGTTTGTCGTTCAAAAACCGTGGTTTCCGTCCCCATTGAACTTTCGGTCAGCAATCGGATCAGCCCAATTAAACGGGCATTACCGTATGACCAACGGTATAAAAGGACTGTTCCGAAAATGAAACATCGCAGTTAAATCACTTTCTTTTTTAAAAGTTCCACTCTTTTGAACAACCTTTTGTATTCAGACATGAAGTTGCTCATTCTGGCCTCCGTCGTCGCCGTCTCTCTTGCCCAGCTGGCTCAGACCAAGGAGGCTTTGGTCCACACTATGGATCTGCCTCACGGAGCGGCCACTTTTGACATTGCTATTCAGCGTAAGTTCAAATAGAAATTCAGACAATTGGTGACATCTAAATCAGAAAGATTCAGATGACGCTTCAATCGACCAGGAGAACGCCGCCGCCGAGGCCGCCATTGAGTCTCAACTGCAAGGAGCCGAAAAGCAGGCCGCCCAGGAGTTTATCAACGGACTCAAGAGCGGGGTGGGTGTTTCTTAATACCTTTAGTCTATCTTTTACCTTACAGAAGCTCCTCAGCGAGGTCGGAGAGGGTCTCCAGAAGTTCAACTTCTCTGCCGAGCAAACTGAGGCCCTGATGACTAAGCTCACTGACATCACTGACAAAGTCTCCCACAGTGAAGATGTAAGTTTTTGCCAACCGCAATTCATTTTATTTCATTGAAATTGGATGAATTGAAATTTCAGGCCGTTGTCCACCATCATGCCCGCCCCTACCCCGTTCACTTCAGCAACTGATAGAGATCTATTGGGTAAAATATGGAAATAAAGTAGTGTCGAAACATCCAATCTTATGAAAAGAACTATTTTGGTGAAATCTAGCAGTTCTATCTCCCCTCTGCCTCTGTCTCTCTCTCTTTTTCTATGTTCCTCCAACTGCATGTATCTATTTATCAAAGTATCTCTCTCTGTCTATCTGTCTCTCTGTCTATCTGTCTCTCTGTCTCTCTGTCTCTCTGTCTCTCTGTCTCTCTGTTTCTCTGTCTCTCTGTCTCTCTGTCTCTCTGTCTCTCTGTCTCTCTGTCTCTCTGTCTCTCTGTCTCTCTGTCTCTCTGTCTCTCTGTCTCTCTGTCTCTCTGTCTCTCTGTCTCTCTGTCTCTCTGTCTCTCTGTCTCTCTGTCTCTCTGTCTCTCTGTCTCTCTGTCTCTATGTCTTTCTGTTTCTCTGAATTTCTTTATTTCTGTCAATCTGTCTCTCTCTCTCTCATTCTTTCTCACTCACTCTCTCTCTTTCTCAGTATTTCTCTATCTCACCCTGACACACTCTCAAAGGATTTGTTTTCCGGCTATGACTCATTTCCGTAGGGGTTTTCTTCCAATTTCTCTTTTCTCTTTCTCTCTCTCTCTCTCTCTCTCTGTCTCTCTCTCTCTCTCTCTCCCTCCAAAGCCGACCCTCATTCTCAGAATGACGCAATGCTTCGTTTTCTCTGAACCCTCTTGTATCAAAGACTGAAAAGAAACAATTAAAAGATTGCATTGGATAAGGTTCTATTTCGGATAACAGTAAACGAGATCTTCATTGACTAGTCTTGGCAGGGGAGGAGGAGGGCGGAGGCTTCGTCACGACAACAGCAACAACGCTGCAATCGGGGAATTAGCAATTGAGACGGAAGACTTCCTCTTTCGGAGGAGAGATTTGACCTACCGATGGTCCTTTGGGGTCTGATGAAGAACGGAGTGCGTTTCATGTAGGAGGGCCCGTGTGGAGACATCTGTTTCGACAACTTCTTGTCTTTTATAGGCTCCGATTGGGCCCTGAAACAACGTTTTAAGACACGAATAGATTGTTAACAACAAAAAACACAGTGTTAATGGATATTTCGAATTAAGCCTCCCTGATTTGCTCAGAAACATCAAACGTCAAAACGAAAAAAGCGATGCAGATTTAAATAACAAATTTATTTTAAAAAACGCACCGACCCATTTTTATGCAGAACGGTGCAATTATGCAACAAAAACGGCAAAAAGTACATCTAATTAGCAGCTGCTTGTTTTGGTGGATATTCCGTCAATGTTAGTTTTTGTTGCAATAATGAATAGTTTCCTATATGAGCTGCAAAAAGTGTATAGGGATCTAATAGTGTTCTCTACATGGATTCTTTAGAAACGGCCTACTCTCTGAACAATCTCGGCCCGGGCCAGCCAGCCCCCAAAAATTCTGAAGTCAAGAAAAATTTTTTTGCACGACCTTTGCGGAGGAATTGCGTTTTTTATCATACCTAATGTATAAAACAAGGAAGGCAAAAAAGTTTTGTCTGCGGGGGATCGAGCTGGGGTACTTCGGATTACCAGACTGGCCTCTTAGCCACTCGGCCATGAAAATTATACAACATTTATGTAGGGTAGTTCAAATTCTTAACACAGTTTTTTTTGCTCAATTATAACTATTTTTGGCGATAAAAATGGCTCTAAAAATTTACTTGGAAAAACTCGGGCAGGCCTTTGGCTCAAAATTTCTCGATCAGCGGCTCGGGACCTGGTTCGAACGAAAGATTCTAGCCATATCCAAGATTCTAGCCAAATGGATTTTTAAAAGCACAAATATTTCTAACCAGTAAGTAAGCAAAAATCTAACTTTTGTGTGAAAAACCCTTAAAATTCATTTCGCTCACTTTGTGCAGACAGCCAGTAGTGCGACCAGGGAGACGAGGAGAAGGAGGCGCGGCGGAGGCGCCATTCCACCCGCTGTCTGAAGTCTGGAAAATATGGGTTGAAATGAATTTTAAAAAAAGATCAAAGTGTAAGAGAAAAAAAGCAAAAAGACACAGAAACGTATGAGGGCTGAACGCTGAATGTACACTGCTGAGCGTTACTTGTACGCGTCATTTGAAAAAGTGAAACTTTGTAAAGGAAAAACGAAGGTTTCGTAGAATATTGAATTTCGGAATTATAACTACACCTGTCCTCTTAGCACGTCCCGTCACAGTACTCAGCGAACGATTACGGGGTCACAAGATGGACACCTGCCCGCAAAATGCTCCGCTGCGGCGCAATCGGTAACATTTTGACTGCGGCGGAGAAGCTTGTAAGATCGACTCCTGTCCTGGGCAAAAGTCTTGCGGACAGGGAAAGTTCAACTTTGCCTGAGGCACTGGTTGAATAGTAGTTTTTGAGAGCGCAGAAATTAATTGAGGGATCATTAGAGAGCACGTGGATCAAGACGTTGCCAATTACTAGACAGACGAAAGTACGCGAAAACAGGGAAAACGTCAGCTGAAAAGGGTCTTTTCGCTAGGATCTCTGTTGTTGGAAAAGAGATGATGTCTGATGACGGAGCAGGGGTCACTCAGGGAAATGAAAGTCCATTAAAGGAAGAAAAGTTCCACGAAGGGGCGCGAAAATAGAGGATTCGAATCGGTTTTCGGCCCGGAAATTGAAGTCCCACGCGTTTTTTTCTTCATAAGTCGCTGACGTAGAATATGGAAGAAGTCTGCAAACTCAGGTTCAGAAAGTGAAACGAGATATTCAAAGGAACTCACTCATCTCTTCTCTCTCTCTCTCTCTCTCTCTCTCTCTCTCTCTCTCTCTGAGTCTGTCTCCCTTCCTCTCTGCCACAGTAATCCAGGAAGGTTGCGAAAGTTACCTTTGGTGTTTTCCGTAGTTCTTCCTAGTTTTCCGGTCTTTTAAAGTCTATCTATGCAAATATCCGAGAATTCGTCTAGTTTAAAAAGAATGGAATATTAGCTAACGACTTTGAAAACAATGAGTAAAGGTCAACGTCACTGACCGAGAGTTTTCGTACTTTGTTAAATCTTTGTTGGTAAATGACTGTTCAAAATTGAGATGTAAAGATTAAGAAATGAACGGAGATTTTTGGTTGGCATAATTTGCAGAGGCTAGACAATGGTCAGCCTGTCCACGCCCATTTGTTGACCAACCCAACCCGTGAATTTGAAATTTCGACCCAATTCCAGAAGCAAAACAATGCTGTAACTGCGTTGAGAGCTAGAAATATCTTATAAAAAGAAATATATCATTAGATACTTGTAAATGAGGAATGGAAATGAGAACTCTTTCACCCCGGTAGTGGCTGAAAGGTTGCAATTTGGAAGACAGGTGCCTCCAAATGACACTTTTAATGAACATGGACGGATTTTTTTCTTCGAAAAACAGTAATGGTCTGCGAGGGCTTGAAAGCAAGATAAGCAAAACCACAAAAGCAGCACGAGAGAAAAGAAAGATAGAGAGATAGACAGAGAGAAAAAGAGACAGAGAGAGAAAGAGACAGAGAAACAGAGAGAGAAAGAGACAGAGAGAGAAAGAGACAGAGAGAGAAAGAGACAGAGAGACAGAGAGACAGAGACAGAGAGACAGAGAGACAGAGAGACAGAGAGACAGAGAGACAGAGAGACAGAGAGACAGAGAGACAGAGAGACAGAGAGACAGAGAGACAGAGAGACAGAGAGACAGAGAGACAGAGAGACAGAGAGACAGAGAGACAGAGAGACAGAGAGACGGAGAGACAGAGAGACAGAGAGACAGAGAGACAGAGAGACAGAGAGAGAGAGAGGTTTGTGGCGAGTACAGTAGACGTCGTGAACAAAAGATAGTGCTTTTACAAATCTAAACGCCAAAATATCAGTTTGTCTAACAGCTCTATTCTTAAAGTCTCCGTAATCATATACATTTTTAGGAAAAGGTCAAAACATTCTTGTTTTGACAGTTTGACAACATGAAAAATTAAGGTTAAATCAAAAACCAAAATAGAATGACGAATTTGTGCCTTATCTAGTTAGCACATCATCGCAATAAAAGAATAAACAGAATGAGGATGTTTTCGATGTCTTCTGAATCCCAAAAGTCGTTTTGTCTGCAAAGTGGAAAGAAGTGAAAATGATTCCCCGGAGGCGGTTCAAATAGGCGCCAACTTGGGAAACAAAGCCCATTATGTGCCTTCCGTTTCGGGGCTTATCCGTCTTTTTCCGGCTGTTTTGGTCGCTTTTCAACCAAAAATAACTTTTAAAATATTGTAGGTGACGAGTGTTTACAGAATGGAAGCGGGGGAAGTAAGTGTCCGAGATGTCCATCATGGAAGAGGCCGCGAATTGACGGATGGAGCAGGGATTGTAAAAATACTACGACCCCTCAGGGCATGGGAGGAAGCAAGAATGACGAACTCACAAGGAATTGAAAGAGTAGACGCAAAAATGAAAATGAACAAATCGACGAGAGATCGTAATTTTCAATGGTAAAATGAGAAGAGGCCATTTTTGCAGTCCTATGACTTTAATTTACAAAACTACACTCGATCAAATAAAGGATTTTTGACCTCATACCGAAGGCAATTGTAATTTTTTATAATAACAAAGTCATTGAAGGTTGTGTTTTTTTTCCTAATAACTTTTTACGCAGATACATAAAATCTAATCCTGAAACTGCGACATGATTGCGTATATTATATTATTACTTCCGCGTAGGCTCGGAAAAGCTCAAAAAACAAAATTTTGCGAGTCAAAATACAGTTTTTCGCATTTTCGACCTCATACGTATGATGAAATGTGGCCCAAACCATCGAATCCTGACGCTTCACAAACACATGTAGAAGCTAATAGGAAAAGAGAGAGAAAAGACAATTAACTGATGTACTCTAGATAATGCAAACTTCTATACTCCGTGCCAATCCCCCTCGCCCAAAATCGGGCCACGCCCCCTTTTTAGTGTACTATTTTGATATCGTAATGTGAAATTGGAATATCAATATCAGAATAATCTCACTCATTTCCAAAAGTCGCTGAAGTAGGATTGGCTGGCTCTATCCTTAATAGCAAAACCGTTCCGTCTAATTGAGCGGCCGAAGGCCGCGTATCTATGCGGCCGCAGGTCGCTAACCAGGAAGGTGCGCACCTTAGGCGCGCGTACCCTCCTGGTATGTATATGTTTTAGATGTGCCAGGAACGGAGATATCAGTTGTTTGAGTTATAATTAGTGCAATTTTTTTAAAGTTTTCAGGGTCCTGCGCCGAAGTACGCGCAAATAACCAAGGAAAAAATCGGCGTTGACCCAAAATTTTGAC
Organism: Oscheius myriophilus; assembly: GCA_964057215.1. Taxonomy (NCBI): domain Eukaryota; kingdom Metazoa; phylum Nematoda; class Chromadorea; order Rhabditida; family Rhabditidae; genus Oscheius; species Oscheius myriophilus. Next base: position 13,636,962 of record OZ059904.1, read on the forward strand.
ATGACGTATATGACCAATATTTGATCAACTATGACGATTTTTGACCAAATCTGAGAGTGCTTTTGAGACCTGCTCGAGTTTCCCAGAGACGCCGTCCTAATAGTCTTATAAATACAAACAAACAAAAAGGAACAGCAAATGAAAGAGGACATTGTGTTTGTTTGACCCGAGGGCTTCTATTTCACGGATTACGTTTCGGAGGTTCATTTGCGGCGTCTTTGGTGCGTCAGAGGCTATTTCCACCCGACTAATCGCGTTGTCGGGTGTGGGTGGTCGAAAGTTAAGCCCAGCTGTCCTTTCTCATTTACCAAAGCAGAGAAAGGCCAGAAAATGCTTCATTTATGATTTACAAAGGATTTTAGGTTTTTGTTTGAACACATTTGCTGAATAGGAAAAATTCAGGAAACAGAAATTGAAGATTGACTTGTACCTGTTTGCAGTAATTCTACTGAATTTTAGAGAAACTGCCTCAAAGAGCTTGAAAAACAGAGAAAATGAACTCAAGACACGCGTGAAACTTGCAAATATTTTTTTTGATCAGGTCACAACTAAATAAGCCGTTTAGCTGTTTTATGTGGGAAGTAATTCTAGTTTTGCTTATTTGAGAGACATTTTTAGGACTGCGTCAGATAGAATACGGACAATGTACCTCAAATAATACTTTGGATAGACAAATACACACACACACACACACATTCACACACACACACGCACACACGCACACTCACACACACACACACGCACACACTCACACACACACACTCACACACCCACACACACACTCTCACACACACACACACACACACATACATACACACACATACACACACACACACACACACGCACACGCACACACTCTCTCACACACACACACACACATACACACATACACACACATACACATACACACACAGCTTTGTTTGTTATTCGAAGCATTTCTCATTTTCTTTGCAATTTTCTCTCTGTTTGGGCTGTTTTGCATCAAAAGGAAAACAATTCGAAAAATGGAAGAATCGAGTCACTGGTGCTTATATACCCAATCAAAGTCACTGGTCATACGAAAGACATCATGTGAAACTACAGACAGATGCTTAGGATTTGGTCTACGATCAAAGTTTGTAGCAAACAAAATGAGAATTCGTAGTTAGTTGACAATTCACGGAATACGCACGTCTGTACAATCGGATTGTGTTATCTTTGGGCGACATTTCCAAAGGTTGATTGATTAACGGTCAAAAAACTTAAAATATCTTAGAACGGTCAAGAACAGAAATGTTGCTTATACACAATAAGAAATGTACATGTTTGCGCACATAAGACAAGATATTGCTTACCAAGAGGATGGGTCTACGCTTCGAAAGTGAACACTTTTCCTATGTAAACTAAACTTTCCGTAAATAAACTTTGCCGTTTGCAGAAACGGCGTTGAATTTCGATACTAAAAGTGATTGTTTCAATTTAAACACCAGAAATCTAGGAAAGTGGGTCTCCATGTCAGAAAACAAACAAGGAAGTGTAGGAACATGCTTTAATATCTTCAGGTGGTTTTCGATCAACAAAGTGTGACAGCACACTATTTTCGCCTTGCTTCCGGATCAGTACTGAAGACTTGTTTTTTTTAATTCGAAGTATTTCACTTCAATGTCTTGGTGACATAATGCAATCTAACGGTTTTTGAACTTTCCCTTAGTGTTTTTGTGAGAGATCTAAAAGAAGTGTGTATGTATGTGTGTGTGTGTGTGTGTGTGTTAGTGTGTGCGTGTGTGTGTTGTAGTAAAAGATCACAAACTGAACAAAAAGAAGAATCCCGCTTCTCTCGAAATAGAAGCCAAGCGGAAGATTTTCCACATCTGGGGATTCAGTGCTTTGAACTTTCAAACGTGTTAAAATGTTTCATAGACTTGTGACAAAATTAGCTCGCTTGATATTTGCCGAGGGAAATGTTTTTAATGCCTTTTATACGTTACCAGGAGGGTACGCGCGCCAACGGCGCGCACCCTCCTGGTGTGCGGCCTGCGGCCGCACCGACACGCGTCCTTCGGCCGCTTAATTAGGCGGCCTGCGGCCGCAGATTCATGGCCTACGGCCATTCATTACTCGTCCTTCGGCCGTGAAGCACGTAAAACTCGGCCTACGGCCGACCTCACCCTCCTCTCGGGAGGAAATGAACGCGTGAACTTCCGCTGATCTACTACACACACAGACACACACGGTAGCGTTTTATTATAAGGGATCACCAAATACAAGATCAACACTGGAAGTGATGTCAAACGCTTTAGATGTTCCAAGTACGGATATCCAAAAACAACAATGGAAAGTTTGCAATTTAGCAAAATAACAGTGTATCCTTGACGATTTTTCAAAGAACCTAGTCAATTTCTGCAAGGCCCTGCATATTGCGTTTCATGTTACTTCGAGAGGGGAGGAAACGGTGAAATAAAATGTTCTACTTTTCCAACCTTTAAAGGCATCCCCGAAAATGAAATAGACCTGTCCATTACGTAGCGTAGGTTCGAGAGTGTCATTTTCAATGGTGAAATTCAGAGAGTTTTGTTATTAACATGGACAGTCCCCTCTTCATTTTACGTGCGTCTCTGTCTTTAAAGGGGCCGTAAGGGGCCTTTTCAGATTGGAAATGAACCGTATGCAAATTGGCCCATTTCAATTGAAATCATTTTCCCGAACACCGCTCCAGACAACGGCCGTGCGCAAAATGCTTGCCTGCTTGCTTGCCTGCTTCTGAAAAAAGATTGCAAACACCTAGTGCTCCAGCGCAAAAAAGACTATTTAAAGGCAGAGGCCCACGTAAAATGAAGAGGGGGATCTGTCCCTGTTAATCATAAAACTCTCTGCATTTCACAATTGAAAATAACAATCTCTCGCCTACGCTACCGTGGGCCTCTGCCTTTAAATAGTCTTTTTTGCGCTGGAGCACTAGGTGTTTGCAATCTTTTTTCAGAAGCAGCCGGACAACTATAAAAAATTACGTGTTTATTGTAATGGAATGAATTGTGTTTATATAGCTGTCCCCAAAATGAAATCATATGCTAATTCCGGAAACATGCAAAGCATGCTCTGTCAACGACTGATTAGACTACGAATTTCAAATATCAACAGAGGATCACTGGGACATTCTAATTTTATTGGCATGATTTTAATTTGGCGACAGCTGTATTTACAAGCCGAACATTTCTATACGATTGCTACAAACTGAATGCTAGAATTCACTCAAAGAAATACAAAAATGAGTCGTACAGGCTGTTTTCCACCCGCTATTCAACAGAGTTTGTTTGGTCATGATGTGTGCTGCAACAAAAAAGAGAAAATATAGCCGAAGCACGGTTCAATTCTTGGATATGGGTCCTGTCGCGATACTAGAAGAAGGGGGTTATAAAATGAAGAAAATAGTTTTGTCGTGGCAACCACGCGTTATTTGGGAGACTCGTTGTTTAAAAAACGTGTAACCAGCCATTTTAGACACCACGGTGATTAGTTTGACTAATTACTCGATTTATGATGCAGATCTCCAAATGTGACCTTCTCACGAAATACAGCAAGCACTTTTGTTATCAAAAATAGATTTGCAAAGCAACAAAGAGCGATTCTGCTAGAAATTCGAATCAAAAGCAAAAACTGGGTGTTCACAGAGCGTTTGGGCCGAATGGTCCGTGAGGGTACTTCCGGTGGATCCTTCCGGAGGGCCATTCGGGCGGAAGACGAGCGGTCACTTTGACGATGAAAGGGGCGGGAGCGCCTTTGTCCGAATGCTCAAAAACGGACACAAAGCGTTTTCGGAGGGCCAAAAACAGGGATTGTCTCAAGTGCAATTGAAGGACTTCGTTTAGAGCCGAAGGATCATCAGAATTTTCAAAGAAACGTGGCGAAATGCATTGCAGCTCTGCAAGAGGGTCTGTTTTGAGTAGCGATTGGAAAGTATGGCGATTGTAAACAAGCCGTTTAACAAGCCGAGAGATCGAGCAAGCTGAGTGCCTGTGAGTTCTAAACAAATCTTTACCGGGATTTCTCTACCATTTCACGAGGTAAACATCATCTTCACAAATATTTTTTTCCATTTTGAAAGGTAAAAACTGGGAGAACCTAAAAGATTTGTACCTAAAAGATCGAAGGATTTCTCGTATAGTGTCCACCAACCCTACTTCGGCACTTCTTGAAAATGAGTGAGATTATTCTGATGTTGAAATTCAAATTTCCCATTATTACATCAAAATAGTGCGCTGCAAAGGAGCGTGGCCACATTTTGAGCGAAGTAGGATTGGCGAAAATATATGTTCTTAGAATATTAGGGTTCAAAGTGTAATTATGTTGCGTTAGAGTGTAGATAGTTGAAACTGTTGTAGTGGGTATATATTCCAATCCTAATGAATAGTTTACTGTATTTTAAGTGGTGGAAAAGGTAGGTCAGAGCGAAAAGATACAGTCGGCGGACTTGAGCAACCAGAAATTGTTATGTTAAGGGACCCAAGCTTTTCAAGCTATCTCCAGAATAATCCAAGAATCTTAGAAGCTTACATGACGACTTCAAACATTGTGACGACAAAGCTTTTGAAACATATTCGTATCGGTAGTATGTTGAAAAGCTTTCTGACTACCCTAGATGGGAAGAGAAAATTTTTTGTAAAAATATTACAAATTTTAATTTATCCCCATGAGATTTTACGGTTACGTCAGAGTTAAAGGCAGAGACCCACGCACGTAACATGAAGAGAGGGACCTGTCCATGCTAATCATATAACATTTCACCGTTGAAAATGACACTCTATCGCCTATGTTACGCTATGAACAGTTCATTTTCGTGGGCCTCTGCCTTTAAATAGCGAAATATTACTGAATCCATATTTTTGTTAGACAAAACATAGTGTCTGAAATGCCTGAAGCATTGAAGCAGGATAACTTCTGCCAATTGTTTTGAGCGCATTCACATGCTAGACAGAAATGAAAGTTGAGAAGCGGCCGAAGGGTGCCCTTTGTGGCCGTCCGTTGTGATCGAGTATGAATTATTCGAAAAGGACAGCAAATACTACTGATTGTGAAGGGCGAGACTTGAGGGGGCGGGGTGTCCAGGGCAATTGTTATGCGCCCACTCGGATTCAATTAGAAATCTGCTAATCCTCAATGGAGACCTCTATAAACGGAACACATAAACGGAGAAACGCAGAGAACGGGCATTTGGGGGAAGGATGTCTGAAAGATGCCATGATGCACTCGGAAATGTGAATATTCTGACATGAGGGTCAATTCGAGCGGACTCTGATCCACAGGTGGAGAAATACGTTTTATGATTAGGGAAGGGAATGAATTATTTAGAAGCAGAGGCAATGAATGGAATATGCAAGGGATTGTAAGAGAGAGAGAAAGAAAGAGAGAGAGAGAGAGAGAGAGAGAGAGGGGAGAGAAAGAGAGAGAGAGGGAGAGAGAGAGAGAGAGAGAGAGAGAGAGAGAGAGAGAGAGAAAGGGTTCTTGCAATCGCGATGACATATCATCATGTTTATATAAGCAGCGAATGAATCAGGTACCGGAAGGAAAACAGGGTCAGCAAATAAGAGTGGATCTGAAGAGGAATGATGTATGCAAACTGTGAGTTCCCTCTCTCTCTCTCTCTCTCTCTCTCTCTCTCTCTTTCTCTCTCTCTCTCTCCATCTCTCTCTCTCCAAGCAAGAAGACTCGATGCCTGTTGAGTTGAGAGTCCTTCGTTCTATGCTGCAACCTTTATACTGTTATAAGCGTAATGAAAATGAATTTTCTCATTTGTGGTCGGTGTGGGGGAGTTGGGGGAGTAAACCCAATTTACATGATGTTTGTAGAGCCTGTCAATTATATACCTCATTTTTCTAGGATATGCAATTCTGCAAAACGAAGAGTGAGCGCCCGTGTGTGTGTGTGTGTGTGTGTGTGTGTGTGTGTGTGTGTGTGTGTGTGTGTGTGTGTGTGTGTCTGGCTTCCACGAGCTTCCGTCCATTTTTCTGCACCAATTCTCATTTTACCCCTGATATCCACCTATTTATAGCTTCATTGGGTTCAAAAACCACGGCGTTTACCTCATTTACCCAATCAGCAAGTTTACTCAATTCAGACGCCTATAAATATTCGACGACGGTAAGAAAACAATTTATGCGATTGCCTCGATTCTCTGAATAATTAAAGTCTCTGTAGGTGTTTCCCCTCGAAATTTTTCCGCCAAAAACAAGGAAGAGTTCGTAGCCTGAGGCACTGAACCGTCTGCAATCGTGTGATGTGGGAGGTGTTCACATTAACAATTCATGAAACAATCGCACTGACGACTGGTCTATTTATACGTAAGTTCTATGTGTAAACGCCGACCTATATTAATCAAATTGTCAAGTACCCGGGCACTCGAAGAGATCTTTGGCTTTTCTCTATAAATTCTGAGAATTTCCCGCCTAATAATCGGGGGGAGCATGATTTCTGCAAAACCAGCCGACGGGGAAGTTGGTTGTAAAGTCAATTGATACAGAAACCTACCATATGATATCGTTTGAAAGAACTGGTGTTTTCAAACTCTAACGGCAGGTTATAGAAAAGATAAAAAATACTGCAATAAATCAAGAAATTATCCCAGCCGAACTGAGACGCCGCTAATCGAAAATGAAGCCTTTCATGTTCACAAACTCAGTATGAAATCTCAATTGAAGCATCAGTAAATTTGCAGCTATTCATTGAGGGAGGTCTTGTCAATTCACCTTAATGTCATCACTTGTGATGTCATCAAACTAGCAGTTTGAATCAGATATCCAATTGGTTCTTGACAATTCGGAAGCTTTGGAGATGATATGACCTGATTCATTCGGTCGAGCCTTTTTTCGGAACCGGTTTACGTTCAGATTAAGTTATTGTATCTCGATGTTCTATGGCAGACTTATATAGACAAGCACGTTTTTGTCAAAGAATGTGAAAGTATAATCTCCATCGGAATTATTATGGGCATTGAAAAATACCTTTTGTAATCTAATGAAAAGATTTCGGCAGAAAGCATTCTTATCTAACTTTTGGAAATATCCCACTTAAAATGGCAACGAATGTGTTCAAAGTGCGGCATTATCCAGCATTTTAACACAAACACGTTCAAAAACAAAAGTTCATGGGTTTTCCAACGCTTTTTCTGTCCAAATTTTCAATACAGTCTTCACATATTTTGATAAAATCGAAATTTCATGTGCAAATGATTCTGATTTCAATCAATGAATTTATTCATGAAAGATGAGGACTAATAACGTGATTATTCTCCTATAAGAGATAATGACCCAAAAATCACAGAATTCGTCAAGAGTCGCTACGACACAACGCGAAGAAGCTGCTTTGGGCAAGCTGAGATGCACAGCCATCTTCCCGGTGAAAGATTCAGACAAATCGAATGAGATTGTGGAGAAATCAAGATCTGGAGGGACTAGTGAGGCCTTATATAGGGCAGGAGTAATGAAAAGACTACCCTTGGAAAATGAACGGGTTTTTTTGAAATGTACATTTAGTTGTTGTGAATGAATACGAAATTTAGGTGCCAAGAGAGATCGCTTTGAATGAAGGGACCCAGAGATAAAAGACAGATTTTTTTCCGCATGGATCTTCATGTTTGGAGTATTGCAATCAAGAAGAATTTCTTTAGCCCAAGGCCGGTAGTAGCCGCTGATGCCATTTAGAAGTGACAAATTCGTTACCTGGACCCAAATATTGCAAAGTAGCCATAATAGGGCCCTGGGGGCATTTTCTCTATAGAAGTGAACCGTATCTTAGAGAATGTGAAATCCTATTGTAAACTCGAACCACTTCCCAAAATGTGTCAATTTCTCCTGCACGTGTCTCTTTGCACGTGTTCGGTCGTTGTTCCCAGGCAAATTACGTATGGGTGCAGCTCTCTTCGCAAAACGACGCTTCCTGGGTTCAGAGAACGAGGCTGACGTGGGAGGATGCGATTTTTCAAGCGGGTTGGGAAGGATTTCAAAGCATAAGTAATTCGCTTGAACTTGTAGTATAATGGAAGAAAAAGAGACGGAAAAGAGACAAAAGATGACGAGACGCTTTGTGAACTAACACAATTGCTCTTTTCTCAAAGTTAAATAAGGTTAAAAAGCTATTTTAAGCAAAAAGGGAATGAAAAGACAAAAAAGGCAGAGGCACTCAAAAAATGTTTTTAGTGACGAATGTAATTGCGTAGGTTTCTAAAAACTGTAACCAATTTAGGGACTTTTTAAACGCCTGAGGGCACTTGTTGATGTTTTCAAGGGAATGGAAGCGGCTTTTGAGAAAACATTTCAGAAAAGCGCATTTTTGCCAACGTACGTCAGCTGAATCAGATTTTTATTCAGGGGAAAATCCACCATGGGTAAGTGCATGAAAATTTGTTGTAAAAATGTTTTGTTCAAATTTAAAAAAAAATTGTTTTTCGAACAAAAAAATCCTAAAATACTGATTCATCCTGATCGTCATAGTTCTCACGGGCCGGGCCGACTTGAAAAAAATCGTCGGCCCGGCCCGGCCCGTTCCGGCCCGTCCACTCGGACCACCTAGTCAAACTGTCACCCACACGACCAAGGTTCGCTCCCGGTCGGGACACTTTATTTTTGCTAACTTAAAATTAGTTTAAAGGCAGAGGCCCAGGAAAATGAAAAAGGACCTGTCCATGACGTAACGTAGGCGAGAGAGTGTCATTTTCAATGGGGAAATGCAGAGAGTTTTACGATTAGCATGGACAGGTCCCCCTCTTCATTTTACGTGGGCCTCTGCCTTTAAATATGTAATAGAAGTAGTATGAAAGTGTTTTCGGGGTTTAAATAAGTTGACGTAAGCTAAAATAACGATTTAAAGAATTTTTATTTTGACAAGTTTACAAACCGGGCCGACACTTTTCTCGGCCCGGCACGGCCCTTCTTTTGAGAACTATGAGAAGCAAAAGAGAAAAATATATATATTTCCTTGTTGACAGAAAATTTTACAGAAGCAGAAGATTTTTTCCTTTTAAGATAACTTTTTGGTTTTCCAATGACTCTTTACATGAAAACTTATTTTTAGTGATAATGTGATACGAAAATTGTAAGCAAATGAAAATCAATTCTTCGGAATTTCTCAAAGGCGTCTTTTTTGCAGCTTGCAGAAGTTGTTTTCAACGCAAAAAAGAGCCTTAACTGTAGTAAACAACAACGCTAATTGAAATTCGGCTTAAATGAAGTTCGTTGATCGAGATCGAACTCTTCTCAAATGACAAGAATTATCAATTTAACAACATGTCTTCGTTTTCAGCTATCAAAGCCATAATTACCAATTTCACCTATTAAAAATACTGGTATAAAATGGGCTTGGTCACTTTTTGGCCAAAAAACAATATTCCGTCTTCAGTTTCGTTCTTGAGTTTATTAGGACACGAAATCGCTGCGAACCCCACAGACTATTGCATTTCAGTCTCAGCAAATACAAACATTGTGTCATTATTATTTGCAAACGAACACACTATAAAAGTTTGGTTGAAGTGAACTTTTCAAGAAAAGAATTCTCAAAAGGGATAAATACCTCACACATCAGAGAGAGAGAGAGAGACAGAGAGAGAGAGACAGAGAGAGAGAGAGAAATACAGAGATACAGAGATACAAAGGCAGAGAGACATAGACAGACAGACAGACAGACAGAGATATAACAAAGAATAACTTTTCCCAAAGAGAGATGTGAGTGTTTTACTCTCCCAAGAACAGTGTTGGCTGAACAAGTGGTTCAAGTCAGGCGACTGGATTGAAAAACCACGTGAATTCTTAAGCAGGTCGTAGCGGATGGCCGGATCTGACGCGTCCGGATCCAAGCGGAAGCGCCGGATCACGCGAAGAGGCTTCAAAATAGCAGTCGACAGTCTCTTCTGACGAAGACGCCAAAATTGCGCTTCAAGTGTGTTTGAGAGGGGCCGAAGGGGAATTAATAATAGCACGAGCGGCGATTTATAGAGTGAAGGATTAGAGCAAGATGGCGCAAAGAGCTATTTTAAATGCTCAAGTGATATTTTCAAAAGAAAGATTCAATTTGTCATTTATTGTAAATTCAGCTTCGTTTCTTTTTCCGGTAAATCACATACCCCAACTGACGAGTTTTCCAGTTCTAAAGCTATTTCTTTTTAATTGAAGGATTTTCAGTCTCTATCTCTATCTCGTATAAATTACGATTTGGTCATATGTGGCCGAAAACACCGCACTGCGCCCACACCTGCGTAGCACCGTTAGGCCGTCAAGGGCCGCATGGCAAAGCTTTGATTTCTTGAGTTATGAAAATATACGTTTGTAATGTCTATATGGGCTCGTTATAGACTGGGATATGATAAATAAGCGGGGGTGATTTAAAGATGGAAGGGGCGGTTCAGGACAAAAGAAGGCGTCGTGAAGAAATCGCCCACTGCAATTAGAAGAATCAAAAGATTAGAGCCTTGGGGAAATGTGGAAGGAATGCGGAAGGAAGATCAAAAGAAGACCGTGAACACAATATGACTCATACGGTATGAGGCCGAAGGCCGCGTAATCTAGAAGGGGACAGCCCGTGTAGCGGGGCTTTGATCCTGGTGAGACAACATCAGCGAAAAGAGAAAGTTAAAAACAATGTTACAGAAATCAGAGTTTATTCTCCGATCGCGGCTTGGATGACGTGTTCGGGGTATTCGGGACAGAACTCTGTGGTGATTTTCGTGAGGATGTTCTTATTATTCAAACCCTTAACATTACTTAGTTAGTTCTTATTCAACCACTTACCGCAACATCTTCAATCCTAATTCTATTTGAGGCGTCGGGGATCAGGTAAGTGAATTGTCTTCCCATGTCACCTACAGCGATTCCAATAAGATGAAAGCCTTCTTGTACCTGAAATTGAGCTTGATTCTGCTAGGAAATCCAGCTAACCTTTGCCGGAAGCCCATAATTATCAGAATCAACGGCTTCTCTGCTTACCCATATTACAAGCTTTGTTCCTTGAATATGTTTTTTGTCTTGGAGCATTGTACTCAGGTGCCAATACGAGTGTGGCTTCCATCCTATGCTTCCATAATTCAGTTCGTTAGCGTAGAAGTCGTAATCCGCGATTTTCCAATTGGCTCCCAATTCATATATACAAGAAGGATGTAGACGACAGCCTTGACCATTTCGTTGTTTAGGATGATGTGATCCTTCAGCGTACTGCCAGAAAGTAATGGGGACGATGGTTGGGAGCCTTTTGCCAATATTTTTCACAAAATCTCTAAGCTAAACAAAATAGTATTCGAGTTTTGTTGAAACCTGTTGATAGCCATCTCCTCCAACTGTAGCCGAACCATCCAGCATGAATATAACAGCAGAGTAAGGAGATTCCTCTGTAGTTGTGTATTGACACGCCTCCGCTTTGACACAAATAGTTCCCTAAATGGCTAAATGATCCGGGTTGGGGGACAGTCAATATACGTTTATGTTGTAACCCCTTGGCCTCAGCTTCATAGCAATATTTGGTATACCCATTGCATCGTCATAACCATCCTTACATTTGCATGCACCGTTAACCATATGAGAATTTGGGAAGCATTCGCCGGTCTCCATTGTAGCCGGAACAGGAGCTCCTGAAGACATGTATGTGTGTGTGTGTGTGTGTGTGTGTGTGTGTGTGTGTGTGTGTGTGTGTGTGTGTGTGTGTGTGTGTGTGTGTGTGTGTGTGCGTGTGTGTCTGTGTCTGTGTCTGTGTCTGTGTCTGTGTCTGTGTCTGTGTCTGTGTCTGTGTCTGTGTCTCTGTGTCTCTGTGTCTCTGTGTGTGTGTCTTACCAGAAATGCACATGATAGGTCGGTAGTCGAACAAAGGAACATCCACATAAGTCAGAGAATTTCCGTCCTTCACAATTTGAACTCCTAGCCGGTCTGCGTCGGAACATCCCCAAGTGGGCTCCTTGCTCCATTGATTCATCTTTGGGACATGCTTCTTATCATTGTTCGGCTAAAAGAATTAGAATTTGTTTAAAAAAAACTTTTTGTTTTACATTGATCAACGCTTTGAACGATTTTTTCTTTCTTTGATCTACGCTTTTACCACAAGAATTGTCGTCATTGAAAGTCTTGTCCGATGAGGGCCGTGAGGCCGGAACCCAGTACCTTCCATCGGGCTGAAATTAAATTTAGCTGAGTTTCATATTTCCCAACAATTTCAGCCTTATTTGTCTCGAAGGACTCATAGGTGGCGGCGTAGCATCCTTGACAGATATTCTAAAGATTGAATACGGTTAAGGCCTTAACCTAAATACCCCGCAGACGCCGTGGAAGTACATCACATCGACCTCTCCTTTCGTCTTCAGACGACCTTGATAGACATTTCTGGTAGGGAAGGCATATCCATTGGAGATTTTAACTGTCGTTTGGGAATATGCAGTTCCGAAAATGTTCATCTGTGAATTCACCGTGCCCAAAGAAGGAAGTTGTGTCTGAGTGGCAACCACTTCTGTAACAATACTCTTAAGAGACCCTGAAATTCCATTAGAGGGGTTCTTCTGATGCCTTGCCTATAGCATCAGCCCTCGCCGAGCAAAGGGTATTCATAGATTGGTCGGTGGTTTCGACAAAGTCTCCTGGGTAAAGGCCGAATGCAGCCATTCGTGTCAGGATCATTGCATCCTTTGTCGGTCTGGTGCCTGTGTTGGTTTTCCATAAGATTCCGTCCTCGAAGAATCCCGGCTTCACTTTGTCCGCGAAGGCTTTGCTCTTTTCTATGTGGAGTGCCTGGTAAAGATCTCCATAGAGTACTAAAGTCGCTTTGGTTAGATTTCGTAGACATAACTGACTTGAAATCCAGCGGACCTCATCTTCAGACGTCGGCTTGGCAATCTTCATATCGTGCTTGCTACATCCTCCAATGTGGTAGCACTTGTCGAAAATCTGCTGGTACCCCTCATCTTTGCAAGCACTCGCAGTCGCTGAACCCATATTATTCGTGGAAGTCAAGATAAACCAACTCCATCTGCATTTGACGTGGTTTTTGGGGCTTGGGAGAACCTCAAAGTCAAACGGAAGCCTGTTTCGACAGAACATCTCGTGTTGTTTCTCAGTGCCTGGGTAGGGGAACGTCTGTTCGCAGGCATCTCCGTCAATCCTCTTGTTGAAGTCATCCTCCTGGATTGGACTGTCAATCAGGGGAGAGAGACAGAGAAAACGAAGGGAAGGGTTGATGGCCGCAGCGGTGGAGACCAGGAAGACCAAGTGCAGTAAGGACGGGGGACGCATCGGAGCAGCGGTCGACCTCTCTTGGGGAGAGAAGGAGAGAGAATGACACTACTTCCCAACGAAGGAGACACGTTAACACACGTGGCGGACTCAGCGGGAATTAGCATATAGTAATGCAAAATGCGTAAAAAGAGGAGAATTAGTTCTCGCCAATCCTACTTCGGCCAAAACGGGGTACGCCCCTTTTGTAGATCACTGTTTTGAAGTAATGTTGGGTTTTTGAATACTCTCACTCAATTCCGCGGGCAAAATACCTGAAAAGGATGATTGTTTAGACTGAAAGCTGATACTATTTCGTCTTGTCAAGGCCGTGTAGAGGTTTATTTATCTTTGCTAAAGTATGTTCGTGTCTACCTCTTTTTTTTGTTAAAGTCGAGAATCAGAAGGATCCATGCAGATCGGAAAGCAGCCCACCAGAAAAGAAAAAAGCAATCTTCAAATCCACAGAACCCAAGGACAGGCTGCATAATCTTTGTGGGCTGCCCAAGCTGTTGACCACTCTGTCCCCCAAGAAAGACGGACTGCCAGAGCGTGGGCCTCGCCTTCGAGCTGAAAAGGTTTTACTAAAGAACACCAACTAATGGAACAAAGTTCTTATACAAAGGGTAAGGGGTGGGACAAGAGGTGGTAAATGGAATAAACCACATGGGGGGGGGCAACTTTTAGTCCCGCGCTCGAATGGTTCTTCGGAGTCGATGACTCAGATATAGCAAAATATATCAACCGACGGTGATGTTTCTGGGCACCAGAGGAGAATCTGGGATGTGGATTTAAAAAATAAACCAGAAAGTCAGAGACAACCGCGTTCAGACAATCAGTAAACCAATATCAAGATTGCTTAGACTCGAGAAATGAAGAGGAACCCCCCATTCCTGAGCCGGAAGTAGCTAGCGTTCCGAGGATTCCCAAGCTGCGAATATCAGCAGGTATTCAATACGATGATAGCAACCGAAGTTACTTCTGAAGTACGCTATCTGACTCTAGCAGAGTAAACAGACAATCAAGCACCTTTTTGCCAAAGGCCAGCCCGTTGGTGTTCCGAGGATTCCCGAGCGGTTGACTGTAAGACCATTTTTTAATACCGAGTGAGACCACAAAGAATCGAAGATTCCGATAGGAAGAAATCACCTTTCCGTTGTATGTTTCTGTTAATAACGCTTCGTGGAGGTATTTTCTGCGTTTTTCTGAGCTGCAGACGGTCGGCCGCCCCTTGCTACGAGACCCGACCGTTTACGCGCCGGCTTTCAATTTGAACAAACAAATTACCACCACTAAGTTTAGCGTCGGAACACCATAGCTGTCGCCAACTTGAATAGCTGCCAATATAAAGAATCAGAGAATATGGCTTGTTAAAATTAAAAAATTTGTGGCGAAACTAAACTCTTATTATTTTGAATCAGCATACGGTTTTCATTTGTTCTCCCGGATATCATTAGCATAATTGTCAAAAGTGTGCAATTTGAATACGAAAACGGCTTGCGTGCTTTCGACACACCTTCTCTTAAATCTCCATCTGTAAGGTCGTCGCTTCGATGCGTCCCCCCTCTATTCTCTATCTTCTTCTCAATGTCTGCATTGTTTCTGCCATCAATCCTTCGCTTCGACGTTTCTGTCTCTCTCCCCTTGTGGACAGTCCAATCCAGGAAGATGACTTCAACAATAGGATCAAAGGAGATGCCTGCGAACAGAAGTTCCCCTACCCAGGCACTGAGGAACAACACAAGATGCTCTGTCGAACCACACTTCCCTTTTATTTTGAAATTGTCACAAGGAGCGACACGAACGGCGTGACGTGTCGATGGAGTAAGCCACACTACATCAACTTTTAACAAAAGATACTTTTCAGCCACTGCTAGTGTATGCAAAAAAGAGCACTATCAGCTAATCTTCGACAAGTGCTACCACGTGGGAATTTGTGGAAACAATGATATGCGACTCGCCAGGCCTTCTAACGAAGACGAGGTCCGCTGGATTTCTTGTAAGTTATTTCTTATGAAACTGAATTAAGCTGGTTTCAGTAATCTACGGTGATAGGTATCAAGCACTCCACATGGAAAAGAGCCAAGCCTTTGAAGAAAAAACGAAGCAGGGCTTCTTCGAGGACGGAGTGTTGTGGAAAACCAAACAAGGCGATAAAACGCCGAATGATGCAATGGTCCTGACACGAATGGCTTCATTCGGCCTCTACCCAGGAGAATTTGTCGAAACCAGCGACCCAACTGTCAACACTCTTTGCTCAGTGAGGGCTGATGCCATTGGCAAGACCTCAGAAGAGCCCCTCTAACGAAATTTTAGCTTCTGTTAAGAGTATCGTGACAGAAGCTGCGGTTGCCACTCAGGCACAACTTCCTTCTTTGGGCACTGTGAATTCGCAGATGACGACTTTAGGAACTGCATATTCCCAAACGACGATCAAAATCTCCAATGGATATGCCTCCCCCACCAGAAATGTCTATCAAGGTCGTCTGAAGACGAACGGAGAGGTCGATGTGGAGTACTTTCACCGCGTCTGCGGGGTAACTCTAAATAAGGCCTTAACCTTAACAATCCTTTAGAATATATGTCAAGGATGCTATGCCGCCACTTATGAATCCTTCGAGGCCAATAAGGATAAAATGGTTGGGAACGAATAAATATATATAATTTCTCGTTCAGCCCGACGGAAGGTACTGGGTTCCAGCCGCTCGAAGCGCCCCTTCGGATAAGACGTATCAAGATGATACATGTCCAAAATCCGACCAGACAAAGAAAAAGTCGTTTAAAGTCTTGATCAATGTGAGAAGTCCATTTATAAATTATGAATATTTCTATTTTTAGCCAAACAATCCCAACAGACATATCCCGGATACGAATCAATGGAGCGATGTGCCCGCTTGGGGATGTTCCGACGCGGATCGCCGGGGTGTTCAAATTGTGAAAAAAGGAGATTCTCTGACTTATGTGGATGTTCCTTTGTTCGACCACCAGCCCATCATGTGCATTTCAGGTAATTTAGAGTTTCTGAATGGTTTTAGGTCGTTTAGGAGCCCCTGTTCCTGTTAAAAAAGAGACTGGTGCTTGCTACGCTAATTCTAAATTGGAAGGTGGAAAGTGCAAGTGCAAGCCTGGGTTTGTGGATGCCCTTGGAGTAGAGAAATTGGCTCCTAAATTGAAGACTATGGGTTACAATGAGAACGTAAGTGGACCCTGGGCTACATTCTTGGTGCTAATCTAGTTGAAGGGGCCCACATTTTACTGTACCCCACGGATAGGAAAGTTTAGGAGGTCAAAAAAGGAGGGTAGCTAAGATAATAACGATTGGTAAGCTAGGTAGAGCAGCTAAGGTAAAAGTGTTAGGTAAGGTAGGCAAGGTCGGTAAGGTAGATAAGGTAGCTGAGGCAGCATGAATAACTAAGGCTGGTGTTTCAGGTAAGGTAGGTACGATAGGTAAGACAGCAAAGGTTGATAAGATATGTAGACTAGGTAAGGTATAGCTGTCGCCAAATTGGAATCATCTCAATACAATTGGAATGTCCCAGGGATCCTCTGTTGATATTGAAATTCGCATTCTAATCAGTCGTCGACAGAGCATGCTTGGCATGTTTCCGCAATTAGCATATGATTCCATTTTGGCGACAGCGTACGGTACACTGCCCGCCAACCCTACTTCGGCTGTTTTTGGAAATGAGTGATATTATTTTGATGTTGATATTCGAATTATCCATTACTACATCATAATATTCGGCTACAAAAGGGGCGTGGCCGCTTTTCGGCCGAAGTAGAATTGGCGAGGAGTATTGGTAAAATTCATAGGGTAGCTTAGGTGGATGTGTTAGGTAGAGTAGATAAGGTAGTTATAGTAACTAAGGGAGGTAAGGTATGTAGGCTAGCTAAGGCAGGTAAGGTTGGTAGGGCATGTAATGCAGGTAATGTAGGTTTGATAGCTACGGTACGTAGGCTTGCTAAGGTAGCTAAATTAGGTGGGTTAGGTGGGGTAGCTAAGATAGATGTCAGTCCAGTTAGATAAAGTATTTCATTGAGAATGTAAGTGTCTCTAGCTGAATCCTTCTCTTTCCTTTTTCTACAAAAACCTTCAGGGGATGATTTGTGTGAATCCGGCCCGTTGTGATACCATAACTGAAGAAAACATCGAACACAACGCCTATCTCCTCTTCCTCGACGGCAGCTGCGGTGTGGCCCACAGCGACTTTGAATATGTAAGTTGTTCCATTTTCAATTGACATGCAAATTCCAGCTGAAAGACTTCGTAAAACAAGTCGGCCGATCTTTGTCAAAGAAAAAGCCAATTGTGATATTCCTCTACGCACATCAGAATAAGAATGATCCCGGAGAAGTACCAGGCAGGGCTGCTCGAAGGATTATAAACATTGCCGCCAATTGGAATATTAACGAATTCGACCGACTTGTCAACTCTTTGGGGTGGTTTGACGTGGAATGTGCCACACACACCTTCTACAACATGAATGTGATGTTGGATGCCACCAAGAGTATTTCGGGTAAAAAGTTGATTATCTGGGTCAGCCAGCAAGCAAAGGATGCGGATTATTGGAATGTTAAAAACAAGGTTGGTTTTAAAAACACTGACTTAAAGGGATCAAGAGGGTACTTTTTCTACTTACTGTACCCCACAGCACTAAAAAGGGGGCGGTACCGAGGCTCCGCCTTGGGGAGTTGTTGAAATGATTTGGCAGCGATGAGCGAACATCTCGATGAGAGACGCAGACACAACGAGAAACGTCGCTGGGACCAAGGGTGGCTGATCAGCGGGCCGGCCCCCGGGGAGAAAATCTGAGAAACGGGCCGGCCCCACTTTTTTTGAACATCTATTTTTAAATGTAACTCTTTTCAAAGTCATTATATTTAAGTTCTGTTTGTTGCAAAACATAGTTCTAATTGTGCAAAACATACTGTGTGAAGGAGGATTCGAACTACCCTATATAAATTTTGTATGTTTTTCATGGCCGAGTGGCTAAGAGGTCGGACTGGTAATCCGAAGTTGCCCCAGTTCGATCCCCCGCCGGCGAAACTTTTTTGCCATAGTTGTATTATACATTAGGTACAATTGAAACTCAATTCCTGCACATAACTCGTGAAAAACTTTTTTTTTTCAACTTTTGGAATTTTTGACCTCGGGCCGCGGGCCGGGCCGGGCCTGGGCCGTGAACTTTTGGTAGCCACCCTTGGCTGGGACCCTTTTTCTAACGAAAACTCTGCTACCAGCGATATTATTATTCCTTTTCATCCATTTTGCGGCAATTATTTAGCGAATGATAATCGCGCGGTCGGCATGTTTAGGGGCCGTTGTTTGAAAGCCGTTGGGGGAAAATATTTCACGTATCCATGACGAAGTTTTTTTTCTTGGTTATCTGAAGTAAACAGAAAACATTTTCAATGGTCTCTTTAAATAGAATATTTCAGCTGAGAGACAATAAATACGACTTATTCGGTGTTGGCGTGAGAAGCATGGGCTGGGAATTTTCTTATTTGATCCCTGAAGCCAACGCACGAATTCTCATTAGCGGATATTCGGTAATAGAACCTATAAGCAGTTATAACAGGGTTTTTTATTCCAGGATTTGCCGAACAAAGTGGTCAGTATGGTTAACAAAGTCGTCTGCGATCCCTACCCAGACAACGTCCTCATTCAAGCGATCGGTCAATAAATACTTTTGTTTTATTCTTTTCTAATGCTTCTCGTCTTTATTCAAACACTTTCCATCTTCAGTTCTCGTATGTCCCCTTGGACACCCACAGCCAAACGCAGCTATATCCGGTTGGTAGGAACAAGGCCGCGTTTCCACACGACATTCTGAGCCAAACTTCATGCAGAAGTCTGAAAAGCTCAGATTTATCACACCCACACACGCACGCACGCACGCACGCACGCACGCACATACACACACACACACACACACACACACAATCTGTCTCTTTCTTTGTCGCCAACTAACCTTCATCGCTTCCATCGCTGCAGTCCTTCCTTTCGTCCAGAACTTTTGCCCCGCCTATGCATTCCCCACTCGAACAGCGGAATTCTCCTATCTCACAAGTTTCAGGCATAGGCTGCGGACCTAAATCCTTTCAGTCTGAATACCATTCCTCGATTTGCCTGTAGAATTAGCAGCTGAGGGAACAGATTCCGTTGAGTTTTCTATATTCTTTGGAGTTGAAGAGACAACATCTTCAGGATGAGCACACGTGATCAGACCACGCTTACAAGGGTCTGCAAAAGCATGATCTTCTGGCTTTTTCCAGATTGTCTTCGCAATGATTTGCTATTTCTTACCTTCGTCGCTTCCATCTCCACAGTCATCCCGCCCGTCTTCCAACCACTGCGGAAGAATGCAGTTAACAGTCGATGCGCAGTGAATGGCCAAAGGATCAGAACAGATATGCGCCCCTTAATTTGCTCCTAAAACTTCAATCCTAATCTTACATTTCCGATCGGAACACATCATATTCTGTTCATGAACTGGCACACATTGGCCGCAGGGATGCAACTTCGACGAGGTGTCACAAAGAACGTGCCCATTTCCACACCCTACAATGAATATTTTCCGCATAAAACTATCATTTTCACATTCATCGGCTCCATTGGGACAGTCTCTGTGACAATCTCGGACGACTTTCAGAGGCACACAAACTGGAGTTAGAGTGCTTGAATCGCAATCAAAGTGAGCCCAGGGGCAACGAAGCGTCAGATGGGAAATGTAGGCTGAAATTAGGAGAAAAGTTACAAAAAATGAGAGATCGAACCTAGTGGATCGGGCGGAGTGCCATTAGCCAGGTGCAAAAGGGCCAGGAGAGGAAACATTCGAATGAGAAAGAAACGGCGCCGCAGGGGGCGGAAACGACTGAGTTTGGGCAATTGGGCGGGCGGGTTGGTTTAAAAATGAGAGATAAAATTTGATTTTAACTTAGAATTGTAACAAGTATGGGTTGACTCGACAGAAACAGATTTTGATTGTCTTTTGTTATCAAAACGTGAACAGAAACACACATTTTGAACAATAAATAGTTATACGTATATTTAAATAGTTATACGTATACGTATGTTATGTTTTTTGAAGGTACGTTAAAGGTTTGTCAAAAACCCTGTGCGTCGTTACTGCGATTGTGTTGCAGCTGCACACTCTCGGATTTCAGATTTCCAAAATCAGGGAAAGGCGCGGAATTTCGTAAAATGGCAGTTCCGTTCATGAAGGAATCGGAGTTGTCACTTGGAAAGAACGTGAGCAGTGAAGGAAGTGAAATTCGCCGTAAATTCCATTGACCCCACTGCGTGTTTTACGGGTAAAGTCACCCAGTAAATATTCCCTCCAATTCCCCGATTCAACTCCTTCCCAAATCAAAAGTCACGCAAAAAAAAAATCGATAAAACTTTATACAAAGCAAAACTCAACAACGTTCGCAAGTGAAATGAGATAAGCGGGGAATGTCTGCGTAAAATATCTTCTATACAACATCTACAATCACAAAAACTGTCTCTAGCTCTGTTCCTTGGCCTGTTCGCGCTGTTTCCGCCACGAGGATCCGTCCAATTCGATCCATTCCAGCCAGTCGTCGCAGATCGTCCGCCGCTCCTGCAAATATTCATTTTCAGTGAATTTGAAAGCGGGGTATGACCAGAAAAAGTGCCGAATTAGCTCTAAGTTTAACTTTCCTTACCTGGTCTAGTACGACTCCACTGAGTGCCATGAGGGCGGCGTTGTCTTTGATGCAAAATCCGTTGGCCAGATAGGCGTCGATTTCGGCTAATAGCTCTACGTAGTCCCCTTCGGCGGTGAAACGAAGGAAGCGCCCGGATTTGTCCATCACCACGAACCCGTCGCCGAGTCTAAAATGGTCTCGAATGGAATTCTACATGAAATAGCCCACTTTTTGATGGCCCGAGGGAAAAAGACGTGGGCGCCTTCCTTGCCGGCGGAACTGAACGACTTTCTAATTTTGCCTTCGTCGATGTCGATGAAGACGAGCCTCTGCCTGAAGGGAAATACGGTAATTATACAAATTGAATAAAGAATATGAATATTTAAAGGGTTAGAGAGCTCGTTGACACAATTGGGGGAGGACTCACTTTGAGTACATCTGAACAGGCCGATGAGCCATGGAGGCGATGAGCGTGTTGTCATCGAGGAGACACAGCGACTGGAAGGCTTCTCCCTCGATAGAAATCAACGTGTCCCAACCCAAAGGAGCGTCGAACTCAGTCCTTTAACAAAATTCATCAACTTTCTCTCCACACCTCGCCAAAGCCGGCCAGTTGAAGTTAAAGGACTGTCTTACCGAGGTTTCGTAACGAATCTTTTTATTTTTCTCGGACATTACCGCGGATATTTGACGATTTTGATTGTATGCCTCGGAACATACCGCGGGAGAGTCCGGAAAGTGTTTGCGCGATGCTGGTTTTGGTCCGCTCACGGAAATGCAAGCGGGGCGCGTTTGATTTTTACGGTTTCGTTGCAGGACAAAACCGTCAACAGCGGCCACGGACCTACGGCATCAAAATCAGATTAATCATAAGTTTTTAATTGATCCGATTAATACATTAATAAAGAGCTACATTTGAAACCTACAGAGCAATTCTTTCAAGGCGAGAAAAAAATTCTCCGTCGAGATACACGCTTTTACAAATTTCAGTTGCGTTTTTCTACCCTTCATAGGAATTTGTTTGCCTCCAAAGAATTGCTCTATATTCTACCCATGTAGAGCTACAAAATGTTAATTGACATCTTTTCATGAAATCTTCTGGTTCCTGAGATTTTGCGACGGATAGTTTTAATTGACACAGTCCTTTAACCAGGCCGCGCTCTAGTTCAGACGGCGAGCTGTGTCTCAAAATTCCAAACCGGACGATGACGGATTCAGCGCCCTGGGGTTGTTTACTGGCGAATATTTCTCCTTTAGGACTGACGACCAGAGAAAACACTAAAAATCCTTTTTACCGTACAAACTTTGGAAAAACTAACGCAATCCGTCGAAGAAAGACTCGTGTTTCATCTCTCCGTCGAGGGAAAAGAAGCGCAGTTCTGTCGTCTTTTCCCTGTCCTCTCCACAAGTGTAAATAATCTGAATAAAGTTTATAAACAAAATAATTAATGAAACGCACCGTGTCGTTGTAGCAGGCCACTTGGGAAAAGGCGGCCATCTTCTTCGGGAACATGTTCTTCCTCTCCCACAGCGTCGTTTTCTTCTCTCCGTCGAATTTGAAAAGACCGCCTTTGGTGGCAACCTTTAAATTAACATTTAAAACATAAATAAAACAACACTCACCCAGATATTGCCCTGGGGATCATAGCAAACCCCGTAAGGGACCGTAGCGCCTCTGGGTGTCAGGTGCAGGTACATCTCGTCGAAACGCTGCATATCCGAGGTATCTGACGCGGCCTCCACCATTTTCTAAAAAATAAAAATTACACTAAAATAAAAGTTAACAGAAATGCGGAAAAGTACATACACAACAGGGAAATTATGCAAATTCAGTTAGTAATTCTTGGCCTTTCAGCCTCCAGGTTACGGTAGCGTGAGAATTTTAGATTACGGTAGCCTGCTGGAATATGTAGTTTCTCGTCAGATTCAATGCCTGCTAAGATTTAAATTTGTTTAAACAAACGTTTGTTGTTGTTTTTTTTTTTTTAAGTTTTAATGGCCTTTGATTTGTATCATTATTTAATTAAATTTCAGTTTCAGAAATGGCGAAGGAGAAGAAACCGAAGGGCAAGCCCCAGAATAAGGCAAAACCGGGTAAGTTCGTTTGTGTTTGTGCTTGTGGCCGATAGCTGTCTCTAATTGCTATTTTCTTCTATTTCAGCACCTTCTAGCCAATCCGTGGCTTCTAAGAATAAAGACCCAGTTGAGCAGGGGACGAGTAACAATCCCATTTACGCGAACAAGTAAGTTTTCCTCTAATTTGCCACCAAATTGTGGAATTGCAGGTCTAAGAGACAACATAAAGTCAACAATTTCGAGAAGGCGAAGCTTGTATACGAGCAGATTCAGCAGGACAAACGACAAAAGAGGGAAGAGGTAATTTTTTTCTCACTTTCTTGATAATCAAGTTGATTTAGGAGCGTCTGGAACGCGAGAAAAGAGCAGAGGCTCTTGAAAGTTACAACAGCACTAAGAAGAAGATGAATAAGGCGATTAAGAAGAAAAACAGAAAAGGGCAGCCGAACCTCGGAGCCCAAGTGGAGGTTCTCCTGGAGAAAATGCAGAAGAAGATCGAGAAGAACGAGTTCTAGCCGCCCAGCCATATTGTTATTGTTTCATTTTGTTGTTGTTTTCCGCCTCGAATTAAACAAATTCCTTCTTTTTGTTTTTATTGTGGTTTCTATGGGGTTTCAGCGCCTAAAAGTACCTCATTCTCACTTTTCTGTCGATGTCCCTCAGTCGAAATCGATCGCCTCGGCCGATCTAATCTCCCTTTGTTGCAGAGACGGTTCCGCAGCTGAGCGCGTAATTTATGCGTCCTCCGCACGGCCAGTCTCAACAGCCACACCTTAAAGGTACTTTTAGTGTAAAAATGAGGTCGTATTTTTCTACAAAAAATCACGCCACCAATGAATTTCTGAGCATGATTCGGGGTTCTCACGGACCATTTGGAAAATTTTGATCTGCCCGGCCCTGAACGGCCCAATCTGCCCATTTACCCTGGACCACCCAGTCAGAATGCCACTCCCCACCATAGTTCTCAAATAACGGGCCGAGAAAAGTGTCGGCCCGGCCCGGTTTGTAAACTTGCCAAATTAAATTCTTTAAATCGTTATTTTAGCTTACGTCAATTTTTTTAAACCCCGAAAACACTTTTATTATACTTCTATTACATATTTAAACTAATTTTAAGTTAGCAAAAATAAAGTGTCCCGACCAGGATCGAA
The DNA here is from genome assembly GCA_964057215.1 of Oscheius myriophilus. Lineage (NCBI taxonomy): Eukaryota > Metazoa > Nematoda > Chromadorea > Rhabditida > Rhabditidae > Oscheius > Oscheius myriophilus. The sequence goes on from OZ059904.1 coordinate 13,661,068, forward strand.
CCTTGGTCGTGTGGGTGACAGTTTGACTGGGTGGTCCGAGTATTTTTTTCAAGTCGGGCCGGCCCGGCCCGTGAGAACTATGCCCCCCACGATCAGGGTTCGATCCCGGTGACATTCTTTTTTGTACAACCAATATTGGCTTATTTGATAATAACAAATACTATTAAGTTATTTGAAGCAGTTTAAAAAAATATTGTATCGATTTATACAAAATTTTATTCTCCTACGGCCTTGCGGGCCGAGTCGTCCGAACAATCCCTCGGGCAAGCCCGTCATTTTGGAACCCCGGCATGATTCACTAGAAAAACCGATCTTCTCTACAAAAAGTAATTGGCGACTTTCCTGCTTTGCTTCGGGTAACCGTAATTTTGGTTGCATTTTTCCTTACTATACGATTTCGAACGTTTAAATAGCTGTGATCCAGACAAAACTAACATTTTTAGTTTCCCATTCTATTCATCAATCCAATGTATGTGGTACAAGGCTTGGAAAATTCGTTTTTAGAGAACGTTTTCGCTGAAATTGATGTTTTAACACTAGAAAAGAGGTTGGGTGATGCACGTGTATGGGCTGGCCGGGGAAGAAAAGCCAAGAGCATACCTGGACACGGTCCGGGGGGGGGGCTCAAAAAGAAGGGGCCCCCAAAAACTAGGTATTCCCATTTTTACATCATGTCCCGGTATGGCCAAGAGAATCATTGAGATGTCCAAAATTTCTTTTTTTTTTTTATATAGAGAAAATGGGGTTTTCTCTATTTATCCATATCAGAAACTCATAGGTGTTATTTTATTATACGTATTTGAAAACTTCTTTCCAACTAATTTGCTATCTCTCTCTGTTTTCCTCCCCTTGCTGTTTACCTTCGCACCCTTATCTCCTCATTTCAGCATGTCCCAAGACGGCGGCGGACCCCCCGCTGCGAACGGGGGCCGCTTCCCGTTTCTGAAGCGTGGCACCGGCCACAAACAGTTCGAGGTTCGTAACTTCACCCCCATTTCGTATGAAAAATATAAATGAATTTTGCAGAGGATCAACTATATCGCCCCGATTCCCGCCTCCACCATGTCCCAGCCGACTGCCTCCACGTCGAGTGCGGCCTCGAACGAAGAGGCTCTCAGAAGACCTGCGGTCGTTCCCCGACTGAACCTCCACTCGCCGACGACTGAAGCACTGCCTTCGAGTGGAAAGGACAGTGGCAGAGGGAGTACGCACAGGGAACCCATTTACGCTGTGAGTTTTACCTACATTACAAAGAGACAGTGGGTTAAAGGCCACAAGGACGTCTGTTTCAACCAGCGGGTGGATCCTACCCTTGCCAAAGTTGTATTACTAAGGGAGGGTGCCATAGGTGGACGTGAGGCTTTTGCGGGACCTACGTTAGTGAGCGTTTGGTGGAGAATTGTAGCGACAGCTTAAAGGGGGTCTTACGATGACTACGGCGAACCATTGGGTGGCTTATGCATCGAGCCCCCCACCATCTCCTTTTCAAACCATGGAGGGTGCGTCAGCGGTCATAATGACGTAATTTCTGGCCCGATTGGCAACTGGCTGGTGCGAAATATGGTAAATCACCCGCGATGTATGCAATCTGTTAAAATATTAGTACCAACTGGATATGACGCAAACTTTTACGGTAAAAGTTTTACCCCATACTTAATTTGATTGGCCACCAGTTTGTCATGTATTTCTACAATCCACCTATAAAAAGTGATTAAAAAAAATCTAATTCTAATTAGTTTCAACAAACGTTGCGGATATGTGGAAACATTGTACCCTTAGCTGGCCGAAAGATTTTTAAGTTGTCCAAGACGCACGCGAAATTTGTATCGATTTAGTGCGATACATGATGAGTTTTTAGTTATTTGTTTTTGGCTGTAAAACACCGCAGGGGAATCCCCCTAATTAAAGTGTTTCAGCCCCCCTCGAGCCGTCGTGCCGACAGTGGCTACGGCGAGTACCAGCAGCGCGTGTTGTCCGTCTCCCCGGAGGTCGAACAGACCTACGTAAACGACGAGCAGGACTCGACCGTCGTCCAGCCACGGGAGAACGAGGCCCCTTTTGGAACTGGCCTTCGCCACCGCGTGGTCTCCGTGTCCAGGGATGAAACTTCAAATGAACAGACATACGTCAATGACGATCAGGACTCTACGATCGTACAGCCACGTGAGAAAAGATTGTCTTCTGAAAATATGATCCTGTTAGCTGCCTCAGAGAGTGCTTCGACAGGAGAGGACGTCGCTGAAGTCCTACACCGCACCTTCACGAACCGTAAGCTTTTTTATCTTCAGAATATTTGTTTTTCTTTTCAGAAAATGCCTCCATGCGTAGCTTCCTTCGCCACGAACAAGAGGTGGGCGGGGAGACGCAGTTGAGCACTCCGACCAGGCAGCTGGGAGCTTCGGTGGAACCCAGGGTTCCCGACACCACCAGGGTTCGTTTCTTACACGAAAATGAGGTTCGTACGATAAAAGGAATAATTTCGTACCGGGTAGTTATCTTTCTGATTTGTCCGTTTTAAGCGGTCCCTCACGTTCCATGTGCGACTTTTGCCCAAAGCTAACTCCTTGTAAGAATTCCGGACCGGCGCAACTATTCGATCGGGATTTTCGGTTGATGGAGTCTTTGGGGGACTCGCCTCATACGTCTGTATTATAGGTGGGGGCAAAAAGGACCCCACACGCAGATTGTTCATGTACGGACACAACTCCCTCTATGGAGAATATTGGGGTCTGCCCCAAACATGCCTCTACCCTACCCACCATTCACGAACAAGCTACCCATGGGGTTCATTTGCGCCCCCCCCCCCACATTACATATTCGACGCATGGCGTGAGCCCTAAGTGAAAAATTCGGCTCGGTGCAACCCCCTCCACCGAAAGTCACGCTCGAAATTTTTCCATGCCACCCACACCTGGTCAACGTACCGCAGGGGTTATATTTTGCGACAGCCCCTTCTATTAGAAAACTCTTTCAAAATTTGCGGCGGACTCTCTTCCTTTACAAAAACTGAGTAAAAGTCAATTTTCGGTACCCACCACGGCCACGGCTCGCGGAGATTGGTATTTGTAAGGGGTAGAGCCTTTTTTAAACCAGCGATGGAAGTATCAAATTTACGTATTCTGAGATCAGGGTCTTTCTGGGGAACTCTTTGCATGACATACATTTACCCCCATTCCCTTAATTTTAGATTTTAGTGCAGTCCATTTCTCTAATTGCCCTCTCTTTTAAGTCCCTCTCCTCGCAGGCCAGCGACCCCTATGACGACCGCCCTTACGGCCCTCTGTCGAGTACTCCGATCCAGGAAGTCTCCCTCGACAACGCCCCTCCGGTGCCTCGCCCGCGCCATGTGACCATCGGAGAGACGCCGATTCTCCGGGGGACGCTCCCCCGCACGGTATTCCTCTTTTTCATCCTCTTTTTATGCCTCTATTCAGACGGGATCCGCGTGCTCCACTCGGCCTCCCTCCAGTGCCAGTCTCATCACCCCTCCGGCCTCTTTCCAGTTGAGGACAACCTCAGACGACGACTCGTTGCGCTCCGAACGACGCGCCATCGGTTTGTTTTTCTTCTTAATTTACAGACATGCATTTTTACCCTACCGTAACCAATGTTTTAGCCCCAAATGACAGGCCGCTCCACGATGCGTTTCCCCAAAGGAGCTTGAACAACTACGTAAGTTCCCACCGATTTTCTTCGAAATTTACTCGTTCTTAGCAGCCTCGGACTCCGCCTCTTGGGCTTCCTTCGCAGTCTACTCAGTTCCAGCAGAGGATGGAACCTCCTCGAGGGATTCAGGAGGATTTACGACGCGACGCCTTTCGAAACGCAGCCAGGCCACAGCAAAGGACTGCCCTTTCCTCGTCGGATGAGATGCAGACCCCGCTGAGGTGAGAGAGAGAGAGAGAGAGAGCAGCCATAGATTTTTCCTAACTTTTTCCTGGGTTCTCACGGGCCGGGCCATTTGGAAAATTTGCCCGGCCCGGCTCTGGACGCCCGCTTACCCTGGACCACCCAGTCAGATTTTTTTACCCACACGACCAGGGTTCGATCCCGATCCGTGAAATTCTTTTTTGTACAACTAATATGCGTTAGTGTTATTAACAAGCATTATTAAGTCATTTCAAACAGTCACAAAAAAATTGTTGTACCGATTTATACAAAATTTAATTTTTCATACCCGGGCCGTCCCAAAAAATCCCTCGGTCCGGCCCGCCATTTGTGAACCCCGGCTTTTTCAAACTTTTATTACAAGGGGGGGGGTCATAATGACGTCATTTTAGTCCCTATTGACAGCCGGCTGTTACAGATTACGGTTTACCATACACGGAGTACAGTTTATTACAAAGGGGCGCCTTCAGAATATAGCACAAACTTTCTGCCCGAGCATGTGTGTGTGTGTGTGTGTGTGTGTGTGTGTGTGTGTGTGTGTGTGTGTGTGTGTGTGTGTGTGTGAAAGAGAGGGATGAGAATAGAGTGTGGAACACAACTCATTCAGGAAACTGCTGCCGAAGACTAATGATCCCGTGGTCAAGGACCTCCGCAGGCAGCTGAGGGGTACCATCGCCCACATGGACCTCGCCATCGCCAATCTGAGGGATAAGGAGAAAAGCGTAAGTACATTTTTGGGGATTCCGCAGGGCTTACAACGGGCTTCGTTTTTAATTCTTTTAGTTCTTTCTTTGAACAATGTTTCAAAATGCGTCGATTCCAGCTCCGCCAGGTCTACGACCACGAATTTCAAGTGCTGGACACGGAAAAGAGACGTTTGGAAGAGGGATTGGTCAAGTTCCACGCAGAGAAGGACGAGTGGGAACTGGAACAGAAGAAGACTCTGCAGAGGAACAAAAGGGACCGCAGTGCGCTCAAAGAGAAGGAGGAGGAACTCCAGATGCTGGCCGCACAGAAGGCAAGTTAAGTTTCCATTCCTGGAATAAAGTTTTTTAAAGGAAAGGGAGGCCAATGGGAAGACGGTGGCGGCACAGACAGGAGCCGCAGAGCTGCGAGTGGTCCTGAACAGAAAGGAGGAGGAGATTAAGAGTGAGCATACTGTCTTTCTAGCGTTTGATTGATATTTCGTTTTATTTGGCCTTTTTCGACGTACTCTTTTCAGAATTGAAGGAGAATTGCGACAAGCTGACTTCTCAGAAGGCTAGGGCCGATAAACTGAACGAGCAGATGAAGGTGAATCACGCAAAGGACCTCAAGAAGAAGGCGGAGAGGATCAGCGAGTTGGAGAAGCTGCTGGCGGCCAAGGAGAACCTGGAGCCCCGGAGGAGGCCGGGCATCCAGCCGCGGCCGAAGCCTGCCACTGGAGGCCTCGTGCGCCGTACATCCTGCCCCGATGGGCGTGCCCTCAGGCAATCACAGCCCGAGTACCAGGAGATTCCGGAAGAATCGGAGGAGGGAAGTGAAGAGGAGCAGAGGAAACACGTGAGATGGAACGACGAGGGCATCCAGTACCAGTTCATTTCACCCAACGTCACGGTCGACTACTTTGATCACAATGGAATGGTGAGTGACTGGAAATACATAGCATACCTGGTCAACGTACCGCAGGGGTATATTTTGCGACAGCTCTCTTAATTATAAAACATTTTCAAAATTTGCGGCGGGTCACCCTTTACAAAAATTGGGTAAAAGCCAAATTGCGTCACCCCCACCGCCGCGGTTCGCAGTGGTTGGCCAAGTATGATACATAGGCAAACAGAGAAGAAGTTCATCGACCTGAATGGAACTTTAATCGTTTGATGGCCTAAGTTAGACCCAAGGCTGGCTGAGGGCCGGCCCGCTTTCCGAAAAATCGGTCAAACTTGTTAAAAGTGTGAAAAAATAGGCTTTCACTGGCTTTGCACAGAAAATATGTCTCTAGCATAACAGTTACATAAAGAATTAAGGCAAAAAAAAGTTTTGTCGATGGGCGATCGCACTGGGGCAACTTCGGATTGCCAGTCCGACCTCTTAGCCACTCGGCCATGAAAATTTCACAAAAATTATATAGGGTAGTTCGAATCCTCATTTGCACAGTGAGTTTTGCAATTTAGAACTAGGTTTTGCAACAGATATAACGCAAAAAAAAATATTGGCTTTGAAAAGAGTTAGATTTTAAAAAAAAAATTCCGCGGCCCGGCCCCAGTTTCAGCCACCCTTGGTTAGACAAAAATTGTTAATTTCGACTGGCCCGGCACTGTTTGTCGTATAGCGAAACCCGTTGTTAAGCATCGGAAATGGAAGTAACCGACGAGCGATTTGCGCTCTTCTATTGTTTAGTATTTTCAAAAATATTTCATCGGAAAATGACAAAGATCCAGAATAGGAAATGTTTTTGTGACCCTTTGGGTCTCATAGCGAAGGCGCTAGGCATCGACCCGCCGCAATTCTAAGCTGTTAGAGCTCAAATTGTTTGGCTAGTGAATTCCGTGTGCATGATGATAAATTCAGTGCGCGCACGCAATCGCAGCTGGTACTTTTCAAGGGGGACCTTGTTAAACACCGGAAACACTATAAGCGACCACTCGGTGAATATAATTATTTGTTGTTTCAGATGCGACAGCAACCCCAGCAAACGACCATGGGAGTCGTCCATCCTTTCGTCGACCGCTTGAACAGTGAGTTTATCGATTTTTTGCCAACAAAACTATTTCAGGAACCGTCTACATGTACCAGCTCCGCCACAGTCCCAACTACGGCGGCGACGAATGCGGAGCCCTCCTTTACAGGTACTTCACGAATGACGCCAAATGGATTTACGGACCACTGGAGGTGGGTGCAGTCCTTTAATACACTCAATTCTCTTTCAGGTATATCTGTTCCATAAGTACCCTCTCATTGTGAAGATGGCTGCGTTGGATGTGGAGATACGGATCACAAAGGACCAGGTGTGTTTTTATACCTTCTTCTATTCCCTATGCCCTCTTTTAGGTCGAGGTCCATCGCCCTTACCTGGAGATTTCGCGCTACAATCGTCTGGAGGACGTCGTTACAGACACGCGTCGTCGCAGGGACAGCAGCGGATACTACGCGGTCAAGAACACTGTGCGGAGGGATGAAATTCCACTCCAAGTGATAGGACGGTCGGACAGACAGAAGGACGAGGATCGATCGGTTCGTCTTTGATTCGAAATTACAGAAAAGCATAGATTACCCTGTTTGGTTAAAGGTTCTGTCTTTCTCATACCTGCATTTGAGGTGTTAATGTTCGCTAATGGGTCATGTGCGGGGGGTCTCAAATGACGGGCCGGGCCGAGGGATTTTTTTGGACGGCTCGGTATGAAAATTTTAAATTTTGTATACATCGATGATAATTTTTTAAACTGCTTTAGTTAACGTAAGAATGTTTGTTACAAACATATAAGTAATCATTAGTTGTATAAAAAAAAATGTCACCGACCGGGATCGAACCCCGGGCGTGTGGAATCTGATTGGGTGGTCCAGGGTAAACGGGTCCAGGGTGGGCCGACCAAAATTTTCTAAATGGCCCGGTCCGTGAGTGTTGTATCATCCATGTATGTTGGTCTCGGTTGCAAGAAGGAGGTTTTTCGCCCCGACTTTCCTTATCCGTTACCACTTCGGTGGCTTCTACATACGCGGTCGAGTAATGATTGTAATTCTGGGGGAGGGGGCGGCCCGTCCTTTTCCGTAAATTATCTGCTGTCGTTGAAATAATGTCTCTTTTTGATATGGGAGTTTAAAAAGCTATATGTTCATTTGTATTTCAGGTACTGCGCCGAGGCACGTTGACCGACAAGAAAGAGGCGATGGAGATTGGGAATGGAGTGAATGGAAAGTACGTCCATTGGTACAGCAAAGCCATCCGATCGCCCGAAGTCAGCCATTGGCTGGTGAGTTGTGCATAAATGTAACACACTGCTTTTTACAAGTGTACGACAGCATCGTGATATTCTTCTCTCTGATTTTTACTATTCTCATTTCAGGTAATCGCCGAAGCGTCTGGTCAGACGAAGATGCGCATCTACTTCAACAACGAGTCCATCGATGTAAGCCTCTCTCTCTCTTCTCTCTCTCTCTCTCTCTCTCTCTCTCCCTCTCTCTCCTTCAATTCCCTTCTTTCAGATCCTGGCCCGTGCCGAAGAGGACTTGGTCATAATCGGTCACAAGCGGAACGGACAACACACGCCCTGTTGTGACATCGGCAAGCCTTCGAGGGACAGGGAACGATCCGGCGAATTGGTGGCCTTCGGAAGCTCCCTCGCCAAGCACGTCGGTTGCAGCAATTAGTGATTTTTGGTCTTTTTTACGAACCCCCTCAGGTACACCATGTGAACCTTATTTGCCCCTTTTTACCAGTATTTATTCATTATTTGTTGATCTTTCGACCTCAATTTGATTAGGTCTTACCCCATGCAGGTATTCGCCTTTGATGAACCTCATTTGCCCTTATTAGCCGGTACTGGAATTTCTCGTTGACGAGTAAACATTTTCACTTACCCGCTCGCTGTTTATATTTGAATGGGGCAAAATTGGACAGTAGTAGTGGAAATTCGGAATTGTTCGGAAGCCTAGGTCGGTTGTTGGAAGGAAGGACATGAAACAGCTTTAAGTTAGTTTTACAAAACAGAATTTCACTGAGCGGCATTGAAGCCTTTAAGTGGCCAGGGTAGACATTCCGGGCTGGCGAAAATTGGCCCGTCTGTGATACCAGGCTAGATGCTGAGTGGATTCAATTGAAGGAGCTGCTGTTTCACTCCTGCGACTACTTGCACAACAAAGTCACTGTGACATCGCTCAATATCTATAGCTGTCGCCAAACGAGCATCGGCCTTTTCAAGCCGCTTTTCTCTGCGTCTACGCTTCTCGCACACTATTTGCGCCTGAGCATCGCCATGAAAATGTGTATGGGTGGACCAGTACACAGCGTACCGTGAAGCGAGAGAGCCATTTTCACCGCAGGAAATGAAGAGAGCGGAATGCTTGCTAATTTCAGTTCAAACATTTCGCGGTAAAACTTTGAAGAGCCAAATATAAGAAATAAAAATAGGTTTCTGCAAAAATATATACATTGTTAAAATCGTCTCCAAATGGTCTAATTTTGGGAAAGTATAAGTTTGAATTCTGAGAAGGTCGAATTTTGGTGACACACCTTTAAGGCCGTTTTTGGCAGGATGCCCGTTTGGCGACAGCTATACTGCAAAATGAACCAACCATGAAAACCGCAAAGTTATAGCTGTTGTCTAACCAAGCATGGCAAAATTTGAGGCCGATCTGAGAAAATTTTGTTAACGTACATGCCCTAAATCGTTGTTCTCGTTTTCGATTTTTAAATTGAAATATGGCATAAATTTTTGGACGGGCGGGCCGTGAAAAATTAGGGAGTGGGCCTGGGTGATTCTAACCTACCTAAACATCTAGGGAGTGCATATCCCGGTTTTCCAGGTTTAGGGTGTGAACACGACGAATGGCCGAATGTTAACGGTGGTTAGGGACTGGTTTGTTACATCCGTTATATCTTTCCTAAGTTTCCAATTTTATTTAAGTTACCCAACTTTAACACCTAAACGTTAAGGGCGGGTATGTCAATTGCAAAACCATCCCGTGGTATACACCTAAACATTATCTGTTTAGTTTCTGACTTACGGAATCCCACAAAAAGGTATCGATAGAAGGGTTTCCATTCCCTTACTGTTCTATTACTGACAATTCCCAAAGAAAAAATAAGTAAGAATGCCCTAGCCAAGCTCACTATCAGCTACAGATTGGATGGTGCGTGGTAGACGCATCACGGTCTCGTGGAGATCGTGAAACAATTTCACGTACAAGTAGAGTTACGACTCGTGTGACTTTACGTCACTATCTTGAGTAAGTGTTCATTTCCCCCTGGTCCTCCTCCGAGAATGGCCTCTACTTCTCAGTGAGTTTCTTAATCTTCTTTCATTCTGTTTCTTCTTTCCCAGGAAAAAGCCGAAGGAGCAGTTCATCAAGATGTGTCCTCCCGGTCTTCCCACGACCAAGTTATCCCTGAAAATCGACATTAAACCGGATGACAAGCCGAATTGGGTGATCAACGAGGACCTCTTCATCTGCAATATGAACATTGGCCTGGGCTGTACTCAGGACCTGATCATGGGAGACAAGATCCTCAAGATCCAGGGAACCGTGCCCAAGACGGCCGAGGAGGCTGTGAGACTTCTGAGTCCCGGGGCGGGGGTTGTGGCCATCGAGGTGCAGAGGAGGAGGAATGCGGTGCCTGTTCCGGCAGCTAGGATGAAGAAGATCGGAGCGGCGAGGATGGAAGGCTTCTCCTACAGTCTCATCACCTGCACGAATACGGGAAAACACGCCAAGGCAACTCTGGGATTCACCCTGTCTCTTCTCAAAAACAAGGCCCACATCGTCACGGTATGTTTCATCAAAGAGAACAAAATGTTAAGCGGATTCAGGTTGAGAATGGAAGCATTGCCGCCCAGCACTTTGCCATCGGAGACGCCCTCCTCGACGTCGACGGCGAGGCCATTCCCTTCGCTGACATCAACTTCCTCAAGAACTACTCGCAGAAGTTCTTCAAGTTGGTCTCTCTCTCTAAACGAAACAAATGAAATCATCAAGGGATGGCCAGTTCACGGTGGTCATCGAGCGGCCGACTACTGTGCAGAGGATCGAACAATACACGATGGTCTACAAGATGATGCTGCCCCAGTCGAACGACTTTGAAATGGGCGCCGACGCGATGAAGATCGGAATGGAGGCCTGCTCCATGCACAACCTCGTCTTCAGGAAGATTCGCCCGCGTAGCTGTCTCACGTCTGATGCGGCGGTTGGAGCGACAGGTGGGAGAGAGACAGAGAAAGAGATAGAGAGAGAGAGATAGAGAGAGATAGAGATAGAGATAGAGATAGAGATAGAGATAGAGATAGAGATAGAGATAGAGATAGAGAGAGAGATAGAGATAGAGATAGAGATAGAGATAGAGATAGATATAGAGATAGAGATAGAGATAGAGATAGAGATAGAGATAGAGATAGAGATAGAGATAGAGATAGAGATAGAGATAGAGATAGAGATAGAGATAGAGATAGAGATAGAGATAGAGATAGAGATAGAGATAGAGATAGAGATAGAGATAGAGATAGAGATAGAGATAGAGATAGAGATAGAGATAGAGATAGAGATAGAGATAGAGATAGAGATAGAGATAGAGATAGAGATAGAGATAGAGATAGAGATAGAGATAGAGATAGAGATAGAGATAGAGATAGAGATAGATTACTAAAACCTCGATTCAGCCGTGACAACCGTGGGAAACACTGTGGATGACGTGGACAAGAAAGTTCGAATGTCGGTCGGTTTCAAAATGCATATGAAGCAAATAAGTTTCATTCAGAGTCGTTCGGTGGTGACTGTGATCGGAAGTGACGTAGATGACGAGGATGATCTGAAGAAGGTGGAGAGGAAGTCACACTCGAAGGAACAGATGAACTTGGACGACCTGTAGAGGGAAAGCAGCAGAAGAAGAAGATGAATGTTGACTAGAGTCAAATAAAAGGCTGCATTCAAGATTCCTCGTTGTTTTTGGTTTTAGTCTGTGTGTGTGCGCGTTTGTGTGCGTATGTGTGTGTGTGTGTGTGTGTGTGTGTGTGTGTGTGTGTGTGTGTGTGTGTGTGTGTGTGTGTATTGTGTGTCTGTGTCTGTATCTGTGTGTGCTTTCCCTTTGCGTTTTCCTAACTTTGAGAGCCTGGAAATTATATTCGCAAATCTCCGTGGGTACCGTAAAGTTGATCTTCATTCCAATCTCTTCACTTTCTCCTACTATTCCCACAACGGCCGGTCGATGTCCGGGCGATCGCCCAACTCGGCCTTTTCTTCCTCGTCATGCTCGCCAAAGACGACCTCATCCACTCGTTCCCATTCCCCGAAATCTGAGAAAGGGAGTCGAACAAAGAAATTCTTCAAGAAAATAGGGAGCAAAGGGAAGTCCGCCGTTGGAAAGATGAAGAAGTGCGTCAAGAAGGTGTTTTCGAAGAAGAAGGCAAAGAAGGTGAAAAGAGTCAAGACAGAATCTAGCCCTGTGCCGAATAAGTGTGAAGTGGAGAGGAGGACGCGGCCTGAGGACGCTATGCTCATCGAAGGGTGAATTAAGCCACGCCTACTATTAATATGACTTTGTTTTAGATGGATTGCAAACAGCTACTGGAGCAATATGGTGACGGATTGTGACGATATGAACACGGTAAGTAAATAAAAAAACTGAAATGGTGGGATTTAGTTGTTCGCTCCGATTCCCTCTTTCTCAGCCTACATGGCTACAATGGTTTCGATGAAGGAGGCTCAGAGAAGAGTGATGAACGGAGTGTTCTACATCAATGAGGAGTACTGTGATTGTGAGTATTGAGGGAGGCAGAGAGAGAGAGAGAGAGAGAGAGAGAGAGAGAGAGAGAGGAGAGTCAACGAGTCGGTGAATTTAGACGTCGTCGCCCGGTTCAAGCTACAGCACCCCCTGGCTTCCCGTGGCGCCCATCTCGCCTTCCGTCTGATCACCGATGATGCTCAAGAGACCCAAGTGAACACAAAGTACCTAAGGGTTCTACAGCAGTACTTCGGCCCTCATGTAATCATTCATGTTTTCCAATTCTACAGTAATCTTAGGCTATCGTTGGTTGTAAGCCAGATACAACTCCTCGTTACATGAAGAAGCTGTCGGGAGGAGTTCTGACAGCCGCACCGAAGAGCGAAAAGGGAAAGACTGTCGGCTACTGTTTTGCAGATGTGAAGGCCAAATGGGAGGGAAAGGTTGGTTAAATTGAGAAAAAGTAGAAAACACTGATAATAGACGAGTAACCCGTTCGGAGCACCCTTTGCCACTTCTTACAGTCATCGGCAGCTTCATCCCTTCTTCCGACTAACGACAAAGGCCAAGACTATCAATAAGTGTGGTTATGAGGTGAGTAGGGAGACATAGAGTTAAAGAGAGAGAAGAGAGAGAGAGAGAGAGAGAGAGAGAGAGAGAGAGAGAGAGAGAGAGAGACTTGCAGGTGTGGTCCCTCCCCATGTCACTCGATGCCAAACCCCGTGTCCGTCTTGTCATTCTTCGTCCCGTCCTCCTCGGTTCCCTTCTCGAAATGAAAAAGAAACTGACTCCTCAACAGCTCAATGCCATACTAACCACTCTGGAACAAACGGACGTTGGTTAAGATCAAATTACCAATTGGACCGATAATTTTTCAGGAAGACGAGAATCCTCACCGTATCCTCCTTCCCTACTTCTCCCTGAAAACTGAGAATGATCTTTTGGAGCGATGGAAAACTAATTACCGTGAGTTTAAGACGCGCCTGTGATTTTCATGTGGTGGAAAATGTCCGCCGTGGTCTTAAAGGCATGCGGCGGCATTTGCAGCAATGCACCCGTGGCGCTGCTGCTGCATGTTTACTCCTATGCGGCAGGCGCGATGATCGGTCCTTGCCGCGGCGGTGATGAAATTCGTGTGGCGTCCGAGGCGTGGGAAAGCGCGTGGCCTGAATAAGGTCGAACCCAACGTGGCGCCCTCGTCAGAAGAAGGATATTTCGCACAACGACTGAGCCTTTTCCAAGATATTCTTTTTGGCAATTTAATGCTTAATTTCTGGGGAAAACAATTTTGTTTTCAGCGATCCCCTATAACATGATCAATTCCAATCGGACCTTCCCACCAATAACTAACATATGGCATTCTGCCGTTTTCTCATTGACTGCAGAGGGTGCTGGTGTCGAATACAAGCAGATCGTAGGTTTAAGCAGAGGAAGTATACATTTCTGCGTTAAGGCACACGATGCCTTTCCCTTCTCTTTGAAGACCTACGCAACGGCGAACGAATGGAACAGGGCTCACCCCAGCTACTCGGTTCGATTCGACAGTCCCTTTCTATTCATTCTCACGTTGGAGGTATTTGCTACATCAAAAGAAAATAGACAACAAGGCTTCAGAAAGAAACTGGGCTCCCTCTCCTGGCCGGATCTTACTCTGGAAATCCGCCAGTGGAAAAGAAACAGATCTCCATTCCTATCCCTCCCAGGTAATTAAATGTCTAACAAACAATAAAACCAATTGTAGAATCCTCAAGAAGCGTCCTCCTTCGTGGAACAGCAAGGATCGATCGAAGAGTGAGAAGAAGGAGATGAGGCTTCAGAAGACTTCGCAGAGGCTGATGTTCTGGGAGAAGATCAAGGGATTCTTCGGTCGGAGGAACAGCAGGAACAGCAAGAAGAGTTCTCAGAAGAGTCAGAAGAAGGGTCACAAGAAAAGTACGGAAGTTTAGACAAAATGAAGGAATATCGGGTGTTTCTTGTCACATGAAAAAGGCACCGAGAGGGTTAATTTAAAAAGGAACCGAAAGGGTTAATTTATAATTTACGACACCAAAGAAATTACCCCTTTATGATGTATTTCTGTATAGTGCCCGCCAATCCTACTTCGGCGAATCTTGAAAATGAGTGATATTATTCCGATGTTGAAATTCAAATTTCACATTATTACAGCAAAATATTCGGCTACAAAAGGGGCGTGGCCGATTTTCGGCCGAAGTAGGATTGGCGAGGGATATAATTGTAACAAAAAAGAAACAAAAAATGTATTTGTAATATGTGGATAATATCATCCCATACAACTGCTGGGTGCAAAAAAGTTTACGCAGGTACTGGTTGAAGTGAACTTGGGGAAGAATCATCTGGTTTGTCCACTGACTGTTCCGATTGACGATTAAGAGAGCTAAAATCGACAATAAAATTCTGGCAAAAGAGGATAACTCACTTTTCGACCGATTTGGGTGTTTAACAACTGGCGGATGGCTTAATCAATGACGACGGAGTGGGTTTTTCAGTAAGTTCAATGCTACACGTTGTGTCATCTTGGTAAATTCCAATAGAGACCTTCAAGCACTTGTGACAATCATGCGGATGAAGAATCCACCACCATTGAAATCCCGAACAGAGTAGTTTTTCTGTATGGGCGGCGGAAATTCCATCCATCAGACCTTGAAAGTTGGCATAATCAAAGAATTTCATTTCGAATTGAATTCGGACTCTCTGATTTAACGAAAGGTCTCCTTGTTTCCACAGCTAAAAGTATTGGTTTTGTTGCTTGGACTATTACCTGAATTTCTTCGAAAAGACTTGCGTCGGTGTGAGAGGTTGACAAACTACAATCAATGAGTAATACCGATTTTGCCTTGAATGAGAAAAGCGGCCCAAAAGCTAATGGTACGTCACTTTTTAGGAGACTAAGAACTACCTAAATTATAATATGTAGGTAGAGATAAAGGTGGTGAGGGAGTGACGAAAGATAGAGAGAAAGAGAGAAAGAGAGAGAGAGACATAGATAGAGAGAGATAGTGAGAGAGATAGTGAAAGAGATACTGAGTGAGAGAGAGAGATAGTGAGAGAGAGAGAGAGGGAGAGAGAGAGAGAGAGGAGAGAGGAGAGAGGAGAGAGGAGAGAGGAGAGAGGAGAGAGGAGAGAGAGAGAGAGGAGAGAGGAGAGAGGAGAGAGGAGAGAGGAGAGAGGAGAGAGGAGAGAGGAGAGAGGAGAGAGGAGAGAGGAGAGAGGAGAGAGGAGAGAGGAGAGAGGAGAGAGGAGAGAGGAGAGAGGAGAGAGGAGAGAGGAGAGAGGAGAGAGGAGAGAGGAGAGAGGAGAGAGGAGAGAGGAGAGAGGAGAGAGGAGAGAGGAGAGAGGAGAGAGGAGAGAGGAGAGAGGAGAGAGGAGAGAGGAGAGAGGAGAGAGGAGAGAGGAGAGAGGAGAGAGGAGAGAGGAGAGAGGAGAGAGGAGAGAGGAGAGAGGAGAGAGGAGAGAGGAGAGAGGAGAGAGGAGAGAGGAGAGAGGAGAGAGGAGAGAGGAGAGAGGAGAGAGGAGAGAGGAGAGAGGAGAGAGGAGAGAGGAGAGAGGAGAGAGGAGAGAGGAGAGAGGAGAGAGGAGAGAGGAGAGAGGAGAGAGAGGAGAGATTCTTACTTGTTCAGTATTTTCAAGATCCGCCGGAATCTGGACAACGTCGGAAACCGTTTTCACGCAGAAAATAACTGTAGTGGGTTCGAATTTCTGAAAAAGTTGTTCTTTTAGGGTTTCTTTTAAAAATTTTACAGGAAATTTGGTTTAGTATTACACAAACCTTTACAATGTCATAAAATAGGGGGCGTCTTCTGATAATTGCTGAAGCATAAAAATTCAATACCTCGGAAATTTTCCATTAGAAATTGGCAGGATTCTTCAACAAGAGGGTGCTATTTATAAAATTTGATGTATATTTGTAAATGCTTACTGTAAAAATCATTTTGCTTGTGTGAAAGTAAACGTTTTGCCTGCGCTTTTCAAAAATACTGTCCCCCGGTGTTTGTTTGAATTCGCGTTGAATGATGTTATTCTAAAAAAAGCTATAAGACTAAATAATATATGAAACTAACTATAATAAAAATCCTATCTTCCACAGGAAAGATAAAAATAGTTTTTGCCAGTGTTTTACAAAATTTGTTTGAACTGGAACTGCATTCTTCGAATAGTACAAGCTGCTGGTAGATAAACTGAAATTTTATTTCTGCTATTAAAATAACTTTTAAATTTGTTGTTTAAACTGGAGTGAAATTACCTTTTGATAGATACTGTACTGAACCGGAAACGGGAGTGAGTCGAAATGAAACATTTCCTAAAATAAACCAAAAATAAACGAAAACAGTGAAGCCCAGTCAAAGTCTAAGCACAATCAAGTTTTGTTGTGGGCGGAAGGTGGGGCTGGCGTAAATGAGCTTGGCAAAATGATAGAGCCACATTTAAAGGGAACAGTGTGTGTCATTTTTAATTGAAAGAAACACTGTGTGATGCGGTAAGAGTTTCAGACTGAAATTAAGGTTAATTGCATAGACACAAAGAGAGAGAGAGAGATAGGGAGAGGGAGTGATATGTAGAGGCAGAGAATAGAGAGAGTGAAGGAGAGAGGGAGAGAAATAGAGAGAAAGAGAGCTAACTTCTTGCGTGGTTCGAGGACGTGAGTTACTCCAAACATAGCCGTAAGGCCAATAGTCTAGTGAACGATGGGCGAGAAGTGACACAGGGAACATAAAGGCTAGACATATTATTTGAAATTGACCTTACAAAGTACAGGTCACTTATTATAGTCCGTTGATTCCTGGAATAGTGAAATAGGTCATGCTTCTCACGGACTGTCAGGAGCTGTTGTAAAAGGGTTTGTCTATTTGGTCTCCTGCTCTAATGACAGGGAACCAGGTCTGTGTTCATGGACGCACGTTCACTTGGGGGGGGGGGGGGGGGGGGGGTGAACCTGACCTAACTTAGAGATTCTGGAAAAGAGACAAAAGAGACAGAGTCGTTCGGTTCTTTTTTCTCTAACGGAGAACGAAACTTGTCGTTTCGGGATTACCTGAACTACGAAAAGATCAAGAGACACAGAAAAAAATCATATCTATTCGAAGCTGTGCACCAACCATGGCAACTTGTATGCGACCCAGAAAAATGGAACAACTGGCCTTGTATTCGACCGTCGGGAGACGTTTGTTTCCACAAGTTTTATCCCTCAAGTCAGGGGAATGGGAGAGGGTTCGTGACCACGGGTTGACCAGGGGTGGACACCAGGCCAGGCTTTCCCAGGCCGCCCTGGGCCTGGCCTGGCCTGGGCCGGCCCAGGCCGTCATTTCCAGGCCCAGGCCGGCCGCGATCGATGACCAGGCCGCGATCACGGCCTGGGAATGGGAAGTGATCCTCCCGATTACATGCTAATTAACATTAAGAGTTGTTGTTGGGAATAAGCATAGTTAAATTTGTAATTTATCTTATTAGCATTGCATGAAAGAGCGCCTTTCACCACCTCACTCTGCTTTTTCCTTCCCTGCGAGCAATGTAGATGCCTCCCAACCGATGATGGATGACTGACAGCAACCAAATCAGGTTAAAATCCACTTTTAGGGCAATTTCAGTTATTTGAAACCACCATACTGTTTTACGTAAAGTGGTTTGTCTGTGCATGATGGCTAAGTGAGAAACATATCCTCATTGGCCACACTAACGCTGTCAGACTTGTGAACATTCCTTTTTTGGTTGTGTCTTTTTGTAGCCCAGGCCCAGGCCGCGGGCTGGGACGGCCTGATGTCCACCCCTGGCGTTGACGGTGTCAACCAAAAATCAACGAAATCCTCTCTTATACATTGCGCTTATGGTCTCTGTGTGTTTGTGTGTGTGGTGTCCCAGGGTGAAATTGCGCTGGGTCCGTCACGTATCTGCGTCTCTCCAATTCCTCTGCACTCTCTCTTACGGGTTCTAACTCCACGTAAATGTTACGGAAACATTACGAAATTTGGCCATTTCTACCGTTCGTTTCGGGGGCGCAGCCCCCGGTGAGCGGCCGGAGGCCGCAAGCAGCCAGAAAGAATATTAAGGACCGCCGCAGGCGGGCCGGAATATTCTGGTGTCTCAGAACAAACTGGGATTACCCGCTTTTACGGGGTAAAACCAAATAAGAAGAATAGGCAACACCTGCTTATACGAGGTTGAACCCGATGTAACGCAACAAACGCAACAACAGACTGAGCAATAGCTAGATGTCGGAGTCTTTGAAGAAGGAAGATAGGCAGATAACGTGCGTCGATTAGAAGCCAATATCTGAAAATAAAATATTCTGTTTGCATTCATGTTAAACATTTAGAAACTATGTTAATGAGAAGTGCAAATCATATTTCGAGTCTTCTAATGCAAAGCGGTCCAGCCAGGTTGATAAGCCGAGCGAAAGCCATAATTACCATGTCCCTGGTAGTGTAATGCAAAAAGGCGCGCTACGGTTGAAGGGCCGTGAGTTCAATCCTTGCCGGTGACATTTGTCAAAGTTCGGTGGAAGGACTAAGAAATTGAAAATCGTGGAACGGGAATTGCGAATGAAAATATTTTTAAAAAAATTGGCGCGCCTAACCTCCCCTTTCCAATATTTAAAAAACAAATTTGGCAAAAACGTACCTTCAAAATCCGCATCCAGGAAATACAAATCTTGAGCGACCGAGGGAAACACAGCCTCCGTCGGTCCTTTTTGGTTGAATCTCGCATCTTGACACCTTCGTCATAATGCAGTTCACAGCGGGCCCAAGGCGGCGGGGGAGTCCACCCCTGACCGCGTCGCGTCCGAACGAGCGCGGCGCGGCAATGATTCGGAGACTCCAGGATTTTTTATTGCATTTTCTTCATTATTTGACTTAAATTTATATATAAATTGAAAGTTTATACAATTTCCGATTTTTTTACAATAAAAATTAAGAAAAAGAATGATTAAACAAATAAAATAAATCGTGCAAAGAGAACCAGTTAGATGCGCAGGGACCAAAAAGGCCTAGAGACGGCGTTGGAATTTGAAAAGGGGGCGTAACCTGGCTCTGCGCCAACCTCACCGATCAAAGGGCGCCGCCGCCGCCACCTCCTATACTTGGGCCCGCTGTGAGTTCGGCTTTCAAACGACTGTCCCCATTCTGTCCGAGGGCCGAGTTGAACCTAAAAGTGAAAATACATATCTCCCACAAAGCATATTTCTTTAAATCTTTCAAAATTAAACGCTTGCACACGCTTGCGGAAAACTCCCTATTTATAGCTATTGCCAAACGAGCATCATGCCAAAAACGGCCTTAAGGCAGCAGTCGCGCGATACTCAGGCGGAAATAGTGTGCGAGAAGCGCAAACGCAGAGGAAAAGCGGCTTTTACTAGTCGGTGCTCGTTTGGCGACAGCTTTAACGCTTAATTCAGAAAATATCCGCCAGTTTTCCACGAACTATAAACTACCAACCTCCTCGAAGCGGATGTGCATGGGAGGCTTGTGTGCATTCACGCGGAAGACCCTGGGCGAGCCGCCAATCTCCTTCTCGAGCTTGCCAACGTACTGCTCGGTCTGCTGCTTCACGGTGGGACCGAGCTTCTATTCGATCTCCTCCTCCTTCACGGATTCAAGTGGCGGTGGTTTCATCGCAGTCATCATTCTGATGGAAGTCGAGAATCCTCTCGCTTTTGCAGGTGCGGCAGATGAAAACTTCGCCTGTCGCGAGACGAGACTCTTGAAATTATCGAGGACCTGAAGAGAAAAGTTAGGAGGGGAGAATTGGAGGACTTACGTTCTCATTCGACCCTCTGGAACGGCTGTTACTTCCGTGTTCCTGCTTGGTTTTGTTGCCAAGTCGCTGACAGTCGATCTGCTTGATGTCTCCACCGTGACCTGAATAACAAAGTTATAAGAGAAGTGACCAGTTTTTTTTTTGGGGGTTTAGACTGATAGGCAGTCAGGATGACAGCGAGGATAAATATTTAACTTTGTAACAATGGTATTGTGAGGGGGATATAAAGGTTATAGACGCGTCGCACCCAAATTTCAATTCGTACTATAAGTTTACAGGCGGAGTTTCGAATTCCCCGCGATTTCCATTAGGTGTCGAACAGCTTTCTATCACAAACTGACCATGGTCACGATGCCTATGGCCTCAGACTTTTCCTTCTCATCGGCTGTCTTGTTAGTCATGCAGAGTAGAGGCTGGGCATAGTAGTAGTCGTAGAACAGCATGTCCTTGTCCTCGCAGAGCGGGTCTCCCTCATTCGCAGCTAGGGTGATCACATAGAAGGCTTGGTGACACGGCGACGGAGTTGCTCAGACGACCTGAATAGGAAATTTTATCCGGATTCTTTTGCAAACTCACTCGTTTGTGGGCCCTTTGGTTATATCCGTCTTTATCCTCTTCTTCGTCGCCTCGATCATCTTGATCATTTCGATGCGGTAATTGTGGTTGGTCTTGTGCTCGTCGTCCTTCCCTTCGAAGAGATAGGAAAGAATGGAGAGTTCATGATCCTCATGTTAAGTATGCCCTCGTATTTCACTGCAACGTTGGAGTTAGTAAGAGTAAAAGGCGAGTTCTACTTTACTTGTCCAATCCATGATACTCCTGCGGCATGGTATCCAGTCGTGGGAGTGGATCGGCGTGGTAAATCTATGTAGCTTCGTAGATAGTTGAAGAGGAGCGTCTCGGAGAGCGGGTCTCCCTCTTTCGCAGCGGTGAGCCAATCGTAGCATAGACCGGATGGCCCGGCGACGACATTGCTTAGTCCAGCTTAACAAAAACATTTCTCCAGGACTGTGAAGCAAGCCCACTCGCTCTTGGTTCCCTTGGTGATATCCCCGTCGACGATGTCTCCAGCAGACAGTGAGGATACGATGGATGCGAGGACACCCGATATGCTAGCCCATCTGAACAGGAACTTTAATAGGATTTTTGTGATAACTAACTGGTTCTTTGGTCCCTTGATGATCGGTGATGCCTCGCTGCTCCTCCGTCGGTGATGCCCAGATGCTCCTTCTCCGCTCCATCGAATTGATAATGCCGATCCGGCACTCATGGAAGATCTTGCACTTGTTCCCATTCATCTCGAAGTGGTGGGCCAGGACGTTGGCTTCAGGGGCTCCATAAGAAGGAAATGTCCTCCGGGCTTCACTGAAAATAAAAAGATAAAAAAAGGAAAAAGAGAACTTCTAGTTTACTTCTTCAATACTCCGTCTTTCTGCGGCAAGGTGCCCAGGGAGTGGAACGGCGTCCGACCAGACGTCCAAACAAAAGTAGATTGGTCGTCTCTGCGTAGGGATCGAAGTCGAAGACATCTGCAGTGCGTCATCTTCAGGGTGCTCGACGTCGAAGCAGCTCACCGAAAAATGATACGGCAAAGAACGAAAAAAGGGGGAGAGAGAGAAGTTAGAGCTCTAGACACACACACTACTCACCCACGTACCTTACATACACTCACACACTTGCACACACGCTTGCTCACGCACATTTCGCACGCACGCACGCTCACACACGCACAAACACACTCACACCCTCATACACATACCCTACACTTTCACAAACACACACTCTCACACTCCACACAGAAAGTGAAGCGCCCAAATTAAACCGTTGAGCAGCAATCGCACTCCCGTCCGTGTGCTACATGCTCACTGCTCTTCACACCCTTCTCCTCCAGTTCGAGTCTATTTCTCTACTGTGCTCACTGACCCCAAAGCCGTGGTGGAAATCCCGTATGCCGCTTGTTGCGGAGAGTAATGATCAGATTGCAAAATTTATATCTCGAAGCGAAAGGCCAAAAGGAGTAGGACTCAACATCGTTCAACCAGGCTCTCCCGATGTCACAGAACCAGATCGGAAGGGTGTATAGGCCAATTTAAACACTTCGCGGGCGATTGGGCGAGCTAGCGGGCGAGAGAGAGAGAAGGTGAAATAAGGTCCATTCGTTGAGGTCCATTCTTACCGAGTGAATGCGGTTCGGATTAGGGTGGTATATCCCTACGACCCTGTTCAGGGTCGCTCAGAAGGCAGTCTTGATGGATTCAGACAGTCCGACGGTCTTGGTCAGCGAAATAGTCTTTTTTTTAACTTACAAATGTAACTGTCACCCCTGAGGCTCTCGCCATGGTCTGTAGCGATGATTATTTCAAAGACTAACTGGTGTGAACCTATCCTCTTCCTATGTCGTGTAACAAAAACCACCAATATCTGGATTTCGCTTGCTCTGTGCTCCAAAATTAGAAGAACTAGTACAAGAGGAGGTTGAAGATATCAAACAGACTAACAAAGAACACCACTGGACTCCCCGTCAAATTTTACCTACATTTTCGTTTGGAAGTTTCCTTAATTCATGCGGAAAACATCTTTTTAAGCCCAGAAACATGACAGTACTTGTTAAAAATCGGTTGTTCAAAGTGACCCTGCTGAGAAAAGTTGAGGAAAGCAGTGTCCCTGCTCAGAAAAGTTGAGGAAAACAGTGGGCCTGCTCAGAAAAGTTGAGGAAAACAGTGGGCCTGCTCAGAAAAGTTGAGGAAAACAGTGGCCCTGCCCCGAAAAGTTGAGGAAAACAGTGGCCCTGCTCAGAAAAGTTGAGGATTCCTGTGGCCCTGCTCAGAAAAGTTGAGGATTCCTGTGGCCCTGCTCGGAAAAGTTGAGGAAAACAGTGGCCCTGCTCAGAAAAGTTGAGGAAAACAGTGGCCCTGCTCAGAAAAGTTGAGGAAAACAGTGGCCCTGCTCAGAAAAGTTGAGGAAAGCAGTGGCCCTGCTGAGAAAAGTTGAGGAAAACAGTGGCCCTGCTCAGAAAAGTTGAGGAAAACAGTGGCCCTGCTCAGAAAAGTTGAGGAAAGCAGTGGCCCTGCTGAGAAAAGTTGAGGAAAACAGTGGCCCTGCTCAGAAAAGTTGAGGAAAACAGTGGCCTTGCCCCGAAAAGTTGAGGAAAACAGTGGCCCTGCTCAGAAAAGTTGAGGATTCCTGTGGCCCTGCTCGGAAAAGTTGAGGAAAACAGTGGCCCTGCTCAGAAAAGTTGAGGATTCCTGTGGCCCCGCTGCGGAAAGCCTAGGATTGCACGGTTTTTACGCTCGCTGTACACTGGAGACCATGTTGCAGAAATTATCCGCTGTTGTTTCGCATTCTTATTTTCGTTTTCCTGCTGGTTTTTCTTGTGTTTTACATCTTCACCGTGGGATTTTTATTTAAAAACTTTTTCGAACCCGCTTTATATCGTCATCTAAACTTAACGTACCGAATATTCGCGAGATTGTATGTGAATCATCATTTTTTCGTTGTGACAACTCCCATTCTCCTAATTTTGTTTGCTTCCTTTTTTTGTTTGCTTCCTTTTTTACCCTCGTCCTTCTTAAAACGTTTTGCGAGTGATTTGAACCCTGGCTTCATCAAACTGCACCTCCATTCATACCAACGCCGCCTGTCATGCAGGTTCACATGAAGCAGTTCTATTCTTACGAGGTCCGTTTATGCCGTTGTGAGTGCGGTTCGGATAGGGAGTGTCCCTACAATCCTGTTCAGGGTTGCTCAGAAGACGAACTTGACAGTTGCACCTACAGTCGGGCGGTGTTGCTTATGATTTCTGTTTAACTGAGCTCTCTTTCATCCCATTTAAGCTAGAAGCCTACTAGCGAGTTACTCGTTTTATGTGTTACATTCGTTTTCAGTGATTGTCCTTCATGAATTCCATCTACACGTCTGAGAATCCACCGGCTTAGCTTTATTTAGCTTCGGAAGCAGCCGCTGGAATCGTAAGTGAGCTTCTAGTTTGCATGTTTAGGATTTTTGTTGTGTGTGTTAAAAACTACCTCGAGTTGAGGCCATCGCCCTGTTCGAATTTTGGAAATGCAAAAGACCACCTTCGCGACAAATTCCAACTGGCGGGTATGTTCCAATCAAACTCCACGTTGAGGTCCATTCTTACCGAGTGAATGCGGTTCGGATTAGGGTGGTATATCCCTACGACCCTGTTCAGGGTCGCTCAGAAGGCAGTCTTGATGGATTCAGACAGTCCGACGGTCTTGGTCAGCGAAATAGTCTTTTTTTTAACTTACAAATGTAACTGTCACCCCTGAGGCTCTCGCCATGGTCTGTAGCGATGATTATTTCAAGGACTAACTGGTGTGAACCTATCCTCTTCCTATGTCGTGTAACAGAAACCACCAATATCTGGATTTCGCTTGCTCTGTGCTCCAAAATTAGAAGAACTAGTACAAGAGGAGGTTGAAGATATCAAACAGACTAACAAAGAACACCACTGGACTCCCCGTCAAATTTTACCTACATTTTCGTTTGGAAGTTTCCTTAATTCATGCGGAAAACATCTTTTTAAGCCCAGAAACATGACAGTACTTGTTAAAAATCGGTTGTTCAAAGTGACCCTGCTGAGAAAAGTTGAGAAAAGCAGTGGCCCTGCTCAGAAAAGTTGAGGAAAGCAGTGGCCCTGCTGAGAAAAGTTGAGGAAAACAGTGGCCCTGCTGAGAAAAGTTGAGGAAAGCAGTGGCCCTGCTGAGAAAAGTTGAGGAAAACAGTGGCCCTGCTGAGAAAAGTTGAGGAAAACAGTGGCCCTGCTCAGAAAAGTTGAGGAAAACAGTGGCCTTGCTCAGAAAAGTTGAGGAAAACAGTGGCCCTGCTCAGAAAAGTTGAGGAAAACAGTGGCCCTGCTCAGAAAAGTTGAGGAAAACAGTGGCCCTGCTCAGAAAAGTTGAGGAAAGCAGTGGCCCTGCTGAGAAAAGTTGAGGAAAACAGTGGCCCTGCTCAGAAAAGTTGAGGAAAACAGTGGCCCTGCTCAGAAAAGTTGAGGAAAGCAGTGGCCCTGCTGAGAAAAGTTGAGGAAAACAGTGGGCCTGCTCAGAAAAGTTGAGGAAAACAGTGGCCCTGCCCCGAAAAGTTGAGGAAAACAGTGGCCCTGCTCAGAAAAGTTGAGGATTCCTGTGGCCCTGCTCAGAAAAGTTGAGGATTCCTGTGGCCCTGCTCGGAAAAGTTGAGGAAAACAGTGGCCCTGCTCAGAAAAGTTGAGGAAAACAGTGGCCCTGCTCAGAAAAGTTGAGGAAAACAGTGGCCCTGCTCAGAAAAGTTGAGGAAAGCAGTGGCCCTGCTGAGAAAAGTTGAGGAAAACAGTGGCCCTGCTCAGAAAAGTTGAGGAAAACAGTGGCCCTGCTCAGAAAAGTTGAGGAAAGCAGTGGCCCTGCTGAGAAAAGTTGAGGAAAACAGTGGCCCTGCTCAGAAAAGTTGAGGAAAACAGTGGCCTTGCCCCGAAAAGTTGAGGAAAACAGTGGCCCTGCTCAGAAAAGTTGAGGATTCCTGTGGCCCTGCTCGGAAAAGTTGAGGAAAACAGTGGCCCTGCTCAGAAAAGTTGAGGATTCCTGTGGCCCCGCTGCGGAAAGCCTAGGATTGCACGGTTTTTACGCTCGCTGTACACTGGAGACCATGTTGCAGAAATTATCCGCTGTTGTTTCGCATTCTTATTTTCGTTTTCCTGCTGGTTTTTCTTGTGTTTTACATCTTCACCGTGGGATTTTTATTTAAAAACTTTTTCGAACCCGCTTTATATCGTCATCTAAACTTAACGTACCGAATATTCGCGAGATTGTATGTGAATCATCATTTTTTCGTTGTGACAACTCCCATTCTCCTAATTTTGTTTGCTTCCTTTTTTTGTTTGCTTCCTTTTTTACCCTCGTCCTTCTTAAAACGTTTTGCGAGTGATTTGAACCCTGGCTTCATCAAACTGCACCTCCATTCATACCAACGCCGCCTGTCATGCAGGTTCACATGAAGCAGTTCTATTCTTACGAGGTCCGTTTATGCCGTTGTGAGTGCGGTTCGGATAGGGAGTGTCCCTACAATCCTGTTCAGGGTTGCTCAGAAGACGAACTTGACAGTTGCACCTACAGTCGGGCGGTGTTGCTTATGATTTCTGTTTAACTGAGCTCTCTTTCATCCCATTTAAGCTAGAAGCCTACTAGCGAGTTACTCGTTTTATGTGTTACATTCGTTTTCAGTGATTGTCCTTCATGAATTCCATCTACACGTCTGAGAATCCACCGGCTTAGCTTTATTTAGCTTCGGAAGCAGCCGCTGGAATCGTAAGTGAGCTTCTAGTTTGCATGTTTAGGATTTTTGTTGTGTGTGTTAAAAACTACCTCGAGTTGAGGCCATCGCCCTGTTCGAATTTTGGAAATGCAAAAGACCACCTTCGCGACAAATTCCAACTGGCGGGTATGTTCCAATCAAACTCCACGTTGAGGTCCATTCTTACCGAGTGAATGCGGTTCGGATTAGGGTGGTATATCCCTACGACCCTGTTCAGGGTCGCTCAGAAGGCAGTCTTGATGGATTCAGACAGTCCGACGGTCTTGGTCAGCGAAATAGTCTTTTTTTTAACTTACAAATGTAACTGTCACCCCTGAGGCTCTCGCCATGGTCTGTAGCGATGATTATTTCAAGGACTAACTGGTGTGAACCTATCCTCTTCCTATGTCGTGTAACAGAAACCACCAATATCTGGATTTCGCTTGCTCTGTGCTCCAAAATTAGAAGAACTAGTACAAGAGGAGGTTGAAGATATCAAACAGACTAACAAAGAACACCACTGGACTCCCCGTCAAATTTTACCTACATTTTCGTTTGGAAGTTTCCTTAATTCATGCGGAAAACATCTTTTTAAGCCCAGAAACATGACAGTACTTGTTAAAAATCGGTTGTTCAAAGTGACCCTGCTGAGAAAAGTTGAGAAAAGCAGTGGCCCTGCTCAGAAAAGTTGAGGAAAGCAGTGGCCCTGCTGAGAAAAGTTGAGGAAAACAGTGGCCCTGCTGAGAAAAGTTGAGGAAAGCAGTGGCCCTGCTGAGAAAAGTTGAGGAAAACAGTGGCCCTGCTGAGAAAAGTTGAGGAAAACAGTGGCCCTGCTCAGAAAAGTTGAGGAAAACAGTGGCCTTGCTCAGAAAAGTTGAGGAAAACAGTGGCCCTGCTCAGAAAAGTTGAGGAAAACAGTGGCCCTGCTCAGAAAAGTTGAGGAAAACAGTGGCCCTGCTCAGAAAAGTTGAGGAAAGCAGTGGCCCTGCTGAGAAAAGTTGAGGAAAACAGTGGCCCTGCTCAGAAAAGTTGAGGAAAACAGTGGCCCTGCTCAGAAAAGTTGAGGAAAGCAGTGGCCCTGCTGAGAAAAGTTGAGGAAAACAGTGGGCCTGCTCAGAAAAGTTGAGGAAAACAGTGGCCCTGCCCCGAAAAGTTGAGGAAAACAGTGGCCCTGCTCAGAAAAGTTGAGGAAAACAGTGGCCCTGCTCAGAAAAGTTGAGGATTCTTGTGGCCCCGCTGCGGAAAGCCTAGGATTGCACGGTTTTTACGCTCGCTGTACACTGGAGACCACGTTGCAGAAATTATCCGCTGTTGTTTCGCATTCTTATTTTCGTTTTCCTGCTGGTTTTTCTTGTGTTTTACATCTTCACCGTGGGATTTTTATTTAAAAACTTTTTCGAACCTGCTTTATATCGTCATCTAAACTTAACGTACCGAATATTCGCGAGATTGTATGTGAATCATCATTTTTTCGTTGTGACAACTCCCATTCTCCTAATTTCTGCCTTTGTTTGCTTCCTTTTTCACCCTTGTCCTTCTTAAAACGTTTTGCGAGTGATTTGAACCCTGGCTTCATCAAACTGCACCTCCATTCATACCAACGCCGCCTGTCATGCAGGTTCACATGAAGCAGTTCTATTCTTACGAGGTCCGTTTATGCCGTTGTGAGTGCGGTTCGGATAGGGAGTGTCCCTTCAATCCTGTTCAGGGTTGCTCAGAAGACGAACTTGACAGTTGCACCTACAGTCAGGCGGTGTTGCTTATGATTTCTGTTTAACTGAGCTCCAGCAGTTCTATTCTTACGAGGTCCGTTTATGCCGTTGTGAGTGCGGTTCGGATAGGGAGTGTCCCTACAATCCTGTAACTGTCACCCCTGAGGCTCTCGCCATGGTCTGTAGCGATGATTGTTTCAAAGACTAACTGGTGTGAACCTATCATCTTCCTGTGATTTTGATTTGTAAATACTATTTCATTTGCATTTTCACTGTGTTACCTCAAAACCATAATTACAGGTTTGGACTCTTCATCTGCATGCCCTGAACTACAGTCCTTGTCACCTTCTACGATGATCTTTTTTGCTACCTTTTTGTTTTCCGTCGACTAATATTCGCAATACTGGGGTCGCCCCGTAAAAGCGGGTGGCTCTCTTGTTTTTGGCATGGTGTTTAGCATTGGCGAATCTCTCGAAGGGCTTAAGCTGTTCTCAGGAGTTCTTGTAGATCCGAGTGAAAAAATATTTCCCAATTTGATGGGCAGGTGTCATCCTCCAATTATTGCGCTATTGGTCACTATCAGTCTGGTTTAGAAAAATGGGCACAGGTGCATCAAATTTAATAAAAAAGGGCTTTCATGTGTAAACTGCTTTTTCATCTGGGCAATTTCACAAAAAGTTGTAATTCCACGGTATGTCAGTAGACCCGTATGCCGTTGATTGTCAACTGGGCCAGGAGGCATTTCTAGCATGGTGTAACACTGACTCATTTGGCGGCGAGAGATTTCTCATCTCCTTTTCGAAAGGTGTTTACCGTTTGCACCCGTAAATGATCGGCAGAATCTCGCCGTCTGGGTATAAAAGTCACCAAAGGGGAATAACAGTTGGCCGCAAAGCCAACGGCGGTGTTACCGTCCAAACCAATCGAAACAAACCAGTGAACTGAGTGAGTGAGAGTGAGTGGTCCGAATCCCTTGACCATTTATTGGTGAAAAAGAGGTAGTGGTCCGATTGAACATACTTTTTTTTTTGTTGGAAAAGTCTTTGTTTTCTATTAAACACATGCATAACTGTTACACAACAAATCACTTCCCCATCGAAGTTCATCGTCTGACCAATGAACAGAAACCACCTGTAGTTGCGATTGAACCCTGGGATCAACAGTCCGATCCTCCCTAATTGGAGAGTGCGTGCCTCGTCCCACAGCAGTATATTGCGCTCCGATCCATGCTGCTGTTCTTCCTCCTTCCCTCTGTGGCTCTGGCCACAGGAGGTATTCTGGCCAATGTAGCTATTGAAAAGACAGCCATTGCTGTGGAAGAGACTAAGGCTCAGCCTGGAACTCTCGACGCCACTGTTGATAACATTGCCAAGGAGACTGGTGTTGAAGTGAAGGAGGATGTGATCGATCTGGTTAGTTCTCTCTCTCTCTCTCTCTCTCTCTCTCTATCTATCTCTCTCTATCTCTATCTCTATGCCTCTTTCTATGTCTCTTTCGCCCTCAACCAATACGTACTAAACCTCATTCTAGGTGAAGAATATTATGACACAGAACTTAAATCCCAAAACAATGAAATCAATGATGGAGAATCTTGTCGAAGAGATTCCCCAAGAGAAGAAGGACGAATTCAGCAAGTTTGCCTCAAAATTGACCGGGCTCTACACGAAAAAGTCAAAGTTGGTCAAGGAGATGGTCAAGACCTTCACAAACGGATCTGCCGAAGCCAAAAAGGTTTGTTGTCTTTCTTAAGGCAGCATTCTCAGAAGCCCCTTTCAGATGCGCGAGTCAATGAAGAATCTGAACGTGAATTCAATCGTAAAAGAGGTGAACCGAACCTTCGGAGGACAGAAGGAATGGAACAGAATCAAGGACTTCATCACGGAGGTGAACCATGGAAAGGTGGGTCCCACAACGAAAGGGGAAATGAGGAATTTAGACACCGGCCAAGAAGAACGAGCAGTCCGTTGGGATTCAAACTGAACAGGTGCGAAAGAAACAGCAAATTATTTACTAACTGGAGTGTTTAGGATGAGCCAGAAGCGCAGGTTGATCCAATTATGCCAACGGAATGCGTAAGTACTCTGTTCTCCGTCAAAAGAACAAGTTTTTAGGAAACTCCTGAGCAGCTGCAGGTTGAGAAAATCCCACCCAGTGTCCTAGTTGATCCAGTGTTTCCAGAGCATTTGGTAGGTTGAGACATTATTTTTATGACGTTTAGGGTGAAAGAACTAACAAATTTATTTCAGACTCAACCGCAAATTTCTCCTATTGCACATGACACAGTTTTGGGAGATCCCGTGCCTTCATCGGTAAGTGAAGGAAGTGAGAGAAAAAGACGATAGAGTCAGGGATAGAAACTTGAGACAGAGAGAAAGAGAGGGAGAGAGACAGAGAGAAAGAGAGGAAGAGAGACAGAGAGACAGAGAGACAGAGAGACAGACAGACAGAGGGAGAGAGGGAGGGAGGGAGAGAGAGAGAGAGAGAGAGAGAGAGAGAGAGAGAGAGAGAGAGAGAGAGAGAGAGAGAGAGATCTGTTTCCAATTCACCATGGAGTTTTTCAGTACACAGGCCATGTTGATACCGCAGCCATCCAGGTAAAAATTCTTGAGCAAACATTCATTGAAAGAGTTATTTCAGATATCGCCGACGCACGCGTAGAAGTTCTTCTTACTCGACGAGTTTCCTGTGATGACCCATAAGACCTTTGAAGTACTTGACAGTTTTCACCTAAAACAAGGGATTGGCCTTACGATTAGAGTATACAAAAGATACCTTCAATTCGAGAGTGGCGTCATCGTCAGCGACAAACATGGTCAGAGGATGGCTCTGGAAAGCACTCACAGTCCACATGTGGGAGATACCGCACTCGATCGCCTGAAAATTAAATAGAGAGAAGAGATAGAGAAAATGTGAGACGCAAAGAAAGAAAGGACGTACCATGTGAAGGGCAAGAGCCTTGTGAGCCCCAGTGATGAGAATCATGACCTCACGAGCATCCATAACGGTCTGAACGCCGACTGTCAGAGCCTGGGTGGGCACTTGAGAGAGATCTCCGCCGAAGAAGCGAGCGTTGGCCTGAATGTTCATATTAATAGAGAGAGAGAGAGAGAGAGAGAGAGAGAGAGAGAGAGAGAGAGAGAGAAACAGAGAGAGTACATACCTGAATGGTGTCCTGATTGAGAGTCTTGATCCTGGTCCTGGAGGCCAAAGAACTTCCCGGTTCGTTGAATGCAATGTGTCCATCGGGTCCGATTCCTCCGATGAACAGATCGATTCCCCCAGCCGCCGTGATGGCCTTCTCGTAGTTTGCACACTCCTCCACAAGGTCTTTGGCATTTCCATCGAGGATGTGAACATTCGAAGGCTGGATGTCAATGTGGCGGAAGAAGTTGGTGTGCATGAAGGAGTGGTAGGACTCGGGGTGGTTGCGGGGAAGGGCTGGAACAGAAGCATTTAATACTCAGGGAAGCGGGACAGCTCTTACCGACGTACTCGTCCATGTTGAAAGTGACGACGAACTCGAAGGAGACCAGACCCTGCTTGTGGAATTCGATGAGTTTCTTGTACATTCCCAAAGGAGTCGATCCTAAAGTAAATGGTTTTTGTACTCATTTTCTTTTACAAAAAAGTGGTTTCGTGATAAAACTGACCAGTGGGGAGTCCCATGACAAAGTGTCTGTTCGGTCCGCACTTGTGGTCGTTGATCTTCTTCACCACGTACTTGGCGGCAAAGTCGGCCACGGCTTCGTAGTTCTCTTCGATGATCAACTTCATTCTCTGCTGAAATGGAATTTTGATTGGGAAGTCAGAGAACAGCGAGCCAGAGCAACGAAAAAGAAGACAAATGATATGGACTGAGATTAGAATAGATGAAGATTGAATAGCTGGCTGTAAATGCAGACAGAGAACGGAATATATTGGTCGAAAGATTAAAAAGCGAGCGGTTGGAGGTCGCCGTCGCGGCTGAGCGCCCCTCCTAAATGGGATAGGCCCCTCGCGCTGTCCTTTAAATGTCCTCTGAGCTATCTTATCGCTGGGATTAGATAGAAAGAAAGCGAACGTTTGGGGTCAACAATAGCAAGGAGAACAAATATTCTATACAGATGTGGCTAATTGGAATCATGCTAACTAGAAGGTAAATGCAGCCAAGTTCTGTTGAAATGGAATGTTTGTTTGTCAAATCTGTCTTTAGTAGAACATATTTTATAGGAGGGGACGCCCACGAATTGTAACTGGACGTAATGAAACTCGGACGGTTCGCAACCTTTGCCCGATGGTGGCAACCCAGATGTTTTGCAACTCACCGTGTTGCGAAGTACCCGAATGGTGTTTGGGATAGTTCACAACGTGCCCGGATGGGCACCTTACTATAGCTGTCGCCAAATTGGAATCGTGCCAGTAAAATTAGAATGTTCAAGTGATGCTCTGTCGATATGGGAAATTCGTATTCTAATTATTGTCGACAGAGCATGATTGGCATGTTTCCGCAATTAGCATAAGATTTCGGTTTGGCGACAGCTATATATCGCTACGTGGACGGTTTACGACTGGGACGTTTCGCAACCTAATTTGAATACAAAATTTGTCGAGATTTCGAAAAGGTTGCAAAATGGTTGTGTTCCCAAATGGCGAGGCGCAAAACGATCCAATAGCCAAACGGATACGTTGCGATTTTTCCTAAGGCGCAAATCGTCTGGGTTTCAAAAGCTCCAGTTACAATTCGTGGACGTCCCTATAGGAGATGACTTCAAGTGACAACTTTTCTCACAGTAGATTGAAGAAAGGGCGAGTGGCAGATCGAAAGAGGGCGTTATCACTTGAAAAGCAAGACTTATCTTCGGAATGGCAAAACAAACAGGCGTTCAAATACAGAAAGCGTACAAAACCACAAAGCACTATCAAGCACAACTTATAACGAGTTGAATAGCTTTAAGGGAAAATGCAAGACAAAGACTCTTGTCAACAAGATGGTTCCAACGTATAAAGACGACATAATTAATGTGTAGAAATGGGTAGGAGATATTAAAACGCCTTTGCAATACAATTCAAAGAACTTCCCACACGAGGGGTTTATCACGTGAAATTCACGTTTTAGGTATGGTCTTCGGCTAGGTTTTCTCTGAAAGGGAGCAGATGTGCGGAGCCACGGGACACTCGTGGTTATCTTTGATCACGACTGATAAAATTGCCAAAAACAGGCCACTTTCTGATATCTTTCAAGAGAATGTGTCAATTTTCAAAACGAAAAAAACGACAGAATCCGAATTGTTTACTATAAGGATTATTGGTATTTAAACTCCATGAAGGATTTGTGGCTTGTTCTTCTTATCCGAATGACACACATCCACTGATCGTCGAGTTATCAAAGTGTCTGAAACAGATCGATTATCGATTGATATTGATGGCTCACGTATGCTCCCCTCCCCTCACGGCGTCCTTGTTCATGGCGTCGAGGGCGTGGAAGAGGGCGATGAGGAGACTCGATCCCATCACATCTCCAACGGCAGTGAGGATGGGGATGGCGTGCATGTCAGGGTCCAGGTTCCTCTTCCAAAGGAGGAAAGCGACCAATTGAGCCAAGAAGACCAGGAGGAAGACCTACAAAAGAGGGATTTCTGTAAGGAAAGGAAGAATACCTGAAGGAAGGCAGCGACGAGGTAGCCGATGATGATCCAGCTGCTCATGTGGAGAGGGTTGTAGAAGTAGGCGATTCCGTGAGAAATCAGGACAAAGATGATCTGGAAGGCGACGGAGGTGATGAGCAGCATTCTCGCTGTTCTCGACTCTTTTGCTAAAAGAGTCCGGTTATGGGAAAGAGGAGATAGGTACTTTTGGTACAGAAGTAGTACTTGAAGGGGTTGAGCCGGGTTGATAGAGGAACACTGCTCACTCTGTGAAGGTTCAACGCAGACGACATACGGCTCGCCACCAAGGCTGCACGGTTACCAGCAATGCCTGAATGAAACGCTATAGTCTGTGTATGTGTGTGTGTGTATTTGTAGTGATTCGGCGGAGGTCCACTCGTTCATTTTCTCGGAGCAGGAGGGTGAGATCGGTCGTAGGTCGAGTTCACGCTGTCTAGCGGCGTGAACCTACGTAAGTTCCTCGCTCGAAAGCCGAGTAACCGAGGCCAAAGGCCGCTTGTCTGTGAGGCAGCTAAACTGAGCGGCCGACGGTTTCGAATTTCAGGAGGAAATAGCGCCGTAGGCGCGCGTACTCTCCTGGTATCTTTAAAAGCGCTATTGTATTTGAGGGATTATGTCCCGCCGCGATGAGCCATGATCTACTGCATGGTGATCTACTTCTGCTTCTGACATGAATAGAACCTACCACTGATGAGTGGTTGGTAGGCCGTGATGTCCGGGTACTTTTGTTCTCCCCATTCCAGAAGAGCTCCTGCCAAACAACCGATGATTGTAGCTAAGAGGAGAGTTATCCACTGCGACTTTAAAGCAGTTCTAGCTCCAGGCTCCTTCCCTGGAAGAGGGGGCTTGTGCAAAACCTAGCAGATGAACTAACAAGCGATCCAGAACCAGATGGGGGCCACTCCGGCACAGATAGAGATTATGGTGTAGGATACCCAGAGGCTCTCCTCCACAGCCCAGCGGATTGCGTAACAGAAGGCCAACTGAAGGGAGATGTTGTTTGAAAGAGAGAGAGAGAGAGAGAGAGAGAGAGAGAGAGAGAGACCCACCATGAGACCGATGGTCAGAAGATCACCCAATGAAGAGGCAAACGGCGTGGCCATGTTGTCCGGATTCAGCTTGTATTTCCTTGTAATGATGACTATGGTGACCATGATGGACGTCATAACGAAGCAGGAGACAATCATAGCCAACTGGGCAACGCTTGTGAGATAGACGAAGGCCTCGTAGGCACAGGTCACGGGGTTTCTCTTACTCATGTCGAACAGGAAACTGACGAAAACGGCAAACAACGCCAAGAGGGCAGCCTGGCCCTGGAGCACAGCAAAGTTTCGAAAAATCCGCTGGAAGCGCCCATCTGAATTGTCCAATTCTCCTCCGTTTGCCTGAAAATGCCATCTTCAGCTATTTTCGAGAACGCGGCCACCATTGTGGAGAGTCTCGAAGTAAAGGTCATATCGAGGTTTCCCTTCATTCCTTGTATTGGAGGCATTACAGCGATGAACTGAGGAATATCTGAACCACCCTTTGCGTACTTTCTCATCTACCGTACCTTTAATCCTTTCCAACTTGGTTGAGGCTAGGTTGAGAATCAACCCAGCCGAGATGGACCCCATTCCTCCGATCAAGAGAGGAACCATGCTCTGCCAGCAGACCTTCTTCGGTCCGTCGCCCATGTCCTCCACCCAGTCTTCCAGTCCTTCTGCAGAGATCTCTGCTTCTCCCGTTTCAACCTCCTGTGCTGTCTTATCCTTTGACGATGACAGACACGAAGGGGTTCGAAACGAAGGGGTTCCATTGGCTGGAGTGCCGTCGGCGGGAGTTTCTGTCTTGCTGGAGACCTCTTTGAGGCCCGAGAGAGACCTCATCGACGTCTCCGATTCCTTACCCGTCTGAAAAGAAAGAATGGGAGAGAGGAGAGGAAGAGACCAACCTCCATAGCGGACGAAAAGAGGAGAAGTGAGGAAAGAACGGAGAGCGGCGGCGAGACGTTAGGGTATTTGAATTCACATGCTGATTAGGCCTGCAAAAACGTGAGTTAACGTAAATTACGCAACTGACGATGAGTCACCATGGTAACGGCTCGCCAAATCGCCAAAGAATCTGTAACATGGATTTCACCAATTTGTAATTACGCCGTTAGAATGGTCACGCGCTGACTTTCCTGCCATGCACTGTTGATATGACGCAGTAGTCAAATCAGCATCCGACAGAACACAATCTCCCTAAGACTGGATTCAAATTTGCTAGGCCTCATTCCATTCTTAAAGGCAAAGGCTCACGTAAAATGAAAAGGGGGCCTGTCCATGCTAATCAGAAAATTCTCTGCATTTCACCATTGAAAATGATACTCTCTCTCTCTCTCTCTCTCTCTCTCTCTCTCTCTCTCTCTCTCTCTCTCTCTCTTACATCATTAACAGGGCCATTTTTATTTTCGTGGGCCCCCGCCTTTAACCAAGAGGTTGTTTTTGCAAATTAGACATTTTCTGATATCGAATATGGCACCAAGTGCATTTGGATTAAGCTATCAAGAGCTGTAGCGGTGTTAAGACATGATCCATTCAAATGGTATCATCCTAGAAACAGATTAAGGCGCTAGAATTTCAATATTGGCACACACACACACCCACACCCCCCCCCCACACACACACACACACATACACACACACACACACATACACACACACACACACACACACACATAGGCACCACAACGATTTTTTCAAAAAAAAATTTTTTAAAACGAGTTATAGCTCACCAAATTCATCAGGTTCTAACTAAGAAAATCTTTTTTGCAGAAGTCAATTTGATTAAGTTTGAACGAAGTTAGGTCACTTAAACTGAGGCACCTGAAGGCACCGATTTCCGGGCTTGGGGTTTTCATGCGGCACGCGGGATGTGGCTGCTTTGTAATAACGGCCCCGTTGCGGGCGCCGCGACCCTTTCACATAGCCGAGTGGATGTGTGTCTGATTGTCGTTCTGCGATTGAGTAATACTCCGTAGATCGACACTTCCTTTGTGATTTTTCTTTTGCTTGGCAAAAGAATAGAGAATTCATCGTTATAATGCCCAATTCATCTTTGATTTTGTTCAGTTTAGCAAACCACAGTTGCTTTTATAAGTTGACAGTGATATATAAGAAATCCCAGCGCACTAATGGCCTTAAATTTAAACTAATGTGTTTGAAAACTTAGTAAAATAGCTCAACGCTCTATTTTAAGCAGTTTCTGAAAAAGCAAAAGAAAAAGGACAAAACCGGATCAGAACCCGGGTCACCAGCGCAACAGTCAACTGCTTTGGCACCGCACTATTCTGCACCTTGAACTTGCGTTTTGTTGCGGTCTTATAAGTAGCCGTGAATCTTGAATCGGAATCCAACGAAAAAGTTAATTAAAAAACAAACGGCAATCTAGTTTTGCAGGAAATTTTTTTGAGGTATGCATGATAATCCTACTTATCTTTGAACAAAAGATCTCGAGTGTTCTCCACCTGCACGGGCTGAATAATCCCTGTTTCAATTTTGAATGTCTCGCGTAAGTTTGTTTAGAGGTTGACTACATAGTCCAAATTAGGGGAAAAGTGTTTATGTTGGCACTCAAAATGATCGAAAAAACATGATCTATTCAATAAGCAAATAAAAAGACATGGTCCACGCAAATTGACGAGAAAAGTTCGTTTGAACGAATTATTAAAACTTACCAACTTTGAAAGGATGGTGTGAGCGATCGGCAATATGAAATTTTGATTATATCATCTCAAAATGTTGCAAATTACTTCAAAAATTATATTTAATCGGTAACTATAGTGTTCTCCACCTGCAGCTAGGTTTTATGCTCGAAAAACCGTTTTTTGCAACTTTGAGACATTTTTAGCGGACATTTCTTAAATAGAACGTATTGTTAATGCTACATAATTGAATAGATCAAACAATTATCTCCAATTTCCTGTTTTCCAAAGCCGAAAAAGTTAACCTTGAAAGATTTTAGAAGGGTAGGTCAGAAATCGTGACATTTTTTGCGCCGGAAGTGGGCGGAGCTTGCGGTGCCTACACACACACACACACACACACACACACACACACACACACACACACACACACACAAAAGTTTACGTACTGTTGATTTGGATTTCCGTCATGAGACCAACTGCTAACTGCCCTTTTCTTTTGTTGAGATCAGCAGATGGCTATGCGAGAGTACACAGTTGTTTCTGTCGCACCCGTAAGAAATCGGCAGAATCCATTAGTTGGGCTACATGAATGCGCCATTACAATAGCCGCTGGCCGCAAGGCCGAGGGAGCTTCCAAACCTCTACAAACTGCTGCATCGGCTGGTCCGATTTCTTGACCGCCGTTGAAAAAAGTACTGGTCCGATTTGACCGTATTTTTTTTTTGCAAAACAAAGGGGAAACTCACAATGAAGAGTTCATGTGGCAAAGAGAATCCCAGCCTCTGAATCGAGAGTGAGCTCAACTTGAGATGGAAAGCGAGGGACAGGGCTCCAGCCGATAATGCCAAAAGCGCCGATGGCCAATGAGCCGACAGAAAACAGGCCAAAAATTCATCCAAACACTAAAATTGATATTTTTTAAAACGATTGTAAACCAAAACTCACCAAGTTAACTTAAAGGAAACTCGCAATGAAGAGTTCGTGTGGCAAAGAGAATCCCAGCCAAGTCGATAGCGCGAAGAGGAGCCTTAGAATCTTAAAGGTAGAGGCCCACGTAAAATGAAGAGGGGGACCTGTCCATGCTAATCATAAAACTCTCTTCATTTCACCATTGAAAATGGCTCTCTCTAGCCTACGTTACGCTATAGACAGGTCGATTTTCATTTTTCTGGGCCTGCCTTTATACGACTTTGTAAAATTCTAATTGTTTTAAAGGGACAGTCAGGCGGGTTTTACAACATTGGCTCATCTAAGAGAGAAAAATTCGCTGATAAAGAAAATGTATATGACTATGGGTCGGAAATCTACCGTTTTCGATAGACCTGGCTTCAAAGTGTTAAAAAACGGCCGACCATCCGCAGATTGTGCGGATGGCCAGTACGCCCTGCGTGTCCGGTATTTCCAAGGGATGCTAATGAACCGAATTCATTCTAATTGACTGAGATAGCTGTGAAAATGAGGAGGGTGCGAGACAATTTAGCATAGTTCATTCGCATAATTTCCGACCGTATCAGATCGAAAATGAAATGAAAAGGCCCCTTAATGCCCCTTTAAGATGGTTCTAAAAGGTGTTTATTGGGAGGATCAATTTCATTTTCATCTCCTTTTGCACAAAGTTGTCCCCGTATCTTCTTCATTCGGAAAAGAAGCTCCTCCGCCTCTTTTTCTCCTCCGGCGGCCGATTATGAGGTTGACTAGGTTCTTCGCTAATCGAGCACTAATCCGCACATCAGTCGCAGCCCTGTGCCAATCTGCCCATCCGATCGTCGTTCCCTCGGAAATTGAACTCTGCCTCACGCGACTCCTAGGCAACCTCTGTAATCCAAATCACCTGACTCACTCCTTCTTTTGTCCGGATTCTCTAGCGAAGATGCCGTATACCTTTCGCCTATCGACTAACCTGCGCATCTAACTAGTGAGGGTGCGAAACATTAAGACACAGATTGGTTACGTCACTTTTACATAGCCTCAGACAAACACAAGCGAAGTAAATATAGCATGTGTTCTAAAAACGGAAATCAGCTGCCTTCAAAATAGCTGTGGATAATTCGATTCCTACGCAGTTTATGATATCAATATATACATTGCTTCTGAAATTGCACTTCCACTTCATGCCAGTCGATCTTTCTTGACAGTCCTTGGGGCATTTGAAGCCTACATGAATAAGGATCCTCTTAAATTATTCTACTTTTTCAATTGCAAAGCTAGGGCAGTTTCCAATGTTTTCTAGAAATTTAGACAGAGTTGCGGCCGAGGATTTGAAGTCGTTTAGGACAAGACTCTATCAAACTTTTACGAGTACAAGCCGCAAAAATCTTTCGCCCAGAGCTGTAAATTGAGTTTTTTAGTGTCCTGTGTTTAGAAAACTTGGACAGCAAAGTATTCATTGAGGCATTCGAAACTCACAGCTCACGGTTTTCTTTGACAAAATGAGCAAAGGGATTTTGCCACCGCTGGTAATACAACACATTGATTCGGATCCATTACTTTACCAAAAGTTTTTTTGCAGCCTGAAAGAATTGCGCGGGCTGAAATTCGACTGGAGTATTGTGTTGTTGGCATCAATTATACATAAAGGTATCTTCCGTTCGCCCTCTGTCTCGTTTGCATATCATGTGCTCATCTGGGTAGATCACAGCCGATCGCTGCGAGACCAAATGCTAAATTCCCTGGCAGACCAAACGCTGAATTGTCGCACGTCAGTCGCTATATTTTTTTCCTATTCTGCGTTCTGAATCGCTTTCAAACCCTCGTACATTGTTTTAATATTGATCTCGTCACTTAAAAATAAACTTTCAGTTCATTTCCTCCTCCATGTCTCCACATTCCCCGCTGAGTGAGTTTTCCCATATTGCTTTCATAATCTTGATAAATATGAGCGCGTTTCCGCACCAAATCACCCAATATATTCGTGTATTCCTATGTGTTTATTTTGTCTCTTTTGTAGTGAAAAACAATTAAGTAGTACAACGGGTAATTGACTATTTAATTATCCTTTTGATTATCGAAACTGTATTTATGTGTGAAACTGTTTCAATCTGCAATAAGTTTGCGAACACATATTTTGCTTCACGTAAGAGTAGACGGAATTCGTTGGATTGTTCAGGCGTCATCTTAGGATCAAATGAAGGAATTCTTTAGATGACGAAAAGCTTGTTTGCGCAAAATTACTTAAAAATGTGACTTAAAAGCAATTTTCGAGACACCAGCAACATCAGGTATCAGAAAAAGTTTGAAGTGTTCAGATACAGAGCGCAGTTACCTTTAAACAGGCAAAAGACACATACAAGTTCACATCGAATAGCCAAGAAAGTAAAACGACCAAATTTGTTGGCAAAAAAGGAATAAATGTTGTTTAATTATGAGCAAACAACATTACATGTTTTTAAACTAAAATACTTTGACGACAATACACCTTTTGGGGTCGTACGATGAAGAATTTCAGCTGATTTCAACTAAATCTGACCATAAATTAAGATAAAGCTCAAGAAAAAAAGCATGTCATATTACTTTTGTTACGATGACCAGACGCAGTGAACTTATTAATTTTGCAGCGACAACCTTAGCTGTCCAAGTGTTTCCCGAATTCCTTGTTGACCCTTCGTTTTTCCTTGGTTCCTCCCATTCGGCCCTTCATTAGCCCATGTTTGCGTCTCACTGTTTGCCGATGTATCCTCGGAAATTTGGGATTAGCGCCGAGGTATTAGCAATCCAGAAGAAATCCGCAGCCGAAT
The DNA here is from genome assembly GCA_964057215.1 of Oscheius myriophilus. NCBI lineage: Eukaryota > Metazoa > Nematoda > Chromadorea > Rhabditida > Rhabditidae > Oscheius > Oscheius myriophilus. The sequence continues at coordinate 13,702,188 of OZ059904.1, forward strand.
CGACTGCAGCCCTGTTGCCGCCTCTTTTCCTTATTCTGCTCTTTCAGAAGACGGTTGATGGACAAACGAGTGATGCAGATGGACTCCATCTCACTCCTCGGACCGCCGCAGCAAACAAAACAGCCTCTCAATCAGGTTGGCATTCTTTGTATCAAACACAGAGGAATAGCAAACAATGATTGGTTTCTTTTTAATTGTAATTTAATTTCAATACATTGGGGGTAAAACACTGCTATGTGAAATCATTTGCGCCTTTGGAAGCCATAAAAAGTTATTTGTTAAGACGTTTATCTGTGGGTTTCTGTGAGACTTCAAGAGTTAGCATGAACATAATTTCAGCGGGAATCTGGAACTTTTGAAAAAGGTACTTTTTTCTCTGCAGTTTTTTAGCTATCGTGCTTTACTTCTGCGAATCCGGATAGGGCATGGGTCATCGCGGCGGGACCCAATATGAAAAATTCGTGTTTTTTTTGTGTGTTTTTTTATGATATTCCTCATTTGGTAGCACTAGGAGGAACCTTAGAATCTATGATTTTTCTGCAAAATTCCAATAGTTTTAAGAAAATGTTTGTAAAAAGTAAAAATAAAACATTCGTTTTTAGGAAGACTTTGACGCCCGATTCGGCCATGTTCGGAACAGAAAAACGCAGGGGAGCATCCTCAGCCGCTCGATTCCGGGAGCCATTCGACAGCCCAGAAGACTTCCAATGCCATTCTTTCGGTAAGTGTTTTTGGATATTTTGAGACCATTTTAAGATTCACATTTAATTTCTCATTTTGCCCCAGGCGATTGCCATTAGTTGTGCAAAGAACAACCGTCGCGTGAGTGTTCCAGGAAGTGACGATTTAAAGCCGAACGGGTCGTGCGTAATCCCATCTTCTTAATCTCCCAGTGTAATTTCCATTCAAAGAAGAATCAAGAAAGACTGATTTTAGGTATCAAATGTTCAAGAAAATATTTTATATACGGATTTTCATCGAAAAATGTCGTTTATAGGCAGAGGCCCACGAAAATGGACCTGTCCATGATGTAACATAGGCTAGATAGTGTCATTTTGAATGGAGAAATACAGAGAGTTTTATGATTAACGTAGACTGGTCCTTCTCTTCATTTTACGTGGGCCTCTGCCTTTAACGTTTATTTTCTCTCCAATTCATTGTGAAATCATAGCCGTGATATCTCAAAGACCTCCTGAAAATGACCGATATCCTGGTGTGCTTAGTATCCGTGGAAGCCATGTGACTCTGCCTAATTCATTGCATCTCATTGCTATGACGCACCCCGGATGCGAGGGCAAGGAAATTGACATGGACATAAATATAGCAACCAAAAAGATGTGATGAGAATCAGAATATCCATCTGATCAGAAATCAACGATTGACGTTTCCAGATGGCTTCATCGCTACGAGCCTCGATCAGACGGTTTGCGAGACGCCATGGGATCCCTCCTTCTGACGGCCCTTCTCCTCCCTCAAGGACTGGGCATCGGCCTTCTCATCGATGACTTTGGAGCCGGTCTTTTATCTCTGATTCTGCCACAGATTGTGTACTGCACTTTGGGATCAACAAGGCACAGTTCATTAGGTGGGTACGAATGGAGGTGAATTGCTCTCAAACTGAGGGAAACTATGAAATGTTTTAAAAGAGTAACTGTTTTTCTATACAGTAACTGCCACCAAAACACATGTTAGAGACTTTTATGCGCTTCACAGTATTCCCGCTGATGTTTCCAACAAGAAGTGTACGTCCCGCTTCGCGGTTCATTGCATTCTAAATCTGGCAGGCTTCTGCTGCTTAAAGGCCCCTTTGCGGCCTTCAAGTTAAGCGCCCTTCGGTCGCGTGGTGCCGGTTTCCCGCTCTGCGGCACGGCGGTTCCCGGTCCCTTTTTGAATTTTCTCAAGCTGGAAATTGGCTTCTTGCAATTTTATGTAGCACAGAGACAGGAAAACAGCGCCCAAATGCTTAAAAGTGAAGTGAATTGCATAAGGCCACATTTTCAAAGGGTTAATTGCCTGAGGTGATATCTACTGTCACGGGGCTATAGGCGGGATTCCATGATGAACCTTTAAAAGTTCTAGAGATTCAGGTCCCGCCGCGACAAACCGAGGCAATTTCTTGTACAATTGGTGCCAAAACTACTAACAACGGGCCAATGTTTTAATGTTGTACCTAGAGTAAAGCTTGCAATAGAGGATGCTCAGGCAGTGTACGCAGCCAAATTGGCCGAAGTAGAATTGGCAAGGAGTTATTTCCTAGTATTTCAAGAGAAAGGTGTTTCCATAGCGTTTGCATAGTCGCGTGCTCTATCCCATCGTCACCTTAGGAGCGAGTGATACTGTGTCCCAAAATTTGGCTGTTGCTATTATATCCATTCGTTGAAACAGAAAATACTTCTTTTCACAATTCCGTTTAGGAGCTCTATCTCATGTCACCTTCCTAATCCACTCCTCCCTCCAATGTACACATAATCACATCGGAACTCTTTCCTTTTACACTGGATTGACACAGGTGTTGCCTTCCGTGGATATGTAACATTTATTTCCAGCTTTTGCTATTCTTTCTACCTACCCAACGAGTGTACTCGTTGGTTTCGTCTCAGTTGTTGACTGGCTTCAGTCTCGGAATCTTCGTCCGGCTGGTCATTCTCTTTCTACCACGATTCATCCCTTTGAGTGGATGCTCACATGTTAACTTGGTGAGTTTTGGTTTACAATCGTTTTAAAAAATATCAATTTTAGTGTTTGGATGAATTTTTGGCCTGTTTCCTGTCGGCTCATTGGCCATCGGCGCTTTTGGCATTATCGGCTGGAGCCCTGTCCCTCGCTTTCCATCTCAAGTTGAGCTCACTCTCGATTCAGAGGCTCGGATTCTCTTTGCCACATGAACTCTTCATTGTGAGTTTCCCCTTTGTTTTGCAAAAAAAAAAATACGGTCAAATCGGACCAGTACTTTTTTCAACGGCGGTCAAGAAATCGGACCAGCCGATGCAGCAGTTTGTGGCGCATTCATGTAGCCCAACTAATGGATTCTGCCGATATCTTACGGGTGCGACAGAAACAACTGTGTACTCTCGCATAGCCATCTGCTGATCTCAACAAAAACAAAAGGGCACTTAGCACAGTTGGTTTCATAAGACAGAGGCCCACGTAAAATGAAGAGGGGCCTGTCCATGTGAATCTAAAAACTCTCTGCATTTCACCATTGAAAATGTCACTCGTCACGCCATGGACAGGTTCATTTTCATTCCTTTTTTCGCTTTCTTCCAATCTTCGAAATCGGTGGCATAGTCGTTTGTGTGTGTGTGTGTGTGTGTGTGTGTGTGTGTGTGTGTGTGTGTGTGTGTGTGTGCGTGTGCGTGTGCGTGTGCGTGTGCGTGTGTTTGTTCCGGGTTAGAGCCGACACGTGTGGGCCCCTCCATTTACCACGATTCTATTCACTGAAACAACCGAAATACAGGCCCCTTCAATTCAACTAAACGAAAAAGCCTTAAAAAGTACAAAAGAGTACGGTCAAAGCGGACCAGTACTCTTTTTTTCATCGACAGTCAAATGAGCGGACCAGTCGATGTTAGTAGAGAATTGGACATAATGGTCATGGCCTTGCGGCCAGCTACTCCCAGCAAGAGCCGACCTTTATACCCCTGCTAGCGTATTCTGCCGATTTCTTACGGGTGCGACATCTACAGCTCTCGATTCACTTACCGCCGCTTGTTACATTTGGTTCATTGTTACTGTGGGTGCATTATCTTAGCGCCACTTGCGGTTTTTAGAACAACGGAACAAAAGGGCATTTAAAACAGCTGTTCTATGGATGAAGGAACCATCAAGGATCTCTTTCATGGTTTTAACTAACCAATTTCAGTGCAATTTTCAACAAAAAACTTAATTTATCATAAAAAAACCGAAAACACCTAATTAAAGAAATTGCACGGTTGTATAATGTTGTTGGTTTTAATCATAAAAAATTTTAACCATAACTAGATTTCCCTTCTCTCCCTAATCGCCTCCCTATTCTCATTCGACGACCGAAGCCACTTCTTCGCCAACTCTACCATCTTTGACAACAGGTATTTTCCTTTTCCCTAATACCTTAATACTAATTCTTCACCTTATCAGGCGTTTCTCCCTCCCTTCCACTCCTTCTTTTGCCCTCCTCGCCGATTCCCTAGCCATCGCTCTTTTTGGAGCAGCTCTCCATGCTTCTGTAATCGTTGAGAAGAGTTCTTATCGTGTTCGTAGAAAACAGGTAGTATTTCAATTCTTCAGTGGAAAAATGAAAATTCAGGAGCTTCTGGTCCTTTCCTTAATCTCACTTTTATCCACTCCATTCACTCTTCCTTCTGCGTTTTCTTCGCCAAAAGACAGCCAAATCAACAAAGAAACGACGAGATTTTCACTTGTGAGTTTCAGATTTTTAAACAGATTATTGGGACTATCTGGCGGGACTTTTTCTATTTTTAACCCAATTACGCAATACAAATTACGCTTCCATCATCGTGTACTGTGCCAGCAAACATTTAGGACCCTCGGCGGTCTGATTCAGCCATTCGCACTGGGCCATAAGGTTGACGCCCCTGTGCATTCTGAGTTTCTGTGACTTTTGTCTTGTAAAACTCGGAAACTCGGAGATGCGATGTACAAAGCGTAAAAAGAAAAGTTAGGTTAATTCCAAAACAGCGGATTCTAACGAGACCTGTGGTCCGCTTTGCAAAACAGAAACCTGCGGTCTAGAGAAATGTGGTGCGTCCTAGACATGTGGTCCAGAAATGTGTGGTCCAGAAACCCGGGGTCCGATACAAAGTTTGAAATCTTTACTTTGAAGTCTAGCACATTTTACCTTGTTTCATAAAAAAACTTTTAGGTTAAAAAATCTCTTAAAGGGCGCGCACCCGGGCGTGCTACAACCATTGGCGTTGCACCCCGATCTCGCCTGCGCCTACACATCTTAAAACTTTCTAAATGATTCTTTTCTATTACATTTAGTTTGTAAACGTTCAAAAAAGTATTTGGTAGTACTGGTGTACACAAACAGTATATCCTAAACTTCCCAACAAGCGCTAGAGTAGAAGTATGTCTTGTTCACTTAAAAGAGGGCCAAAATTATATTACAGATTTCTATAGACCACACATTTCTGGACCACAGATATGGTAGATCACAGGCACCGGGGACCACAGGTTTCACGGCTCACATGTTTCCTAGCGAGCCACATATACCGCTTAAAAACCGCTATTTTGGAATTTACCAAAAAATTTTACATTTGGAAAAATGTCCAAGTTGGTTCCTTTAAGACTGTTCAAGCACATTTCAGCTCTCGAACGCCCTTTCCGTGCCGATTCTTCTCCTCAGCTTCTTCTTATTCACCTTCATTTTGAAGTTCATTCCAATTGTAGGATCCTTCGATTCCCCAATTGATCAACATTTTAGCCTGTGATTGCCGCTCTGGTCATCACGTCATTTCCAAATATTGTGAACGACATTCGATCGATACAACATCTTTTCAAAAGACATAACAGCGATCTGGTAGGTTTATCGTAGTAAGACCACAAAGCGGCCCTTGTGTGGCCAAAGGCCGCTTTGTTCCAAATGACCCATGGATTTGAAAACATGTCGCATTCCAGGTACTCGCGTGTGTCTCCTTCCTTTGCGCAGTTGCATCTCCCAATGTTTGCCATGGCTTCCTGGGGGCAGTTCTGTTTTCTCTTCTTTCCGTTGTCTTTCAAATACAAAGGTTCGATCTCTTACTTTATTTTTGAATCGCTGTTTTTCAGTCCAACTTCCGATGTTCTAATCAAAGTGTCTGAGTCATTCTTCGTTGAAGAGAACAGGTATGTTTAGTTTTCCAAATTTCATTTCAAAATTACAACGCTACGGTGAAAGAGACGCATTTTTCTTTATGCCTCTTCGGTCAACGTGTTCAATCTTTATCGCGCCCGGGTAGAATTCACGTCATCGCGTCGGGACCCAAAACCTTTCACGCTGAAGTTTCTTTTAGATACCGCGAGTGCGAGTGCCCCGACACTCCCCTTCGCATTCTGCGCTTCTCCGGTCCTCTCCTCTTCATAAACAATCAACAACTGAGAAAAGCCGTCTTCGAACAAGTGATCATAGTCAAAGGGTAGGTTACAGTACCCCATAATAGTCACAGTAATTTCAGGTTGATAGGAGTTGGTCTGGGCTCCCGTACCGTATCCCTTCGCAGCTGCGGGGGTCCTGGAGCGATTGGGCCGAAGGAAAGTGTGGCGGCCCGTTCTTCCACGAACATTGTTATAACCCACGACGGAGAACGGCAACCGTCGCTTAACCTGGGAGATTCTATTGTTCGCTTCATTGTGCTCGAGATGAATGGAGTGACTACGGTAGATTCTGATGCACTGCAAATGTTGGCACAGGTTGGTTTGACTGACTGAAATGCAGGGCCCGAAAGCATGTCAGAGGGGGGATCAACTCTCGTCATTTGAAAACGTTGAGAGTTTCAAAATTAAAACGATTTGAAACATAAAATTCGTTTTAAAATCCAATTTGAAACCCAAACTGAGTACACTTTTCAGATCTTTGCTGAACTCAATAACGATCACATCAGAGTGTTTTTCGTGGGCCTCAGTGGTGAGTTGCTTGAAAAACCATCCTAAGAAAAGAATCGTGTACATGAACAAACACGCACGCACTAACAATGGGCCAATTGTATACTCCATTTCCAACGGATGGGCAAAGATTTGCACAAATTTTATAGGACTAGGTACCTTTGGCCCCGCAACGATTAAAGGGACAGTAAGGCGGGTTTTACAACATAGGCTAAATTAAGAGGGAAAAATTCTTTCTCTGATAATTAAATAATATATGACTATATGACTAAGGGTCGCAAATGTACCGTTTTTGATAGAGCCAGCTTCAAAGTGTCCAAAAACGGCCGACCATCCGCAGATTGTGCGGATGGCCACAACAACCCGGGGTGTCCGTCATTTACAGACATGCTAATTGAGTGAATTTCATTCTAATTGAATGAACTAGTTCTGGATATGAGGAGGGTGCGAGGCAATTTAGCATAGTTGACGTGCAAAATTTCCGATCGAAAATGAAATGAAAACCCACCATACTACCCTTTTAACTGTCTGTGCGTCCTCTTTCACAGTGCTCTTTCGCTTATTAGATCTCTGTTCACTTTCATGTTTCAAATCTTTTTTGGTTAAATACGAGCCATTTTTCACAAATGCCCGAAAGTCGAAGATCCTCAGTTGGAAACAGACTATAACAAGCGGCGGTAAGTGAATCGAGAGCTGTGGATGTCGCGCCCGTAAGAAATCGGCAGAATACGCTAGCAGGGGTATAAAGGTCGGCTCTCGCAGGGAGTCGCTGGCCGCAAGGCCATGACCATTACGTCCAATTCTCTACCAACATCGACTGGTCCGCTCATTTGACCGTCGATGAAAAAAAGGGTACTGGTACTCTTTTATACTATTTTACGTAACAAACAAATGTTTCCGTCCATTCTCAACACTGGCCAGCCCTGAAACGGCCTGCTTGGGTCAAATCGTCTAGGCCGAACTAAGCCACCATAGAGAGAAAAACCACTAACACACACATACATACACACACAAACACACCCACACACACGCACACATACACGCATGCAAACACACACACACACACACACACACACACACACACACATACACTATAAGACGACTAACTCAATGTTTTAGCTCGTGTTCGGGACCAATTGGAGTTGTCTGGCTTTCACAGCAAGGTCCCTGTGTCCTCCCTCTACCCCACATTAACAGAAGCCCTCACAGCAGCCCGCAACATCTCGATGCCCTTCCACATGAGGTGAGAATTGTTTGATCAAAAACGTCGCAAAGTGTACTTTTTCGATCTGAGACGTGGCGAAACGCCGTCCGAAACAGCACATAAACCTTTCTTTTCCAGTGTTTCAATGAACGGTTATCGTGACGTCATCGCCTTGTCGACAGCCGCCAGCCACACGGACATTTCCATCTCGCGCCACTCGCCTGAGGCAGTCTGACGGAAGTCGTAAAAGAACCGATTGACGCCACAAACAAAAGCTTAGAATAATATTTATTCCCATAAAGACCGGTTAAGAGAACAAGACACTTTGTAGATCACGTAGAGCAAATGGGGAGTTGCAAAGATCCGATCCAACGACCGTTGGCCTCCCGGGAAACGAGTTTAAGCATGTTTACGATGCCACGAAAGACACTGCGGAGAACTTGAGAAAGAGTATGAACAGTGTATGTGTGTGTTGGAGTTTGTTTGGTTATTCCGTCTGTCACTCTTGGATTTGCAAAGATACTGATTTAAAGGCAGAGGGTCACGAAAAAATGGAAGGAGGAAATGACGGCTTAGGGACCCCCTAAGCCATGACGTAGCGTACGCGAAAGATCGGTCTTTATCATAAGGAAATGGAGAGAGTCTCATGCAAATTCATTTTTAAACTTATGGCGGGAAAAGTTTCCGGCCCCATATCTACCTCCAAAATCAACCAAAATGAAAAATTAAAGTGACTGATAACATCACTGGACCACAATCTAATTTTTTGAAACATAATCTCAGGGTCAAATTTTTGGTGACCCTCTGCCTTTAAAGGGAGAGGCCCACGAAAATGAAAATTGACCTGTTCATGACGTAACGTAGACGAGAGAATATTATTTTCAATGGTGAAATGCAGAGGGTTTTACGATTAACATGGACAGGTCCCCCATTTCATTTTACGTGGGCCTCTGCCTTTTAGAAAGGTTCGAAATGCAAAAAATATTTTTCGTTACGTACAAGAGTATAAAAGAGTACGGTCAAAGCGGACCGTAACCTTTTTTCATCGACGGTCAAATGAGTGGACCAGTCCATGTTGGTAGAGAAGTGGACGTAATGGTCATGGCCTTGCGGCCAGCGACTTCTCGCTAAAGCCGACCTTTATACCCCTGCTAGCGTATTCTGCCGATTTCTTACGGGCGCGACATCCACAGCTCTCCATTCTCTTATCGTCACTTGCTGCTTTTTTATAACAATCAAAAGGGCATTTGGAACAGCTGTTCTACGGATGAAACCATCAAGATTTTTTTCTATATACAAGGTTTTGTTGCCGTTTCAGTGCAATTCTCCGCAAAAACGCGATTTTACATTAAAAACCCAAAAATGCTTTTAGAATCGCAAAAATACTGATTTCAGAAGAGTTCGAATTGTCCAATGCCGTGTTTTTAGGGCTGACCCAAGGGGGCTCCTATATTTTCCTTTATTCACTGAGACACATGTGGGGGTGTCTGCGCGTATGCGTATGCGTATAAATGAGAAAGAAGGCAATAATGCAACCAAAACAAGTGGAATAGAAAGAAATATTTATTGTGGCCGTTGTGGCCGGGGACCCGCTTGTAGTGACTGTTCTGCCAAGGGCGCTCGTCGTTTTCGTGCGCGATATCATCTCTACAGGACTTCCGAGTCATCCGAGTACTCTGGAGCACCGGCGGTCGTCGTCTGTTCTGTTGTCGTCGTGGTTGGCTCCTCTGTGGTGGGGTTATTAGAGGGCATGTAGCACAGGCCTGAAATGAGTAAATGAGAGGCTGGTTCAAACTGAGAGAGAGAGACAGAGAGACAGCGAGACAGCGAGACAGAGAGAGACAGAAAGAGATACAGAGAGAGACAGAGACAGAGAGAGATACAGAGACAGAGAGAGATGGTTACCTTGGAAGCAGGCGGGTGCCGTGGAGGGGCAGTCGGAGCATCTTCCCTTGTCTCCAGTGGCCCAAGTGAATGCAGGTACCTGTAATCACAATTCTTCCTTCCGTTTCAAGCACAATCTCTTCTCAATCCGTCAACCCAATCCGTCATCCAACGAATTCCGCAAAAGAAAAAAGAGAGACACGACGGCGCTGACGGGCGCGCAAAAAGTGCCACACTCGCAACATCCGATGAGAAGCGGAACTCGAAGGAAGCGGATGAGGAAGTACGGAAACATTTTTATCAAGTTTTCTATACTTTCAAGTTTCACGTCAGCATAATGAACTAAAAAACAAACAAAAAAGAGCAGACTACACTAAAAGTCGGGTTTTTTGCAAGAACTCATCAATCAAAAGGTACCTCTCGCAACTTTTCGAAGCATTTTGCGCTGAAGTGCGGAACGAAACGGAGATGCAATCGGAAGGAAGAGAAATGTTACTTTTAGATAAGAAAACTAAGCTTTTGAAGACGAAAGGTTGACTTTCAATTGGATTCCAAACCAAAAAAAGCGATTCTACAAGACATACTATCAAGTTATAGCTGTCGCCAAACGAGCATCGGCTGTTAAAAGCCGCTTATTCTCAGCGTCTGCGCAGCTCGTACACTATTTCCGCCTAAGTATCTCACGGCTGCTGCATTAAGGCCGTGTTTGGCTGGATGCCCGTTTGGCGACGGCTATAGATACTCAGCTAATACCAGCAGCCAAATGAGATTTAGCTGCCAACGTTGGTTGAGTATTCTACGTTCAACACAGAGCCTTAAAAACAACACCAAAACATTGACATGATTCTGTTTTTGCTTACTTCTAAAGTAAAAATGTTGTTAAGACTTTTCCTTAGGATTTTGGTAATTAAGGTGTTTTTTAGGGTGCAAAAGCGTTAACCCTCTCTTAGTAGAGCAGAAAGCCTTTTCTTAGAGCCATCACCGTATTATTCTCAATTAGTGCATGTTTTTCAAAAGACCACCCGGAAAACCGGGCAGTTGTAAAATCGATTAGTAACGAACCGCGTAAAGCTGGCCGGAGCGTGTGACGAATACCGTGTTCCCCTGGGGGTTGTAGTGACAGACGAAGACATTCCTGTGGCCTCTGCCGGACACGCCCTGCACGTCGCGACAACGGGAGAAGCCGCAGCCCACGAGGTTCGTCTTGGCCCACACCACCTGAAACATTGAGGTACACTTTCACTTCACTCCACTGCTATGTCTCAGTTGCCTTTGGAGTACCCTTAATTCCCCCCAAACTTTCGACGACCAAAATAATTTTAGCTCGAAAGAAAACCGTTTTTCCAATTTTCAATTAATTTATAGTCCTTTCCGGGGGCGTTTTCCGTCGCGCCCACAAATTCCAGCTAAATCTGATAAAACCGAATTTCGGCGGACGCGCTCTCTCTTGATCAAAAACCGCAACATGACGACCGAAACCGTCACCCCGGATTCAGAAATCGTAGTGACAACACAGGAACGGGAGCAGAACTTCAAAGACGCCGCTCTGATCGCGGCAGGGCCCAGCGCTCTGATGTCAACTGGAGCGTGGCGTTCGGGGAAATTCGATTTTGTGCAACTTTCCCATCAAAATGACGAAATTTTGGAGGGAATTTGAATTTGTGGGTCACTCCCGGCCTCTCCCAGCGGGAGAGGAGGCCTGAGGTCAGCTGGCAGGTGCTTTGACCAGCCGGAAGTCGAATCAATCGCCGCCAAGGACACTCACCTGTACGTAGTGCCCGCAGCAGTGCTTGTACGCGTGGTTGCAGCCACATCGGGGATTGTGCACCTGGAAAATACATTTTAATAAACAAAGTTTAACATTCAGTTGCCTTTATTCTATGTTGACTTTAAGTAGGGTCATGTGAATTCAAACTCTAAAGGTTTTCACCAAAGAAATTGGCAGAGCTGAACTCGAACCCGTGAGCCTTATATTCTTGTGAGCGATTGAACCACTGAACTAAGCGCCGTTTTTGTTACTGTGAATCTTTTCATGCGCTAACGGGCCTTCATTGCGTAAAGTGGCGCGTGCCGTTGGAAAGAATTCGTGCCACCCTCCCCTTACAAGTAGAGCGTTAGTTAATTATCGACGGAGGCCATCGAAGTCGTAAACGCTGTGCTCCCCTTTGCTTTTGGTCCGTTATCTATTTAGAAATCGAGTAATAGCCAAGGAATTCGGGGATTTTACGCCAGAATAACTCATTTCCGTCGAGGCCAACTCACCTCGTTGAACCAGATGCTGATGGCATCCGAGTAGTTGGCGTAGGGGGCTGCCCAGATGTTCTCTCCCACGTTCACCCTTCCCCTCGAATGGCGGAAGTCGCAGGTGTCGGCATGGCGCTGGGCAGAAGCTGCCAGTTCGTCCGACCAGTACAGCATATTCATATCGGATGCTGGAACCTGCAACAAATAGATTTAGTTTCAATCAAAGCCCTTCTCTTTTAAAAACTCAGAAAGGATTTCACAACTCTGCGATTTCCGCAAATGACGTTGAACATTAAGGCTACAGTAGGATGACCTTTGAAATTGCTGACTAATGTGTGACTAACTCGTTAAATCCAACGATTAGATTCATTTCTCAAATCTTTGTGACACTATTGGATTTCTCCGTTCCGAATGAGAAAAAACGGTCAGACTGTGACCAGTCGGCGTCCACTTAGGCCGTAGTCGACGCGTGGCTCAAGTGTGCCTCTTTTGAGAAATAGAGACATTTGGTCAAAAGTCAGTTCAGAGACGAACCTTACTTGGAAAGGAGAAAGAAAGATTGGAAATGAGTCATAACAAGAGAAAGAAATCCTTTGGGAATGAGTCAGGGAGAGATAGAGTCATGCTGAGGGAGAGATAGAGATAGAGATAGAGATAGAGATAGAGATAGAGATAGAGATAGAGATAGAGAAAGAGATAGAGATAGAGATAGAGATAGAGATAGAGATAGAGAGAGAGAGAGAGAGAGAGAGAGATAGAGGGAGGGAGAGAGAGAGAGAGAGAGACGTACCATTCGTCGGAATCTGTTGTGTTCGTGTACGATCCACTTCTTGAGGTACTCATTGGGGTGCTGAGAGCTGACCAAAAGATTGCTGCCGTACTGCCAGTTCGGGTAGAAGAAATTCCTCTTCACCCTATCGGCACTGGAGGTCTCTTCTGTCTCTTCGGTGGGGCCACTGTGAGAGACCTAAATAAGAATGATGAATAGTGTTCCAAAGAAATTAAATAATTAAGTTTGCTATTAAAACGATTACTGTACCTGTGGTTGTGTGAGGAAAGGGACATTGTAGGCGACAACTGACGAGAATAACGAGAATCCACAAAGCAGAACAAACATCTCTGAAAACAGCATTTGTTGGGGAATTGTCTTAATGGAGACATAGAGAGGAGTACGGTAGGTATACGGTAATATACGGATGTGGTTACGGTAGGGGCCGGAAACGAGATTTAAGTGATCAGAGAGTGCGCGAAGCGGAAGCGTAAAAAGTGGCGCGCGCCCACGCGTAAATACTCGGCTACCGTAATCTTGAGCACCCTCAATACGAAGGATGGTTAGTCTCTACAGTACCCCGAAAGGACCTACAGTACCCTTTGGTACTGTAGCGCTGGGACAGCGCCACTTGGTCTCGCGACGGAGCCGGCGTAATTGATAGCGGAGCGGAGTCGAGTGCGAAGGTCGCCGTCGGCGGAAAAGAAGGAAATCTCCGCCGACGAGGCCCGCCCACCCGGGGGAACTTTTAAAGGACTGTCTCTGGACGAGCGGAAGTGACCGCCTGCAAAGCAGAAACATCGAAATGTTGCAACTTTGACTGACGCGCAGCGCGATTTTTCGAATTTTACCCGACGCACCGCCGGAAGTGGTACGGTTTCGAAACCACCCAGACGGCAATCGTTGTCTGGATTACGAATGGGGCAGAATATTGCGATTGGAGCACAAGAAGCTGAGATTGGAGCAAAAATATAAACACAAAGTAATGTTACAAAACACTTTTAAAACCACTTTTTGATATGTGTTTTGAAGGTTTCCTTGAAACCAGTTAGCCTACTCTCTCACTTTCCAAAAGAAATTTTCTTTCGTCCAAAAAGTGTAAGTAGTTTCCCTTGGTGACAAGTGCTGACTCCCGTGATTAATGGCGAAAACAGTGTGTGGTCGTCTGCTGACCTGCAAAGACATTTTCGCAACAAAAAAACATTCTACGACTTTCCGTGTTTAATTTTTTCGTTACAAAATTCGCTTCGCTACAGAAAGGTAAAGTGTGAGAAATGCGTTTTAAAAGTAAGAAAAAGGTTCAATCTCGACTTGTTCTGGTCGTATAAAGCTTTCGCCGATGCTTGAGTACCATTATTACACTGTTGACATTAAAGCTTCTTGTTTTGAGGCTATAAGATTGGCTCTCGTTTTGTAAACGATCGAAACAGGAATCGCCGGGATTGTAAAACGAGAGGAAATCTTACAGCGAAGGGGAATCCAAAAGATAGGTGCGGCAGAGAGGAGAAGAGAATAGAAGACTTACGATTATAACGAGTAATAGAGACAGCTGGAGAGAGATATGAAATACTTTAAATTCAGGCGTTTTGCAGTTTTCTTCACAAAAATTTCTGGATTAAACTGTAATAATATTCAGAAAATACTCCAGAAGTAGCACTGTAGCAAAGATTAATTGAATTAACGCGTCAAAAAAGAAAACAACTCTTGTAAAGAGAGAAATGAGAAAACTGTCAAAAGATTCGTGTGCAAAGCGAGAATGAGAAGACCGCCGGTAGGATGTCTTTGCGTCGAAGAGAAAATGGGAATTTGCGGAATCTTGAGTAGATTTACGGTGTGCCCTGTCCCAGCCGTCTTCTCCTTCTTCGACCGGAAGCCCCTCGGCGGAATGGCGAAAATTGGAACAGGCGTCGTATCGAGTACGGCTGCTGAACGCCGCGCAACGGCTTATAAAGGTGGCAGGGAGGGCGGTCGCCGGGAGGACCGGACGGCAAAGTACACGGCGGGACGACCTTTGACAGCCAGAGAAGACGATCCACAAGTGACGTCGGCGAGAACGCCGGAAATGGGTGTGGGAGGGAATGGGTCCTGCAGCGAAAGGGGCAACGGGTTTTGGGTGCGGTAATTGGGCATTCGGGGATAAGCTTGGGCTATAAACGTGCATGACTGGTGAAAACATCTACAGAAACTGTAATAACACAGAACAAAAATTGCATTGGCACAATAGATGCCCTTTCAAATTACATCGCACACAACAAACATTCCCTTCGTTGGGGAATTTTTGGGAAACTTTTTTTTTGTATTTATGGCCATTCCCTTTGTAGGGGAATTTTGGTTACCTGGTCAAGTCCAAAATGACAAAATGAACGTAGCGATTTTCGTTGTAACTCTCCACAACCGAACCAGTGACAAAGTTTATTAATACAATATAAACATGGAATATCACAAGATGAATACTTTATGTGGTAATCTACGGTTTTCCCCGCGTAACTATTGGTAATATGCTGTTCGAGTATGCAAACTATTATGTACAAAAGAATCTGGGAGTGTGACAACAAAGATAGGAATGAGTGGCTAAAGCATTTTTAGGGAAGGATTTTTTTAGGGATTTTTAGGTGTTTAGGCCTTAAGTCTTAGGCAGCCACGCGGACGGTGACTTCGGTGTGGGGTTTACGGAAACAGATACAGCAGCAACAGCAACAGAAACAGACGCAGGTGAGGCAGGCCAGGGCGTAGGTGACCGTGATGAAGACGAAGCTGAACATGTAGGCCGCGTGGTCGCAGTAGTTGTCACCGCCCGTCTCCTTGTCAAAAGTCACATGGGAGTACGATGTGTACACCCAGATGCTTCCCAGGACGAACCTAAAAAAATGTGTTTAGGAAAATGCTGTACTCTCCACGCCACGGCACAGGGCCCCCCAAATGGTTCCTCGGGGCAACGTAAGACTCCTTTTTACTGTTTTTCTATTTTGAAACGTCAAATTTCGTAGATACCGCCAGCACCTATGCTCCACACAGTTCCTCATAACAGATGTTCAAACGATTGTCGTTGCGGGACCCACCACTAATTTGCTAACTAGGGAATGGTTTGAAGGGTCCCGTGGAGATTTTCAACGAGTTTTTCAAGCGTTGTACCCCTGAAACTTTGCGGCATCCCATAAAGCACATATTTGTCAGCCTTCCGCGTTCACAGTGACTTATGGTTTTGCAGTTTGTTTAAAAATGAAAATCCTCGGTTATGGATGGCTACATCTGCCTACAGTACCCCTGATCGCCCTTTAAGGCAACAACTGTATCCGTCGTCTAACACATGTGATCGTCATCAATCGCAGGCGACAGTGATAATCACAAGCGACAGGGCGGATCCACTGTGCAACGGCTGCACGCAGAAAGTTTCAAGAATCTCGCGCCCACGTGACTCAGAAACATAAGCAATAACGACAAACAGTCTTCAGAAGCACTTGGGCAAACAAAACGTACCAAATAACGATGAACACGCTGAGCAGGGATTCGAAGAGGCGAACGAGCAGGGGACGAGAACGATTCTGCTGGTCCTGAAAGGAAAGGGTTGGGTACGGCAGGCGGGAGGGACTCACTCTGAAGCGGTAGAGGAAGTTGATGGCGCTTCGGATGAGGGCGCAACTGCCGGCCACGATCAGCCACACGGGGATGTTGTTGCTCACGGGACACTTTTCCTTGTTGAGGGAACCCAGGACGATCATCAGAATGGGGATGATGTTCAGAAGAGCAAGCACCACCGCCGCAGCCACTGAAAGAGTTCGATTGGCTCGGCACTAAATAGAGTTAAGAAATCTCTTTGTTTATAGGCATGTCAATATGTGTGTAAACAGGTCTCCAGCTATCTGACTTTGATATATCGCTCAAATCTGACTTGTGACCAAGTGTCTTTAATTCCCAAAAAAAGCACACTTGAGCCCACGCGATCATTACGGACTAAGTGGACCCCAATAGACCGTAGTTTGGCCGACCGTAGTTTTCTTTTTTTCCTTCGGCACGGAAACCCTTGAATATTTTGTTCACATTTGGTTTTAGGAAGCTATTATTGCTCACTTCCCAAAAATTTGCAGAGTCCCAAGGTCTGGCCAAGGCCTATGGTGGTCCACCTTGATGGCCGTTCAAGGGGTCACAGTGGAAAAGAAAAAGAAATCGTCTAAGCATCATTGTATAGATAATTCAATTCTCTATTATTTCCTTTTTTCATGTATAAAAATCTTCAGTACTAAACCAATTATGGTTGAAAAGTCTCCCTTCCTTCTTCGTACAGCCCTGCTGTAAACACGATTAGATCCATTCGGCATAATGGATTTTTGAATTTTTTTTCATAGATTTCAATGCCCATTTGTTCAATTGAAGCCTGTTTAAAGAATCATTATCTATTTTACTCCGATTTCCTTGATCTTCGTATTCCGACACGTAATTACCTCCCACCTGACTCAAGGGTACAATCCCATTCCGTCTGATTTACGTCCATTTTTGTTCATTGAACAAATCAACCGTTGCTTCCCAAAATCACCTTGAGCTCTCTCTCTCTCTCTCAAATTCAACCAGTGCACTTTCAGTCGACCTTGGATGAGCCGCGCTTGCGAAAGTTTGAAATCAGGCGCCGCTTTTGGGCCAACAACCAGAATTACAAATACACTCCATGATTACAATAAATATAATGTTGGGGTTGAAATCTAAGTTTTAAGTCTGGATTTCATTTTTTGCTGTTGTGGGTAGTACTCTATAGTCCAAGTTTTCGTGACCTACTGCCACTAATTGTCCCTGTCGTTTACCCAATCATTCTGTTGACAAACAGAGTTCCCAGAAGAAGTGCCCTTGTCAGTTATTAGTCAGAAAGTGTTCTTGCACTTGTCAACAATTAGCGGACTTCCTGAAAAGGACGGGAATCGCCGTGAGTCATCCAAGTGAGAAGTGATCCGTGTCAGAAAATCGCTGATTCAGGCCGAAGATGACATCAGTGCGCGACCATTTCCGGAACAAATCTGCCTTCTTTTCCAAGTCACACGCTAGAGTCCTTTTTTGTGCAGCCGCGCCCACGCCCAATCGGCGGCCATTAATCAGAAATATCAAACGGAGCGCATTCTTTGGGAGCACAAAAAGAGGCACTTCCGATGTTGCGACCAAACAGGAGAGTGCAGCCGCTTGGCCCAGAATCCATCATTTCGCTTCTTTTCCACTTCGCTAAAAATTGTTGCGATGATCGAAGCCCCGAAAGCGAAGGGATTTCTGGCGATAAGGCAATCAGAAATCGCCAAGGAAGAGGAAGTCTCCCTGTATTTCATTCTAATGACATCTGACAGAGCAATTTTAGCCACACCATTCGTTTATCATGCCCCCAGCAAAGGAATACGTGGAAGAACCTCTTGAATAGGAACTACTCTAAGTTCGAAAGCAAGGAAGTATTGCCTTAAAACATCTTGTTGTTCAGAATTTGAAAATCTCAACGAAAAGACTGATTTCAAAAATGGATAAATGTGATTTTTCATTTTCTTTTGACTACCACCTAGTCAAAGTTTGAAGCTCGCAACAAAAACGGGAAAGTTTTTATCATTTTCTGAATAGAATATATGTGAATTTCCTGAAAACATTTCCGTTCAGTGCGAAGGATTCCGATACTTGGGCAAAAATGCGCTTCTTTCTTACGGCAATGATGAGCGCATCTCTGTCTACAACCTCGAGCTCCATGCTCAAATCTCGTGATAATTGTGATAGTTGCAAAACGGACTAGACCGAAGTTCCCTTTCGAATGTTCACCCACCGTAAAGTTGAAATTACATCCAAACAATTACACTTGTAAAAGTTGTCCTTTCTCTTCAATTTATCGCCGTCTACAGTACTTTATCGTGTCGTAGTGTAGAGTCTTTTGAGAGATGGCCATCTCAACTGTCAGTCTGTCTGCAACAAAAAAGTGCATGTCTGCTTCAGAAAGAAGGATGACGTTGGGCAGATTCTCCGATAAAGTCTGTCTCCATTTATCAGATTAAACAATGGTGCTTGTGAATCAGTGTTCAAAAATACTTCTTAAAGAAACAGTGTACTTACTCCAAGTGTTCGTTTCCTTCAAGTACACAATTTTTTAAGAAGCAACGAACACTGATGCACCATTGCGCTTTTTTCCAAGGTCAGTGGCCAGCTGACTTCCTCCTTCGGCGATTGTCCTTTCCCGCCCTCGAACTGCCTCATCGGCCTCCATTCCACCGCCCACGTGGCACATTCAAATGCCTAGGAATGCCTGTGGGGGCGGAATGTGCACACGGCGTGAACGGGGGACTACAACAAGGGGTGTAATAAAGACCTTTTTGGACAGAATAACAATGTACGCACAACTAGAGATCTCCACTGAAGGAACAGAGAACGATTACTGGGCGATGAAACAAATGGGTCGTTATTATGTTGTTTTGCACTGACCATCGAACGGTTGCTGTTCCGGCGAACGATTATCGCTCCAACAACAACAACTTTTTAAGTACCCACAGCAAAGAAACGTCAAAAGGTTGGAAGGCAACACAGTGCATTAGGCGCTGAAATAACTTCGGCCCTCATAAAGTATACAGTGTGCCCAATAAGTACACTGACACTCTAATTTTAATGTAATTTCAGGTAGTTGAAGAGCTATGCGTGATATGACCCCAGAAAAACATCGGACGTAACTTTCGGACGTGTCGCTAAGCCATCCATTCGGGCATGCTCGATACGTCGAATCATGCCTGGGTGGGCAGCGTTTGGGGGGCTCGATGCGTAAGTCCCCCAAATGGCGCAGCCTTGGAGACAACGTAAGCCCCCCTTTACTTAATTGTTACCATTTTCAACCAAAAGCCGATATGCGTGTACCCCGAGCACCTCACGTCCAGCATGCGTCGAATGTGGGGGTCGCGCAAATGGGTCCCACGGGTACCGTTTTCATGTATGGATATGATATGATTCATTCGATTAAACTTCGGAACTAAGCACAGATTCAGCGGTCGAAATCAGGTATTCATTAGCAGTCCGCAGTTACCTTAGGTTTAGTAAAGGTATATTTTTTATCAGATTCACGCTAAAATTTTCCTTTGAGTAGACTATTCAAAGTACTAATTCATCCTGGCAACCATTAGGTAAAGATTCATTTTGTTAGCCGAAAAATCACATTTGTCAAATTTGGAGCCAGTCAGTTTGAAAATCAAATCCTCCCGAAACTGAAGAAAACCACATTTTCAAGACAATTTGCTATTCGCGATAGTGTCTGTATAGCAAGCATGGCAAAATTTGGGGCCGGGCCGAGAAAAATTTTGGAGCGGGCCGGCCCGTTGCCATGCTTGCTGTATAGGCGTCCGGAAAAATCATGTTTTGTTAGATCACACGAATCAATGATGTTATACCACTCCTAAAACACTGCACTAACCGAAATACATTCTGAAACAGTTTTTGTCCTAGGGAGAAATGGCAAAAATATCACTGTCGTATAAATAATGCCTAAAAATTGTGCAGCAAAATCACTGTCTGGCACCCGTACCATAATTCAGACAATACATACGAAATTTCCCGATTAAAAACCAAGACTTTCCTATTTCAAGTATCCCAACTGAGGCTAAGATGCGATTCAGCTGTTTGTGTTTTTCCTCCGCTTCGTCGTCAAGTTGCGTCATTTCTTAAACCAAAGCCTACATCCAACTGGTTCAATCTGTGACCCGTCATTTCCGGCAAAAAGTGGGTTTAATCTCCGCCGTTCGTTTTCTCGACATCCGAAAACAAGTAAAACACCGTTTCAGCGTTCTCCCGCTGTCAACACAAAAGAAGGCTCCGTTGTTTGACCTTGTCAGGAAGTGCTCAATGTTGTTGCGAAGGCGAAACGACAGTCCTTTAATGGCGAGGGTAATCGCCCTTTTGCAGAACAAGACGATCCGTTTCCGACCGCAAACAACTCATTTCCCTGCCGGTCACATCCGGCGCGCAGCCATAAAAGTTCAAGTAGCCGCGGCCAGCGCCACTTCGGAGACTGTCTAGCTGAGGGGACGAGAAAGGCAATTGGCGCAGATCCGAGGGTTTTTGTCTACGAGTGCTAATTGAGCGAAGAGAGGCTGCGAACACCGAAATATTAACACCCCCTCGGAAACGGAGGGTTTTGCAGAGGAGACACTTGAAACTTCTCTTGACTCGATGGAGACATTCTCAGACCACTAGACCTCGAACTGCCGCCGAAGACAGACAATCGAAGGAGGAAGTCCACCGTGTCTATCGTAAACTCTAGTACGCCGATTCGATCCATCGTAAAAAAGAGGAAGTCGAATTGGAGTCAAAAGAGCGTGCTAAACCGCAGTTTACAACATTGCACGTTGGAAAGCGGAGCAGTTAAGGATTAACAGCTAGTATTCTTAAGTCTACAGTCTCCTTCAAAGAACGATTCTAGAAGTACCAGAGATGAAGCTCAGCGTTGAACCGCGAGATGTAGATAATCAACTAAAATTCAAGTATTTTGCCACTTCCGATCGGAATTTTCCAGATTCTTCAATAGATTTACGACCGGTATGCCCGCGAGTGCGACCTGTACACGTAAATAAAGTTGCGTAAGATACGTGCGTAAACGAGTTCAAAAGGTTTCTTCCTACGAACCGGTGGTCTTTGAAGCAACCAGGAACCGACAGGGAAGGAATATTTCTTGTGTAGAATAGTTCTTGTGTACCATTTCTTGCAGCCGCGTTGAGGGGCGTCGTGGCTGACTAAATTGGAATTCCGCCCTTGGTTTCATCGGGGAACGGCAGAAGGGCCAGATTTCATCTACGGCCGGCAACAGGAAATCAAACCGATTTCATAAATTACGGGAAAAGTCATTATTAGTAGTGCGATCAAGGACTTTTGATGGATGCAGTACTTTCAGCACGGAACACTCACTCTAACCCAGGTACCCCGACTATACAATAGGAAAAGCCCTTACTGCGTTATCAAGGAAACTACCCAATAGCGATTCAAGCATTTCATAACGTGACCATACTGGACCAATCTACCGCAGGGGTTTCCTTTGCGACAGCCCCCTCTATTAGACAAACTTTTCAAAATTTCCGATGGGCATGTCCACCCTTCCCCGACTGCTGGTCATCCAACTCGTTCTGCCAGGGATCAAGTGGTCAACCCCTTCTATTTAGAAGTCAGCTCCTTGGAGTTTGCAAAGCCAGCATTCTTCGGAGGGGGATAAGAGTTTTACCAGATTAAGCGGCTAAGACGATTTGAGAGTCAAATTGCTGAGGGTGGTTATGTGCTTTTTTTTTTTTTTTTACAAATCCGGCTGCAAGACCCCAAAGTTAAGGTTTCACAATTTTGGGCACCAAGGTTAAACGTGGGTAAATCAAATTATGGCTACTGTCTTGGAATGAAAGTCAGACTTCATCCCATAAACCATACCGCATCATCATACCTCGGGAGACCCTTACAGTCGACGGACCCACCCTTAACTTTTTTAGCCACAAATGGGGTAATCCCTCTTAACTTTTGGCTTTCCGAGCTGAATTTTACGAAATTAGTGCCACCCACTTAACTTCTGCGTTTTTGGGGCCCCTACCCCCCGTCTGGGGTGTGCTGACTATAGTCAAGGTCTACAGATAATGTTGAACAGAATGTAAGACCGTCGAGTTTTATTCCTGTTAATAATATGGCATATTTGACCCTAACATTCGTGATGAAACTATTAACTCGCCCCATGGACCTAGCCCTACGGTGCAAGATATCGTTTGAAGACGGTTACGCTCGTCTGGTTCCATTTCCTGCCTGGCACTCTTCCCATCCTTCTCTTTGTCATCGTCCTCGTGCAAACCTTCTCTCCTTTTTCTGATCATCCAAACATCGCCCAGTCTTCCCGACGTCACGCGGCGCCATCCCATAGACATCTTGCAAAAAGTAGTGGAATCTGTCGGCGCATCGCTTTCAAAGTTTCACAGCACATCGTCGATCACTTTCGCACATCGTTTAAAACACCTAGCGCTCCCCGTTGTGTCCGATGACCCCGTCTGCTCACAAATACTATTTGAACTTTTTCTGCCCGAAGACCGCAATTTGTCAGGCTTTTTGGTATTCGGCGAAGGGCGTTGTTCCTACCGGTGTTGGCAATGAAATTCATGGCTTTGTAGACGAAACGGGCCAGCCCGGAGGGAGAGTCGACGCGGCGGAACTCGCCGTACAGCTCATCGTAGGAGGGAGGAGCACCTGAAAAGGGAGCAATTTCATAGTAGAGCAGGGGCATTATCCATATTTCCCAAAAATCAGATAATTTCTAGTGTGATTTGTTTTGTCTTGTGGTACCCCATTGAAATCCGCCGGCAAGAGCAACTCCATTCGCTCAAGACTGCTCTTATGATCCAGCCGTGATTCAGGAACAAAATTAAATTGAGTGGTACCCAACATTGAGTGGTACCCAACACGAAAAATTTCGAAAATACATAAAAATAAAATTCCGGATGCTTCATTCACCCATTGCCTTAAGCTACAGTTTCCCTGCGGCTTTCCTAAACAAAATCCACGGCGGTCGAAAAAAAAATTGACACCGTCAGAAATTTGAAGACTTTACTCGTTGATTTTAAACAGTTCTATTGAAACATAACCGTTTTAATGGCCCCAATTTTTGAATATATCCTCGGAAAAATTGACTTATGTCAGTCCTCTAACAGTTTGGATGGCCTTTTTATGGTTTCGTGGCCGTCTTTTTTCGTGCATTACGCATTTCTTTGGCAGAAGCTTTAAAGAAAAAAAAACCAGGACGATTTTTACCCGTCGTCCCATAGGTGGTCATTTTCCATAAATTCTACGACTCACCGGCTCCCGACTGAGCCTCGTCGTAGGAAGGCGGCTGTTCGGGCGGGGCTGAAGGATGCGCCATTCTGGAAAAAGAGTTAGACAACATGTAAAATGGGAGAAGGTACGGGTTGATGTAACAGATTGCTGGTAGAGAGGAGTGATAGTTATATTTACCGAGTCAACAATTCAACAGTCGGGCAATGTGGAAGATATCACAAAATGGAAGGAGGAGATTCAGGCGTAGCCACTGAGGACGTTGAAGAAGTGGAACACCTCGTCGTTGTCCATCACAGCCACTTTGGTGTTACACGTCTTGCAGCGCACCGGAACGAAGATGTCAGCGTCCGTCGCCTGAAAGAACAAAAAATACTTATTTTTACAAATAAAAGACATCCAGCACAGGGTAAGGAGAACTATAGACGTTAGGTCACATGGATTTTCGATTACATATCAGCTTAGGCTTTTTTATCTGCAGTTGAATTGAGATATTATTTCGAATGACCGGCGAATTTTCGCCAACATACGTGAAAGTACCACCTGCCGCAATTTGACTTTTACCCAATTTTTGTAAAGACAGGGGGCCCGCCGCAAATTTTAAAACGTTTTTCTAATACAGGGTGCTGTCGCAAAATAAACCCCTGCGGTAGGTTGACCAGGTGTGAATGATCATAATAATATTTTGAATCATGTTTTGTTCAAATGCAAGAAATTTCCCTTTTGATCAGGAGAGCTTCAAAATTCAAAAATAACCAGTTTTCACACCCGCAATTTGGGTTCAGATGGGGAAATGAGCAACAAGATTGTACGTTTGCCGGATAAAAAGGTTTGAGAACCATCGAACAGTGCAGATTGTTAGCTACTACTTTTTGTAAAATACTGACCTTAATTCCTATATTTACGGGCGTTGCCCAAATTTTAGCCCCCCTCCCCCCGAAATTAAGGGTGGCTACAGCGGTAAACCCTCCCTAAATATGCTTGGGGTAGTTGCAAATTTGGGGGTCCTTGACAATAAAATTTATGGTAAACCGGTTTTCTAAGCAGAAAATCACACTGTTGAAATTTTTAATCCAGCATATACGACGGCGGGACTTCTGTCACAAAACGATGTTTTTCATAGACCTCTTCCCGGCCAAAGCGTTCAACCAGGAATAAAATGGCAACGAGAGGAACTAGAAGTGTTAAGATAATCGATTAGCTCATCCTGGTTCGCGTAATGTGGCTCGTCTCTTACCCCAGCCGTGGGCGCCAGTCCCTGTTTCTTGAGCGACTGCCTCTGCCGCCTCTTCTCCTTTCCCGTCTTCTCAATCGTCATCTTCTCCGACTTGTCCACAACGCAGTTCTCCACGAACATCGCCCTGAATCATCGCTTTGCTACTCTCTCTCTCTCTCTCTCTCTCTCTCTCTCTCTCTCCCCTCTCTCTCTCTAGTCTCTCCCACCTGTACTGATCCTTGTAGATCTCGTGTCGCTGGCAGTCCCTCGTCAACATATTCATGCAACCGGGACAGGACAACACGGCGTCCGAGTCGTTGTCAATCTTTCCCCTGAATTCTCCCTCATTTCCTCTCAAATAATGTCCCTACTTGGCATTCATGGTGACATTGCCTCCCTTGGCCTGGCTGTTCCGTTCCTCCACCCATTTCTCATTGTCGTCGTCCTCGGCCGGGTCGTAGAACTCGACGGCCTCCTTCTCCACGTCCTTCTCCACCTTCTGAGTCATCCTCCTGATCGGATTCTCCTCCTCTCCCTCCTCCGTCTCCATCTTTGACGACGAGGCCTCGCATCCCTCCGCCTCCTCCATCGGCACATCGCTCTTCACCGCCTTCTTCGGCGACTCGGAGACTAAAACCCGTCATTTTATGAATAAAAGTGGTACTTACACTTGCCACCCATGTTCTCCTCGGCGTAGTCGCAGATGCTGCTGTCCAGCTGGTCCTCCATGTCATTTTCAAAGTCACTGCGGACTTGAAGCACAAATTACCGAAAGCAAAAGAGGAACTTACCTTTCTTCTTGTTGTCACACTTCTGGATGCCTGCCAACTTGCGCAGTTCCTCTTGAAGCTCATCGTCAGAACTGAAATGAAAAGACTAATTCGAAAAACTGGAGTTTCTTTATTATGGAGAAACCAGGATTTACGTGTTGAGCCGAGCTGCGTACCGGTAATAAAGGGCTAATATGGGAACTTTGGCGCATCCACTAAATAATGTTTCAAACGAGGCACCTTGCATCGGAAAGGAATGTTGAGTTTAGCCCATTTTAAATAATTGAAAAAGCGAAGGTTTCGTGAAATTCAGCTCGGAGGGAACTACCCGATTTCGGTTTCCAAAAGCAAATGGTGTACTTCAAACGACTGACACTCCCCATAGCTGGACGCAAGGTGCTTGTGGTACCTACGTATTTCGGCTTTTGGTGAAAAATGGTGGCGAAAATTATCCGGGGGCTCACGTTGAGTCTTAGGTACCATTTGGTGGGCTTACGGGCCGAACCCCCCAATCATTCCATGTCCAGCTATGACACTCGTACACTGGAAATGTGGGCACTCCAAACTTACAGGAAAACCCGAACACACATTTACGATCTTACATGGGCACAGGTCCGTCGTTTGGGTCGTGGCGAGACCCCAGCCCTTTAAAAATGACATACGGTGAAACCTAGCGATACCCCCTCGTATATAAAATTTGTCTTCGCGAGACCCCTTGAATGTTTACGATAAATATGTATATTTACGATAAATATGGATATACGTTTAAAATGGGTGTCCGCGCCCCTAAAGGGGTAGATCATCGATTTTCGAAACCGGATTTTCCATATCAGTGTAGGGGAGGGTAACCCCAAAATTTTGGGTCGAAAATACGAAATCAGGAAACACCTAAGACTTTCCGGACCCATTTGATGTATTTATAGGCTTAATTCCGACGTTACATTACGCGCCGTGTAAACTGCCGGTTCCAAACGAAAACATTTCGATCCCGTTTAAAAGTCCATTCACTGTCATTGTCGTGAATATTACATCGCCAACGGATACAGTATGCCTAGACAGCATGTCCGTTAAAGGAATCTCCGTGGGAAGATAAATAGGCCGCCCAGCCATATCCAATCAGTTAGGCATACGGTAGTTTCCACCTTGAATGATAATTCCCGTTCACACCTATAGTTCGGGTTGACCAAAACACACAATGGGCACACAGGGCCTAGTGCAACTTCCCAATCGTCCCTGCAATTGCAAGTACGAGTTCCGATGGTCGAGTTGGTCCCAATGCGTAGTATCTCTTTTAGAAATCAAAGTTCCGCGCGAGGAAGCGTGAAAGTGCAGGGGTTGCTCCTTGGCCGGCAGCCGCGGCCTCGTCCATCCGTCACCCCGTGTCTCCGTCCGTCGAACCGTAATTCCAACCCGTTTCCTTGCACGAGCAGACTCCGAGGCGCCGCGCGGTCGCCAAACTGCGCCGCTTCCACACCCAGAAAACCACCGGAAGCGCCCGGCGATAATTGATCGCCCCGGACAGCTGATGACCGTGTTTTCGGTTCGCTTCAAAAACCACCACATCGCTCGCGCGCGTTAATGTTTGCGATAACGCCGCGATCTGACGACGACGCAACTTTTGGGGATTTTCGCCAGGGGATCAGACCCATACAAAGAAGTAAGGTGCTTGTGGTAGCTAAGTTTTTGGTTCTTTGGGGCAAAACCTTAGCATAACGACGTCGCCATTGCGGTAAACCATGCTCAAGGGGATTCGGGGACAATGTATTTTTAACGAATTGCACAAATTCAGAGGTTCTACCCACCTGCTCTTGGGACCCCATCCATTTTGCTCCCACCATAGAAAAACATCGACCCTGTCGGTTGAGGGGGTCGCGCCGAGCCGAATGCGGGGGAGGCAGCGGGGCCGGTCTTCATGGCCCGGATGTCAACACAGGGCCCTAAAGGGAATAAAGAAAATTCGAATTCTCTAGGAAATTTCCTCTTCCCGCGTATCCAATTATGCAAGCCCCGGGGCCGTGTAGGGCCATGTGCTGACTTTTTGGGAATGAGTGTTAGTGCGGGAATACCTCGGAAGAGCCTGGCAGTTAGTGGACCCACCCTTAACTTTTGGGACCACAAATGAGATACCTCCCGCAAATCGACCTTCCGAGTTGAATTTTACAAACAATAGTGCCAAATCCCCCTTAATGTTTGCGTTTTCAGGGAACTCTTCCACCCTTAAACTGGGGTAAGCTTACTATACCCTCTCGAGGTATGAGCGTGGGGTGGAGGCTTGAAAAAAAACAGGGGATCCTAGAGTTTTTGAGTCCAGCCAGGTATGACGTAATACCGAGCCAACGGGAGATTCATAGAAAATACAAAAGTTGAAGCGTAATATGCATTAATTTTCAAAATTGAGCAAAGAGTGCGGATGGTTACGGAGCTATCCCAATTTCTGCCCACAAATTTAAGGATAAATAAGGCAAATTACGGATCCACTGAAAAGAGTGTCATTTTGCAGTTACCACGAAGACAAATCGTCTAAAACCAGGAAGCCTTGAGGAATGAGTCGGAGACAAAATGAAACCCTTCGGCTGTAGAGCTGCAGTCACGGGTGACAAGAGAGCGGGACTGAAAAGTAGCGGCAACTTAAAACACAGCCGAATGGCAACATTTTCGAAAAATGGACAAACTGGATTCTTGCAGAACTAGAAGAAAAATGACCTACGGGTATATAAAGAGAGCCCCTCTTAATGATAGCGTAATTACAAAAACCACAATATATGGGCCCAATCAAAGGAATTGCGTTCGGTTTGCGATGAACGGACGCAAACCTTCCGCTGAACTACCATAAGCCCTCGCGTTTTACGAAAAGGGCGAATAAGAATAACTATGGATAGTTTCGGCAGCTGTCTGGTTGACCAGCTCCGCACAATCTGAGTTAGCACCCTGATCAGTCAGAACAACTTGGGAGTAGAACCAGATGCATTTGGTAGAGGATTTGTTGTGTGAAAGAGAGCAGCTATCGAAAAATGTATGTGTACAGCTAGTTTGTGAGATTGAACTCGTTTCCAGATGGTATTCTAAATAATTAAGGAAATGGGCAGCTATAGAATTTAGGAAGGGCATAGCCCTGAGAGAACCACGGTTCCGGAAAAATCCGGAAAACAGACTTCAGACGCCAAATATGCCAGAAAACCCATTCTGTAACCCCATATTCAGCTGTATCTAACCTGATCTCGTCTCCGCTGTCGTCTTCACGGAAACCTCCGCCTCCCATGTAATAGTCGTCGTCGAGTTGTTCAAACGGGCGAAGACGATTCATCTGACGTTCATTGTCATTTTGTCGCGCATTTTCTCTGGTTTGAAGGTAAAATCTTACGGTGGAAAACCGACAATTTCAGATAAAGAACTCGAAGATTGGGGAAACGATTTATTCGGAATCTTACAGTAGTTGGTGGAGACTGACCGACAGCGGCCGAGTCAGGAGATGGTCGTTTCTGTAAAGACTAGGCTTGAAGAAGAAGGAAATGCGAACCAACCGGGTGGCATCAGTGCTGGAAACGACGTCCGCCTTGAACGCCTGCCACTTCCACTGAAATCCACGACGAGGGATCTGCAAACTAGTTTAAAAATTAAATTTTTAAAATGTATTATATATGTGCCGGAGAAATGAAAGTAGCACCAGAGCACAATGAGGAAATTTCCGATTTTCGAAAACGACCGGTTGAAATGGAAAGCGTCGCTTACTCGATTTTACCATTTTACTGGGGAATAAACTACACTTCAGAAGTTAGAATTTGACAAAAATCAGACAAAAGGATTTGTCTCGAACCTCTTACCTGCATTGAGGGTGACATTGCCTCCCTTGGCCTGGCTGTTCCGTTCCTCCACCCATTTCTCATTGTCGTCGTCCTCGGCCGGGTCGTAGAACTCGACGGCCTCCTTCTCCACCTTCTGAGTCATCCTCCTGATCGGATTCTCCTCCTCTCCCTCCTCCGTCTCCATCTTTGACGACGAGGCCTCGCATCCCTCCGCCTCCTCCATCGGCACATCGCTCTTCACCGCCTTCTTCGGCGACTCGGAGACTAAAATTTAGTATTTTATGTATAAAAGTGGTACTTACACTTGCCACCCATGTGCTCCTCGGCGTAGTCGCAGATGCTGCTGTCCAGCTGGTCCTCCATATCGTTTTCAAAGTCACTGCGGACCTCTGAAGCCCAAATTTTCGAAATTCACGAAAGTAGCTCACCTTTCTTCTTGTCGCACACTTCTGGATCCCTGATAACTTGCGCAGTTCCGCCTGCAGCTCATCGTTGGACCTGAAGTTCAGCTATCATTCGAACAGATTTAGTAATACAAAGTAAACCTTTTATAAGATTTTACGTATAAAAAGAGACCAACAGGAAACATTTTAGGAGTAATGCGTAAACGAGCAATCTCGAAACAGGTAAACACAATTCTGTAACCATGACAACGCTCGTCAAACTTAGATTTACAGTTGCGAAATCACGACAAAGAAAAGAACTCGCAAATAGATGACCGATGATCCTCTCGAATTTCTTTATTCAGCTGTGCATGGTCGATATCGCACACGTAGATGAGTTTCAGATAACTAAAACTAATCAATCGTTGAAATCATTATAAAAACTTTTTAAAACCAATCAACTACAATTAAAACAACAGCTGAAATTTCGAAACCAAGGGGCTTAGAGACAACCGGCTGACAGGAACAATAACAACAACAGCTGCCACACGGTTGTTCAACACGGCGAGAAGCAATCGTTGCGGGACCGCACGACAATGCTCTGAAATTGAAAACCTTCGATTTAATATTTTAATTATAAAAAAAACTAAATAAAAACATAGATTACACCCATTTCAACAAGGGTTAAACAAAAAGCTGACAGTGCTCCTATACGCATTTGTGTACTGTGGCCGAAAATGCACGAATAAAACAGCGACATAGGGATAGAGGGCTATAGATATAGAGAAATAGGTGCAGATAGATCCTCCTATATAATAAAACGCTATGGTGTGTGTAGTCTATCAGCGGAACCCTACGTACCCTTGCGTGATATGCTGACTACAAGCTAGATTATAATAAGCTAATTTTCGCCCATTCTTTACTTCTTCCTTCCCCGAACCGGTCAGGTCTTCTCATTCTTTCTCTCTCTTCCCTCTCTCTCTCTCTCTCTCTCTCTCTCTCTCTCTCTATTGCTCTAAATTTCTCTCTGTTTCTGACTTTGTAGCTGTCCCTGTCTATCTCTGTCTCAGTACCTCAATATGTTCCCTCTGTCCCTGTCTCTGCCCTTCTCTTTGTCTCAATTTCTGTCCTTATATGCTTTTCTCTCTCTCTCTCTGACTCGGTCCCGCATTCTGTCTATGTGTTCTGTACCTTTCTGTACCTGACCTCTGTCCCTTTCTTCTTCTCTGTTCCTCTCTCACTCTATATTCCTCTCTCTGTATCTGTGCCTCCCTCTCTGTCTCTATTCATCTCCCTCTCTCTCTCTCTCTCTCTCTCTCTCTCTCTCTCTCTCTTTCTCTTTCTCTCTTCCTTCCTCGCTTGCTCTCTATCTACCTATTACTCTAAATTTCTCTCTGTTTCTGACTTTGTTGCTGTCTCTGTCTATCTCTGTCTCCGTACCTCTCCATGTATCCGTTCCTCCCTCTGTCTCTGCCTCTGTCTTTGCACCTCTCTGTATCTCTGTCTCTGTCATGCAACTCTCTTTTTGCCTCTGCCCTTCTCTTTGTCTCAATTTCTGTCTTTATATATCTCTCTCTCTCTCTGGCTCGGTCCCGCATTCTGCCTATGTATCTGTATGCGTTTCTGTGTCTGTGCTTCTCTCTCCCCCTCTCTTCTTCTCTGTTCTTCTCTCGGTCTATGTGCCTCTCTCCATCTCTGTCCCTATCTCTCTCTCTCTCTCTCTCTCTCTCTCTCTCTCTCTCTCTCTCTCTATGCGTCTACATCTGTCTCTTTACGTCGCAAGTTCCTCTCTTCTTCTCTGTGCCTCTCTCTGTCTCCATCCCCGTAGGTTTGCCACAAATTTCAGTCAGTGCATGAACAACCTCAAGAAATAAACTAGCACCAGAGAGTATCTGTTTTCTGACGTTGTTGTTCGTTCAGTGATTAAAAAATTTCCCTTCGCACAATGTATTGATTATAAAGAATATTTAAAGTTTGTGCCAAAACTACTTCGAAACAACGTGAAAATAATTTGACGTTGATCCTAGAGTAAAGCGCGCAGTGTTGGATACGCAAGTCGTGTACGCAGCCAAATCGGCCTAAGAAGATTTGGCGCAGAGTATAAAAAAGTGTTGGCAACCTCACGAATTTCTCGGCTGAAACAATCGTGCCTAAACCACACATACCAGGAGGTAACGCGCCGATAGGCGCATTTACCGACTGGTATACAATAAAGTGAGAGAGAGAGAGAGAAACAAAAAACTTTAGAACGTGACTGCTTGATCGGAGGTACTTTTCCCCTTTACTGCCCTCCCCATGGTTTGAATTTACTAAGGAGCGAACGTTTATTCATTACTACAAAGATTTTCTAATACTCAGTTCCTTTGGGCTAAAGCGAATTGGATTCGCCTCTAGTCGAGGTCCAGTCACACTGAAAAACGTTTAAATTGGCAAAATGTCTCCTCCCTACCTTGACATCTCAATAGGCAGTGTTTTAGCGTCTGAGAATACAGGATCTTGCTGCATTTGGCGTCGCAATAGCCTTCGATAAACTCCTTTATGCTTTAGGTCATCGTGTGTTCCCATTTGCACGATTTCTCCCTAAACTTGTTTCTCTCTCCTCTCTCTCTCTCAATCTCTCTCTCTCTCTCTCTCTCTCACACACTCTCTGCCTACCTTCTCCATAACCAGTATTTGGTCGGCATTTTGCACTGTTGACAGCCGATGGGCGACCAGAAGAATTGTCTTATCGTAGAGGTTTGCTTCAAGAGATGCCTAAAACTCCAAAGTGTCTCATTTCTTTTCATTTTTCTACTTGAACCGTTCTTTCCGACTCTCCATCCAATGCTGAAGTCGCTTCGTCCAGTAGTAGAATCTGGGGTTTCCTAACAATGGCCCTTGCAATGGCGACTCTCTGCTTCTGACCGCCTAAAACATCTTTTTAGAATAACTATTCATTTTGACTGACCTGACAGGAGCCCTCCGCATTCCCCTACATCACTCCTGTACTCCTGTGGCAGTTCCCTTACAAATCCATCCGCATTCGCCTGCTCAGCAGCTTCAATACATTCCTAAGTTCAGTTTCTTTTCATATTTCAAAGAGAGGTAAACTTCGTCTGTGGCGTTTACACCATAGCGAATATTTTCCATAACGGAGTATGAAAAGAGCGTAGGCTCTTGTTTCACTAGGGACATCTGGAACATTCATTCAATTGTGAATTATGAAAAAAACGGACACACACATACACACACACACACACACACACACACACACACACACATACACACACACACCTGACTATGCAGATGATCTCTGTCTAATTCCTCCAAGGGTATTCCATCTATGAAGATTCCTCCAGCAGTGGGTCTGTAGAAACCAGACAAGAGAGAAATAATGGAAGACTTTCCAGAGCCAGAAGCGCCCACGAGGGCCACAGTTGCACCCGCAGGAACGGAGAATGAAACATTCTAAGAAGGCAGTTTAATTAACTCATACCCTAATTACACCTTTAAAACTTCCTCTGTTGGTCTAGAAGGGTAACTGAAAGAAACTTCTCTGAATTCGATTGTTCCCGAGAATGTTTGAGGTTTCTTCGATCCCAAATAAAGAATCTTCGGTTCTCTTTCAATATGACTGAAAACCTGGAAGGAGAGTTAAAGAGAATCTAGGATGCTTCTAACCTTTCTGCTGGCACCCACTGTCTTCATGAAACCTTCGAAAACATCGCTCATCTGCACCAAATTGTCCGAGGTTCTCAGTTGGTAGATGAGGAAGGAAAGCAACATTTTTCCTCTGAGGACCAGATGGCCCCCGTACCACATCACGGATATCACCATACAAACATTAACTCCCTGAAACACGGTAAGATAGTACATCCTAAAAAAGTCATTAAATCTATTACACAAGAATTACAAATAATGTTCTCAAGAAAATCAGTCAATTCGCCAAAAACGGTTCTCGTGTAATATGTGGGGTGTGGCGTTAGAACATCTTTGAAGCTGTTTCGTAGCTATTGAATTTGAGAAAATTTTCTGGCTTTTCTGTTAAAGAAAAGAGTTATTTCCATGGGCAACTTGAAAAGAAATTTGAAAACTCTTAGAAATCATACTTGGATTTTAGTAATGAGTCTTACAGAGACGGCGTCTTAAATGCAGAGGCCTACATAAAATGAAGAGGGGGGACCTGTCCATGTTAATCTTTAAACTTCTGTATTTCATTATTGAAAATGACACTCTCATACTTATGTTACGTCATGGCCAGGTCCTTTTCATTTTCGTGGGCCTCTGCCATTAACTCATTATTGAAGAGTAACTACCTCAGTTAGCCAGATGAAGCATGCATCAGCTACTGCGACCTTCGAGAGGAAAAAAGTTCCTGGAAACAACAAATGAAACGTGTTTTTTTTCTTTTTTACCTGCAAAACTGGTTCAAGTTTCGAGAGATGGTGTCGGTCATGGATTGGACATCCGAAGTCATTCGAGACAGCAAATCGCCTAAAAACTTAGAATGAACACAATCTGACAGCAAACGTGATGGGTGTATGTGTGTATGTGTGTGTGTTGTTTTGTGTGTGCGTGTGTGTGTGTGTGTGTGTGTGTGTGTGTGTGTGTGTGTGTGTGTGTGTGTGTGTGTGTGTGTGTGTGTGTGTGTGTGTGTGTGTGTGTGTGTGTGTGTGTGTGTGTGTGTGTGTGTGTGTGTGTGTGTGTGTGTGTGTGTGTGTGTGTGTGTGTGTGTGTGTGTGTGTGTGTGTGTGTGTGTGTGTGTGTGTGTGTGTGTGTGTGTGTGTGTGTGTGTGTGTGTGTGTGTGTGTTTGTTGTGTGATCCCCACCCGTTCTGTGCTCATCGAAGAATCCCACTTCTTGTGACAGATAAGAAGAGTACAAATCAAGGCGGTTCTTGTGAAACAACTTCCAGTGAGCCATTTCAAAGGCAGAAGCTCGGAGACCAGCTGCTAGAGCCCTAAGGAGTTAAATTTATGTTCACGCTGAAAAAGGCCTAACGCGATTGTACCCAGCACAACAAAGAGGAAAATATATTGGTTGAGAATGGAGTAAGACGGTTGGCGAATCACATTTGTGACAAGTTGACTAACAAAGTAAGGAATGAAAACGTTCGCTGAAAGATTTGAAATAGGAAAAGATTGATAGAGAAATAAAGGCAAAGGTAGAGACGGAGATGAGAGGAAAGAAATGCTCTTGAAAACTTGCCTGCTGCACATACTGTGAGAGAAAATGCTCCCATAAGGTTTAATTTCCACTCTGTTAGAATGTTTCTCACTAACTTCCACAGAATCGACAAACTCTATAAAAGAGACAATAAGGCACAGTGAGGTGATTACATCGTCCTCGAGTCTCTCGTATCCATTCTGTCTTCTACGAGAACACAACAATACGGTTAGCATGGCGAACATAGACCATAGGACGAATACTGCGTCCCAAATGGGAAGACCTGGAAGATTATAAAACAGGGTATCGATTTGAACCTGAAACGAAATTTTCGTCGAGAAGTAATAGCTTGAAAGGTGATACAACAAGGATGATTATCACTAAGATAAGGAGTCTCTGAAAAAACTTACTCGACTTGCTCCGAATTCTCTCGCTCTCTCTCTCTCTCTCTCTCTCTCTCTCTCTCGCTCTCTCTCTCTCTTTTTAAGAAATGAATCAAAACCTTTTCTTTATCCGTTTCGGAGAGTTCTTTCATCTTTTTCCGATACAAATAACAAGCGAAACTGAGTCGGAAAATCATCACCAACATCAAGTCAACAACACTGAAAGAACGTTTTAAAACCCTTTTCTTTTACAAACCTTGAAAATGGAGAAAATATCGACAAAGTCCATTCCGCTGTAAGGTTTTTGTAATGATACACGGCACAAGTTATGCAGACCGTTAGATCAGTAGCTATAAAAACGAGGAGAGCAACAGAGGCAGCTACTGTCTTCATTCTGCACAATATCATTATTTCTGTATTATTTAAAATTTTTAAAAGTTGTTTAAGACTAATGTTATGAAACGTATATCTTTACAAAAGAGGAGGAGCTAAAGTCAAACAAATTGCCGGGCGAATGACATTTGTGCGCAGACAAATTGTGACCACTTTCTGCAGGCTGCACAAAATGATAAGAAACCGCAGGGGACACAGGTGACGTACTGTTTTATCCATATTCCGTGTATTCGTATAATTTAGGAATTCTTTTCCCGAGGTTCACTTAAAAGCAGTGTGTCACCAAAATTCGACCTTCTCAGAATTTAAAACTTATACTTTGAAAAATCAGACCTTTCGAAGACGATTTCCACAGTGCATATGTCTTGTCAAAAATGTGTTTTCTTTACTTATATTTGACTCCCCAAAGTTCTCCTGCGAAATTTTTGAACTGAAATTAGCATGCCGCGCTCTCCATTTCTAATGGTGAAAATGGATCTCTCGCTTCACGGCACGCTGTGTACAAGTCCACCTGTAGATGCGTTCATTTTTCATGACAACTACTCATTTTTCATGATAACTTCGAGATCAGACTGCCTTGTAAACATCGTGCAAGCAGGCGTTGCGGCCATCCGCAGAATCTGCAGACGGTCGACCTGTTTTAGGCACTTTGACGCCTGCATGCACGATGTTTACAAGGCATATCTCGAAAAGTGAGAGTTTTATTAAATATATTTCTCCGGATATTTCATAGTTACAATACTATTTTGCGCACGAATTTTTGCTAGTAAAATTTTATTTTGAAAAAAATAAAATGTGATACGAAGCGAGGATAAGCAATGAAAAAAATACTAGGGAAAGCATAAAAACCTATGTGGGTTAAGTAGAGCAAGAGATAAATGCAAATGTGATAAAAACATCGTTTCGCCCCTCAGCTACTGACGGTGAGATTACCAGTACACAGAATGAGCGGGGCAGAGTTTAATGAAAAAGTGAATAGAGAAAGGAAATGCTTCATCAGAGAAGCCTTACTCCAGGTGATATAGAATAACAAACAAAACAAAAGAGAGACACCAATTGATACCTGGAGTGCAAGAAAGAAGTGGTTGAGCCCACAGTAGTAGTTGTAGTAGAATCGTAGTGCAGCAGTAGAACCAGCAGAGGCAGAGACAGGAAGGGTAAGACTGTCAAACTCGTGGCAAGATGGCCTTTTATTGTCCGTTTTCCCGCAAAAGCCACAAAAATGCGAAACAAAAGCGAATGGAAGGGTGACCTTTACCGTTAATAATGAGGGTACATTGCTACCTACCTAGTCAATAAGTGAGTGAGTCAAAATTTTAAGATTTAAACCCAATGCAGAAATCGATTCATGGACAATGCCATGTTGGTCCTAAAACTTGCAGCACGTGTGATGCACGAGAGAACCAAAATATACCCCAGTGACATACATATCAAGGATTTTGTATCACTGACGAAGATTCGACGAATCCACCATATCCACCAATTTTACATCCTCTGTGAGATATTGTAATTAAGGGATGGCGCGTTAATTTAGGGACGAGTTTCTGCGAAATCTGAACAATCTTCCCTGTTTGATCCTGTTTAACTAAGGCACTGAACACAGTTTTTTGAACACTGTGTGTGTGTGTGTGTGTGTTTGTGTGTCGGTGTGTAGTGTATTAACCTATGTCCACGCTTTCATTTCCCCAGCGAAGGAGGGTGAGTTCGGCCGTTGGCCGAGTTTCACGTGCTTCACGACATTGTCACGGCCAAAGGACGAGTAATGAATGGCCGTAGGCCATGAATCTGCGGCCGGTGGCCGCCTAACTGAGCGGCCACCGCTTGTCTGTGCAACGGCAGGCCGCAGATCAGGAGGCGCGCACCATCCTGGTTTACAAAAAAGACCGAGTTTTAGGGATGAGCTGGGAAAGTTTGAAAATTAGGGAGAATGAGAGATTTATTCAGAATACAAGAGCTAGACTCATTTCTTTGTTCCAGTAATATTTCGGGTTTGGTTATTGCTTGCAAAACTTAAAGGGAGAGGCCCGCGAAAATCGCCAGGGGGCCTGGTAATTTGTAGCAGAAAATTCTCCTCATTTTGTTATTGAAAATAAAGACATAAAATTCTCCTCATTTTGTTATTGAAAATTAAGATCTCTCGTCTACTTTGCGGAATGGATTTGTCCCTTATTATTTTCGCGGTAGTGTACAGTGCCCGCGAACCCTACTTCGACGGCTTTTGGGAATAAAAAGTAAAATTAAAGTAAAGTTTCCCCCGTATCAAGGTTTGTAGTGCCTGCGGGAAACCATCGGCGAAGCCTTGTTGAGGCTCTCTTCCTGGCGTGCCAACGTTTCTCCAGACTTATTACTTTCGTATCTACCCATTGTACCGTCGCCAAAGCTTAGTAGGCTGGGTTAAGCCGGGGCGGGATCGAATTTGTGACCCTTCGAGTGGTACCTGCCCCTTAGACCGCCAACCCCCTTGCATTTGGCCGAAGAAGGATTGTGTACCTTTAATTGGAAAAAAATGGCGGCAGTTAAGGGATCATTAATTCTCTGAAACCGAAAAACGCAAATTTGTTTTTCGCTTATTTCACCCTTCTGATTAGCATATGATTCTAATAAGAATATTCGCTGCGCATTTGCCACCTGATCGTGAGACGTCATTTTCCCCTCTTCTTTCCCATCACCAGTCGGTCATGGGTCATTTTATCAAGCCGTATTTTATTGCGGTTGTGGCGGAAACAAAAGCTGGACATTCAGTGAGTTTTTTATTTATTGTTTGTTTCCCACCATTTAAAAAAATGAAAATCCCTCCATCATATGGGTACTTTTACTTTTTACTTTTAAAAGTTTGAAAATCGCTTCTAGATTCTGTCTCTCTGTCTCTGTCTACAGAAAAATTTCTTTTAAAAAGTGCCAATTCGGTGCCCTTTTCTAGATAGTTAAGAAAAAGAGAAAATTGCAATCTTTTATCATCAAAATCAGCCAAAGAGTAGCCATCGGGAAAAAAGCCGAGTGGTCTAAGGCACCAATACGACTTTTTTTTTCGAAGACAATTTTTTAGCCTTTTTTTAACTATTCGAATTATACAAATGTTTTACTTATGAAGATAACTTTCAAGCATTTTTATTTTTGTGATAAATGAAATTTCCTTGTTCATAAGTTTCCTCGTAAAGTCAACCAAACAAACAGACAGTCCGCACTTTATAATGCGAATTCTCTTAAAACTAGGGGTTTACATTTTTCACTTTAGAATCCACCAACGTGAATTTAAAAAGACCGGGGGCAAATCTTCAGAAGAAAAGGTTTCCGATCATTTTAACGATTGAATTAGTGTGATGAAAAGTATTTCCTTCAACTGCGAGTGTGCAAAGTGAAATGTATCTTCGTTTTTTGAGATAATTAACTTTTTGGCTCAATATTATCAGTTATTAATATACTGTTGTAAATGGTTTTCTAATCCTCACTTTGTTTTTGTTAGCTGATTTTAACGCAATTATAACTGTCGACAGCATTGGCCAAATCACAGAAGTTATACAGCCACACTCCTACAGAGCACCGGAGACATTCCTGGGTAATTAAGCCAAATGCAACTTCAAAATTCAGTATCTCAGGCTTAAAACTGACAGAAAAGATAGACATTTGGGCTCTGGATATTGTAATAATTAGACTTCTGGCGGTCATGATGAACGAACAGTTCGAACTCATCACCTGCAGTCTGGAAGGAATCACAGATCAACAGATTAACCTCATTCTCCTCGGAGAAATTCACCTAAGGATCCAGGAAATCCCAACAAATCTACAGAAACAGTCAACGTGAGTTTCTCATTTTTCATAGTTCCATTGAAATGCGCAAAAAAGCTAAATTGACAGCAGCCAGAAAGAAACGTTGAAAGTTTCATCGCAAATTTGTTACATTTCACCGCGTTTACAAGCATAGCAGTAGCAATGACCAATTCCGAACATAACATTGTCGTAGCTTTTAATACTTCACGTTGAGAAACATCACGTTGAGATACAAACATGAATGTTCCGTAATTTTAGGAATGTGCGTTTCACCTTGTTACCTGCTCCTCCTCGGCTCACTCCGAAAGCAGAACAGCAAAATATTTCAATGGTATTGAAAGTATCTCCTTGGTTTTCAATTTAATATTTAAGGCTGAACTGCGGGAGAAATTGGAAAACGGACCACCAGGCGTCACCGATCAACGGCACAGGGACAAACTGAGCAGAAGTCTTGGACGCATCCTCAACACCGAATACAGCAGAAGACGATCTGCTTAGGAAGAGTACGCCTCTCCCTGAGTTCATCAATGAATTAAGTTGTGAATTCTCTTTCTGTTTTTTTTTATTTTCTTCCAAAAACATTTTTTATTGATGCAATAAATGACAGACCTTGCAGAAATTAAATACTGGGTACAACAACCAAATTAAATACAGCAACAAATTAACACATTATGCTCTTCGCTCGCCAATCCAACTTCGGTCAAAAAGCGGCCACGCTGCTTTAGCGCATTATTTTAATGTAATAATGGCTATTTCAAATATCAACATCACAATAATCTCACTCATTCACGATTAACAAAGCCGAAATAGGGTTGGGACACTATACTAAGAAATCGAAGAAAAATGCCACGAAGCACAATAAAAACATTTAATCGCTTTTTTTTAAACAAGTTGGTATCTTTTGTCATGTGAATATCGCACCAGGACCTATCTGTCGCCAACCGAGCATCGGCTATTAAAAGTCACTTTTTCTCTGCGTCTTTGTTTCTCGCACACTATTTCCGCCTGAGTATCGCACGGCTGCTGCGTTAAGGCCGTGTTTGGCACGATGCTCGTTTGGCGATAGCTATAATGAAAGGGTTTTTTAACAACGGATCTCTCTCTCTCTCTCATTCTCCCATTCTCTGTTGTTTTTGTCTACCCCTCCTCTTGGAATTTTTCTGAAACAACCGTTTGGAACCCCCTCTTAGTTATTACTTTAGCAGACAAATCCCTTATTGCTCAGTTGCTTTCGCAAAACAAAAAGGACATTTCTGCGTCATCCACGTGACCAAAGGGAGGAAACGATGGCTAAACAAGGCTAGTGTGGGAAAAGGATGAGCCCCGCGTGATTCAGACTGTTCGAAGAAAACCACGGGTCTCAGAACAAAGTGATTCACTGCGAATACACATCCTAATACATTCCTCAGAGACACCACTAACCCACCCCCAACAAGCAATCGCAGGTCAAAGAGCAGATTTGTTGTGGGGCGATTTCCCTCGAGGATCACGTCGTTATCTACAGCTTAGGTATGTCGCCACAACAAGTCCCTCTGAAAACCCAACCGATTAGCTGATTTGGGGGTATTATGAGTGGAAAATGGAGCGCACACACACACACACACACACACACACACACACACACACACACACACACACACAGAGAGAGAGAGAGAGAGAGAGAGAGAGAGAGAGACGCACACACCCATACACACCACACACACCACACACACACCACACACCCACACACACACACACACACACACACACACACACACACACACACACACACACACACACACACACACACACACACACACACACACACACACACACACACCTGCTTACCCCTGCGGATCCGTTAAATAACATTAAATCACGATGCGTAGCACCTGACAAGTTTTTCTTTCTAGGAAAACCTTCCGAATCGCATGGAAACGTCCTGGCACCGACTGCACCGAGTGGCTGAAAAATAGGCAGAAAAAGTGTATCACGGGAGGTCGGATAAGAACGAGCGTCAACGATTGTTCTTCAGGGGCAAAGAGCTTGATAAATACATCAGGAATCAAAAACCTTTGAAGCCAGAAATAACTTTCAATTCTCTCTGCCGTTCCCCGTCCCACTGGCCATTCGTGTGTTTGCTGTATAGTTCTTGCAAGCGGCGGCCGGGCGACAATCGCCCAAACTCGATGAAAAGAAGTCGACGCGTCCAAACAGGGACTACTTCTTTCGAAGCCGACTGGAATACTTATGTGGTCGGCAGGCTGCAACTTGGTCACTTATGAGGCGACTTCTCCGAAGTCATGGTTTTGTCTAGGATTTGGACCGAGTGAGTGCCTAAGTGAGTGAGCCAATGAGTGAATGATGGACTAATATTAAGACCTTCTTTCTAAACAACACCTAACTAAAGATCTGTTTACCTTGCTTGGTCCCTTATCCCCTAAGGCACCACCAGACGACTAGGCGCCGTCATCAGCTTCGAGACAGTCCATCAAACGTTGTTTTCCCTGGCAAAGCCCGAAAATTGTTGTTCGTTGGCGTTGTTTAGATGTAGGCCGGGCGAACACAACAAACGTGTCTGCGTCCTCGGCGAAGAAGTGCTCTCTCAGCACGAAAAACCGCCAGGAAACAACTGCAGCAGTGCTGTAATCGCGGAAAGATAAGCAGTTTTACACGTGGAAGCTCTTGAGGAAAACAACTTATATTTTTACATAGGAGGTGTGGAAAAGAGGAAAATAACATCTTGTTATCATAAGGGACATCAGAAATCAGTGGTGGCTCTCAGCAGCTTCAATGGCTCTTTTCCTCTTTCTATTTTCCCTAGGTCCCCTGGCTCATAGGGCATCGTCGGAAGTTTTCCCTCTCAGACAGAAGAAGATACACCTGTGAGCACATGAAACGAGCCGATTTCAATAGAACGCCGAGAGTCGGCTCAGAAATCGGCACGCAAAAAGGACGTCGGCGGCGGCGCCGAAAAACTGTGCAGCGCCCGATTGACGAAGGAGAGAAAGAGAGCAAACAGATCAACTGGTATGGCAATTGGACGAAAAGGAGAATTAAGTATTGCAAAGTTAATTTTCCTCACTGACTCACTCCTCACCCACTTACTCTCATTTAGTCCCTCTCTCGCGGCGATCCAATTCCATACTCTCTCAGGGAGACTCTCACCTGCCTCTCTCTGGTCTCTCTTTCTATCGCGTCCTTCCAGTGTCTGATCGTGAGCATTATAGCGTAACTTGGAATCTTAAAGCAAGCAGTTCTAGGCAACTTTTAGAGGTCCATGGGATATAAATCAATTTACAGATGCATTATGCCGCGAACCCGACGAATAATTGGGACCAGGGCCAACTTTTAATGTGGGATGCTTCAAAAATCAGTGCGAATCCGTTGTAGTTTGTATTTTAGGTAACGGTTATTGTCATCACGTGCTAGGTGGAATAATGATATCACAGCCAGTTTAATTTTAAAAAGTAATTCCAGTTTCCGATTCCCGCCCTTTTTTTTATTTTCGTTTGCGGCTAGATTTTGATCCGCCCTCTAGCGAGTTAATTGTTGAGTGCCCCTATTTCTGAATTTCTTCTCATTTGTTTTTATTTCTATTTTTTAATTA
This sequence comes from Oscheius myriophilus, assembly GCA_964057215.1. NCBI lineage: Eukaryota > Metazoa > Nematoda > Chromadorea > Rhabditida > Rhabditidae > Oscheius > Oscheius myriophilus. The sequence continues at coordinate 13,745,097 of OZ059904.1, forward strand.
GTTTTTTAGTCTCTGCTCTATAATATCGTTCTTTTTTCAGGGATTTGGTCTTATTAAACCCCTGGTCGGCGTTCGTCACTCACCCTTCATCAGCATAACCCGCCCGTTTGGCGAGTGCCCCGATCGACAGTACATCAGCCATTCTAGAAGCAGCTAGAAGAACACGATGCTAGACCTCATTCTCATCAAAAAGTGGGTTTTCCTCCATTTTCCATTGAAAACTCCCCTCAAAGTTGGCTGAAAACTAGGGAATTCGCCCTTTGGGATCCCACCTAACGCCTGAAAGTGGCAAAATATTCCGCTTCCCGGACATTGATTGTTTATGCTCTTCCCACTTTGTTCCGGCTCTCTTCATTGTTTTCCCCATGTCTGTTTTTGTCCCAGGACGTCATTTCTTTCGTTTTTCGGGTGTCAGTTGGCTCACGGACACGCAAAGTGCGGGTGGATTGGGTAGGAATGACTTATCGCCTCGGGCAGGTGTTCTCAAACCACATTTTCGTTTTCTTTGCCTTTTAAATTGGTCAAAGTATGATTAAACTGTACTAAGTTTGCTTTTACTGTCAGTCGGCTGTCCTAACCTTGATTGTTTCGTGACAGCCGGGTGCTTCCTAGCCCTAATTAAGTCCTGTTAGGTCACGATAACAAGAAATAAGTGAAATTGTGTTAATGCAGACAATTTCACCCATTACTTGGCTGATTATGCTGCCCTTTCTATTTTGGAATAACCTCCGCTTCGCTCTTCATCGATTTCGAAGGCCCCCGATTTCTTCGTTTCCACCTCTCCTCGCCGTTCCCCTGGGTGTACAGCGGCGTGTGTTCATGATGGCGTAGATAGAGCGTTTCCACTACTTTTTGCGGCGTTTTTTTCTCTTTTGCTGTGCCAGCGGAAAGTGTCATGTAGGCCAGATAAGCAGCGGGGCGACCGCCACCCACCGGGAAAATGCCCCCGGCGACCGTGTTTTTCCTAGATTTCCCCGAAGATTCAGTTTTCCCCAGGACTCGTCCAGACAGTCGTGATTTTATCCACGGCTCGATCCTTCTCGACCCATTTATCCTGCGAGACATCATAAAAATGATTTAGTCATCCCAAAATCGGCATTTGGGGGACTACTTAACGCTTTTGTTGCAAACAAAACACTCTGCTGTAAATCACCTTAGCTGTTCTAGCCCCAGTTTTGTTCTAAGAGCCGAATTTCACGAAATTACTAGAGTCTAACGCGTTTATAAGACGTGATGCCGTATATTTCCAGTTACACTAAGACATCCCCCATTTGATGTTTTCGTTTTGTTCAATTGTCGTTCCACTTCAGCGGTTTCTGGGCGTGCAGTGGTTCTTCTAGGCAGAAGGCGGGTTTCTCAAATGACGGGCCGGGCCGAGGGGGTTTTTTGGGACCGCCCGGGTATGAAAAATATGTGGGTAAACGAGCCAGAATTTTCCATATGGCCCGACCCGGCCCATGAGAACCCCGACACAAGGAACACCTTAATTTGTAGCTTCCTCATTCGTCGATTTGGTCCATGCATGTGACGTACCCAGTCTTAAAAAAAATAAGGTACTCACTTCTCACCTTCCAAGTTTGTTTGTTTTTGCGACACACTGACCTTCCCTGGGTTAGCAAACGATACCCTCCCGAGGTATGCTTCAGTTATGTTCAATCGAACGCCCCCTTCCCAGCCCCTTCATTTCTTCTGCCTCCGCTCTCAAACCAGTACACGGGTGCATTTTTCGGCGGCGTTCCTTGACGCACGGCCGCCGACCAAATGGCACATTTGGAACGGCAGCCCGACGCCCGCGAACACGCGGTTTTTGAGGGATTCGTTACACCCTCGCACACGAAGTGTTTGCTTAGGCGATTCTGCGAAGCTAATGTGAGATCGGCCTACTATTCTGTGGGAAGGGATGTTTTTTTCTTGTCGAGAAAGTTCAATGTGAACTGAAAACTGGCGCTTTGATGGTTTCGGTGGGCAAGGTTATGCGCCATTATAGAGAGAAAACAACGAAAATCACGCTGTAAAGCGGAACTACGGTAGAATCGGTTTGAAATGACGGCGATGCTCACAATTGCACGGAGGGTTTAGGCGAATTGTACCATTACGATTGAATTATAGTATCCTGTCAGTTAGCTGTTTTTTCTTAGTGACAGCCGCGTGGCTACTTGAATTAGGCGTTAAGGTCCTTTCAAACCCTTTGGGGTTCTGCCAGATATGTCGACCAATGCCCCAAAAAAACAGATTTTACATTTTGTGGGAAATGTCTCTCGGTTCCCGTTAGGTGCGTTACCCATTCCATGCCCCCATGTTACGTGTCGCTACCGAAATGTGCGAACTCCCTGGCTCGGTCATATGAATTTTCATCTCCTACCGTACCCCTATGCAGCCATTTAATGATTGCATGTGTTCATTGCGGAACGATCATCGAGAGTTTTTGCCTGCAGTTCCGATGGCGCCATCAATTGCCAACTGGCAATAAAGCAGCCACAAAGTGGTCCCAGAACCTCCTTTTCTCCAGCAAATGGCCAATTTAGAAATAGCTAAGCCTATTTCCAGCTGATGGCGTATGCGGAAAGATTGATGATTTAGGAGAAAAACAAATCTCGAATAAGAAAAATGGCGGTCTGGTGAAAGCCGTCAACAATTTGTCCTCCGGTTTTCTCTGAATTCTTCGATTAGGGGATAAACCAGGGGGTTAGTCATAGTTTGTAATCACAAGCTTTTTATGTCAATAGGGGTGCCGGCGGCCCAAATAATCGAAGATCATCCCGCGAGAGTGTCTGTGGAATGGTACATAGTTTTGGCTGAGCCCTGTTTAGAGAAAAGAGGGTAGTGATGGGGGTATCTGCATGCGACAGACTTCAAATTTTGTATGCATGGATTGCCGGAGTATCCAATCTTCCAAGTAAAACCCGAGGTTCCCTCCACCGGTTTCCCTCAAACTATGCCTACAGTCATATTTCTCATTCCCAGCCGTGTGGAATGCGGCTTTTCCACTTTTTTCCTCCTGGTCCCTTTGCCATTGGTTGATATTTATGTGCTCCACCGATTGCCAATCACGCAGGTGCCAATTTCGAACCAGTCAGCGGCTACTTTTTCAACCCCTGAAAAAGCGCGGAACACGCCGCCTCTCGACAAATTGCCGTGAGGTAGTTGAAAATGACCCTCGTCTCAATTATTTCAGCGCAGTTTCACAAGCACACGTTAAAAAACTCTCTTCTTGTTGACTCCATTCGTCTATTTTGCAATTACGAGAAAAGTTCTGCTCTGTTTTCGTCGAATGACGTTCGTTCGTTCGCCGCCATCAGATGCTTGGTCGTTGTTCTGTCTTTTTTGAAAAACAGCTCTCCGATCGGATGTCACGGAGGGATCCAAATGCATGGCATCCCCTCTCGAACACTTCGTAGCAGTTTTCACTTGGATGGAACTAGAACTTCTGACGCCTTTCCTCCTTATCGGAATCAGCTTATCTCCACTGAAGATATGCTGAAAACAGCACTATTTTACAACATCCGTGATACCCTGGAGAAGCGGGGAAAACAACCCCAAGCGGCTGTTAGAACCACTAGTGGGAGGAGGCGAGAACGGGCTACAGTAACCCGCCACGACAACAAAACTACTAATCATATAGTCGGTCATGTCCTCTTTGTTTATTAGTACAGTACAGTAACACATAAGTTTCTCAATTTACGAAGAGGGCCGTGTGTGGGACCATATGGGAGTTCATTTCAAGTGAAAATCACGACGCACTACAACTATAGCTGTCGCCAAACGGGCATCCTGCCAAAAACGGCCTTAATGCAGCAGCCGTGCGATACTCAGGCAGAAATAGTGTGCGAGAAGCGCAGACGCAGCGAAAAAGCGGCTTTTAGTAACCGGTGTTCATTTGGCGACAGCTATACATGCTTTAATCATGTACGTTTTTTATTTCCTAAAAAAAAGACTAGCTAGAGCACAGGAGGGAGCCAGAACCCAATACCGTTATAATACTAATCATTGCGTTTCCATACGGTCGAAACTAGCCACCCTAATGGTCCCTCAATAGTTCCAAAAACGGCACTATCACAACTAAAAGTATTTTCCGCAGTAATTTTCTAGGAAACGGTTATGCGAGAAATGCCTCCAAGTCTTCATAGCTAAGGCTTTTCGTGAGCCTGGAAAAGGTCCCTGATGGTACCTTCATTGCTTTTATTTGACCATCGCACCTGTCACCCTCGCCCTCCGTTGCGCAACGGGTGTCCCCCATCTGTGTATATCTGACCTGCTAATTGGCTGCCTCCGCAAACAGTCCCCCTGATCTTTCGTTCTATCAGAGTATTCCTCCCCTAGCCTCGGTTTGTGGCCCCCTGCGGCAGGAGTTGGTTTGTCGATGCGGAGAGCGCCATGCTGTTTTTCGGTAGAACGCAGCAGCGCCCCGCCCCTCCATAGCTGAACAGCTTGAGCGACGAAAGCCCCGGGCGTCACTACCGGCTACACTACTGGCACGAAGGCTCCTTTCCCCACCTGGGGCACCGCTTTGACCCCCTCCTTGTTTAATCGACATCTGCCAGACGGGAGAGCTATGGTATCGGGTGACAGACCAGACGACTGACGAGAGTTCTCGACAGATGGCCGCGGATTAGATGGGTTTCCCCTGTATAAACAGCAAACACAAGATTGCTGCCTTCTCTTTCTCGTTGGGTTTATTCGGAAAATCCTCCTCGTGGAATTTACGATCATTCCAGTCATATTTCTTGTGCGTAATCTGAGAATAATTCAAGCGCTGACTGAGTGGAGAAACCGTAAACAAAGCTACTAAACAAAGTGACTCATTTATCAGCACGTAGCCAGTAATTCTCCGAGTAAAGTGCAATACCCAAAACAGTTAAAAGTGAATTTATTTTAAAGAGCTTGGGTCCCGCGGCGAATTTGACAAAGTCGCCCTTTGCTGCTTCCCCTCAAATTTACTTATGTGGGGCCTCCTAATGTGGTAAGGCGTATACCGTCTCAGTGATTGGGTATTTTGTTATGAAATCTCTCTGTATGCCTTGAGAAACGACCAAATTGATCCCAGCACAGAGTGTTTACTGTCGATTCGTCTTGTTTTCTACCTTCTGGACAACAAAGTGATACGGGAGGGGGTCAATATGTATGTCACACCTTCCCAGTGGGAGGTGAACAAATAGCTTAATTGGATTCTCGAACAAAGAAAGGCACAGCAGTCCTCTGGTTCGCTCTGGTTGTACTTTTGTCAGCGATTATCGCGGCGACACAGGCAGAGTGCACTTGGCTTCGGTTATGACAACGCCCAGGCGGCTGCCCTTCACCTGATTTTTACGGCGTTTTGTCTGAGAAATCAAGGGAGTGGCTTCTGCTTTTCGTGAAATATGTCTCCGGAAGGTTCAAAATACGGTTCCAGGAGGTAGCCGACCTGGTCTTACTTTTTCCACCGCCGCCGTTCCCGTTCTCGATCGAGCGCACGCGCGCAGAAGCAAAAAGGGTGCGGAGGCCTCTCTGTCCCAACAGCAGCAGCCGTCCTCTCTTACTAGTTCCTGAGTCGCTGCTGCTGTTTTTGGGGCCCTAAACGCCGGCGGCAAAACAACTGGTCTTCGTCCAGCTAGCTAGCCAGCCACTATGTGTCCGCACCAGAAACCGCCGGGGCGATCTGCTTGTTTTCAGACACCGGCGCCCAGGCGACTCGTGTGTCTGCTGCAGTTGCGAATTGTCGCGTTTTCGTGTTTACGCGTGTTCTGAGCTGCAGGCGACCGGAGACCGCCCGTCTGGTGGGCTGGTCAAGTGCAACAGGGAGGCATGGAGAGAGAGACTACTTGTTTTCCCACGCACTTTTCCGGGAAGAGACGACGTAATGGCCAAGTTACGCCTAATGGACCTCGGACGATCGGGTGGGAACTTTCGAACAAGAAGACACACGGAGGCGCCAAACGAACATCCTCAAGCAATATTCAAGTAAAAATGGGAGACTTTTAAAGATGAGAATGAAGGGGTAGACTTTTTTCAGCCCACCCCTCATTCACTATTTTGGGGGATGCTTGACATGTTTATACCATACCTACTGAGGCACCCTCAAATTAATGGGACTTTCCCACGGTGGTAGGGACCGAATCGTTTCGGAAGCCAGAGTTCCTTTCACTGAGTACTTGGTTAACGAATTCTTGTCGCTTTGTACCTGCTTTATCCTCACTAGAGCTCTCTTTGACATTTTTTGTTTTTCGCAAAGCCCTCTCTTTGACTACATCTTTGAATTCAGAATCCCTATATCCTCCGATATTCCGACCCCGTTCTTGCCCAAATGAGACCTCATGCATAAGACGCCGATCCCCAATTTGCTGCGCTCTTCTCGGAATTCTTCCTAGTTTTCGCCTCAGCCAGTTGCACTAGTTTCGCCCTGTCTCCACTTAAGAGGATCAGCTCCTGGAGATTTGGCACATTTGGTCCTCCTATCGCAGAGATATCGCGACAAGTGCGCGCGGATTAGCGCGCTTTGAGATCTCGTACAGATTGCTTCAAGAATCGACCCCTATTGTTGACAGGACCCCAAATAGCGTTGTTTACTTGTTGACCTCGAACACAGCCCCGTTTTATGGAGACTGAAGAAGTCAACACTCAGAGATGGTTCTCCATCCGAATGTTCCCGATCCGATAATTGGCACTCGGTGGTGGATAATTGCTGAAATGAGCCATTTCAGGCGGATTCGGTGGCTGTTTTTCTTAAATGACGGTATAAAGACTATGGTTAATGAGTGGCTGAGTCAGGCGGTCTGCAGTGACCGGGGCATGTGACCCGTTGTTTGCGGGGCCGAGTTGTGGAGAGACCGGGCGTCTGTTGAAATAGCCCCCGTAATTGTGGTATTTCGGTGGTGGAAACTCGCTCTCCACTCTGACGAATGGCGATTGTTCATGGGAAAAGTGTGACTGACTGATTCCCCAGAAACTCCCTTTTTATGCCGGATTTCCGCCACGGTGTTTGAAAGACCGTCTCCTTTGACGACTAGCCTTCGGTGTACTCCGAAAGTGCGATATCAAGCTCACTTCATCGGAAATAAAAGTGCAACAGCACAAACAAGCGAAACCGTAAAATGCGGTTCCAAGGTCATTTCCCGTAGTTTTTCGATGTTTTCCAAAGGAATCAAGTTACGATTTCGCAGAATTTCCCCGGGAAATCTCGTGTTTTGCCGTCGACGGAGGAATGTTTTCGGGTAGTTCCTGGTGCTCTCTGTTTATCGCTGTGTATATCCCGTTATAAATAGTGCCAGACGAGAGTTACCAGCCGTCGTATCGCGTAATTCGATCCGCACACACCAAATGTGTTCCTCGTTATACGAAGGCTCTGCGCGAGAAGAGGCGCACTTAATCTTGTGTCCGGTCACTTGTGATGAATCACACAGCCACTCACACATCCCCGTGACAGTGGGATTAGCGACCCAAGTGTCGGACACGGTGTGTTGTGTTTGGATATATAATGGGCAAATCCTGTCGACCCCACGCGACCTGTGTTTCTTGGCGCGCTGAATTATACAAGGTCGCGGGGGCTCTCATTATGTCGGCGGGCTACCGAAGAGGGCCAGCGCATTGTCTCGCGAGAGGCCGTTTCAACACAATAGACTGTGCATCAGATTTCATGATAAAGGGTTTGTTATGGGAGTGACTGAAGTTGCTGGATCGACAGTAAAGAAAATACCCCCTTGAACGGAATTTCTGCGGGTGTTCGCTCCCCTTGGTTGTTCCAGAGAGCGGATCGTGCCGTTCGTTGTGTATATTCGGGGAATCGATTACTTTTCACAACAAGATAAACAGAGAGAGAGAAAAGAGCTGGAGCTTATCTGTTGTTCTGCAAGGCCAGCGCCACGTTTTCCCGCACAATTTTGAATTCAAACGAGTGGACACAATACAGTTATGCTAAAGATAAATGTTTTCCCAAAAGAGGCGATACTAACATGAAATCCCCAAATCCGTTAAGATAATTTTATAATTTTCTCAGTGGCTACGAAACCAACCGCCTAATCACAAAAAGAGACCGAAAAACACAATTGTGGGAATTTCTCTACGTAAACAAAACGGCAACTCTATCCACACTCTTTCCCCACGCAGCTTCCCGGAATTGGATTTCGCCTCGTCGACGATGAATCTGACACTGGGGCCTGCGATTTGTATCCGACCTGGTCGCTGCTTGTAAACACGACAATTTCCATTTTCTCTTTGAGACCACAACATTTTTGGTTTGATGACAGAATCTGGTAAGTAGAAGGTCAGTGGAGTACTGTGTGTGCGGCCGGAAGTCGTCCGCGATGTGTCAGGTTAGATCTGAAGCGCCGCCGCGCCCTACGCAGCAAATTATGCTTGTCGTATCAATGACGGAGTGACGCGGTTGGCGAGGGCCGAAGAACGACGGCTGGGGATCCTTTCCTCCCTCACGTAGCGAAGAAGACTTCAGGTTTCTTCTGAAGACTTCTGCAAAGTCCAGTTATTTCGGCCAAATCCACCCCCAATAGAAGGGGATGATCGGATTAGGATTCACATTGTGTGGGCGCATTTCTCTAAACTATATGGCGGATTGTTTGTGACGCGGCGGCATGTTCGCAGCAGCGCCGCATCACGTGAGAGTCAAGTGCCACGCCCCTAAACCTAGGATACAGCAGTCGCGCCCACGGCTGTGCCACTGACCATCTTTTCTGCAATTCATCGCTAATCAATCGATTTCACACCACAACAACAATGTTATCCTATCTGGAGCCGCCGAGGTGGGTATTCTTTCGGATTTTTCTAGCGATGTTTCGGTGTCATTTGTCTTATCTCGACTGACAGGCCGCTGTCCTTTGCCACGCGTGATGAAACAGGCGAAAGGACTGCAAAATGGACATCCACGGCTATTTCGAAGGGGCCAAATCGCAAAATACAAAGTATTTCCCCATCGATTCCCTTTCCACACCCGTTTGTTTGTCGGCGGAAAAGTGCCTGAGGCATAGCTAGCGAAACTGGAATGTTTATTCTTGTGGGCTTTTGATGTATTGATTTTCGGCCTGCGTCCGGTTTGCGTTGTTGTGTTTTGGAACACAGTCACTTGCTGAATGGTTATTTTCTACCCGTGCTCCCGAGTTTGCTCGTGATTCTTCTCGCCCGGTTCGGCTTTGTCTTGTTTGCTCTGTGCGAGACCATTCCGGTTTAAAGGACTGTTTTGGGTCCCGAGGGGAAAACTGTAACTGAACCGAGTATTGAATCAACCCGCTAACCGGTCCAAGTCATGTGCCCCCTCCGATATTCGATTTCCCGGGAGGAAAGTCCACTTCCTCCGGGCTTCTTCCCCGGCCCGGTCCAAATCGATGATGTGCCCCAACGGCACTTTTTTCTGTGCGCCAACGCCGATGCCACGTCGTCGGCGCGTGTTTTCTCGAATCCGCGGGGGACGCGTAGTCAGTGATCAGGCAGAGTCTGGGCTCGTGTGTTCATAACAGCCGCTGTTTTGGTGCCTCGGCACAGACATGTCTGTTTTCCACAATGGAGTGAGAGAGGGCGTCGTCGAAAACGAGGAAAACCACCTTTGCTGATTCACTCCTTCGTTTCGTTATCGATTCCTTCGAGCGTTCCCCGAAAGACACCGGGAAGACGAAAGTCACGCGGGGAGCGAATCTCTCCCGAGGACAAAGTAAAACTGTTTGTGGCATTAGCGCGGAACCAGAAGGAAGCTGGTTTGGGGAGCAACCAGTCGCGGAGGACCTCGTCAGGAGACACTCCATATGAGCAGATATCGGACCTCCGCTGCGGCTTTCGTATCGACCCCATCGCAACAACACCACCGCCCACGCCCTCAGGCCATTGTCCCTTCATTCACCTCTCCGAAAGGCGCTAATCTTGCCCTTCTCCTGGTCTTTGGTGTACACGAGAGAAGAGATCCTTAGGCAAATACGCCGCGGACCCAGTGCCTTTTTGCTCAGAACTTTACCCCCTGGGGGGAGATTTTCGATCCGATCGCGGCCTGATTTTTAGTTGCACACGTAGCGAACACATTTTTGTTTACTTGCTGTGTGGCGATATGGGAACGCCAAGTGGCAGCAGCCGAAAAAAGTTCTACTGCAGTTCTTCAGTGCTCTGCGTCTCCGTTGCGCTGCCGCTCTCTCGCTCTCGCTTGGTTTACGTAGTCTCACGCAGTCCGCGAGAACCCCCGCATGGGCGGCGCGATGTGCAATCTGCTTCTCTCGCACTCTCCACACATGCGGCCGCTCTCTCGCCCTGCCTCTGGGCACTGTCTGCGCCCTCCACTGCAAGAGCGGTCTCTCCGCCTCCGTTCCTTGCTTCCGCACCCTTTTCGTGACTACTAAAACATTGTATTCTGGGGACTTTTACGCCATTTGGGTTAACACTAAAGTAAGACCTTTAGGAAACTGTTTGGCCTTAAGGGTAACTTTAGACCTTTAAGATTTTACACCGTTAAGGTAAATGTTTGGCCCTTACTATTGGGGTAACTGTAAGAAGGCCTTCAGTTTAATGTCCTTATGGTTACTCTAAGGACCCTTGTACTTTTGGATGATTCAATTCGAGTGCTTTCATAACGCCCTAATCCTTCATTACTCACTAATCATGGCCTTCTTCGGTTACAGTTTAGGGTTATTATTAGTCTAATTCAACAGACTCGTATAAAATGGGTACTGTACTTTGTAGACAGCATAATTCCTTGAACTCTATTTTTCCCTGCCAGGGCGTGGTTGAGTTCCACCACATAAAACGCCTTCCCTTTGATCCTCTGCGACCGCATTTCCTTGCGTTCAAGGTCTGCAAAGCGAATCCTCAGGTTTCATTGAAATTCAGCAGCGGCGCGAACCCCTTCTTGTTATCTTTTTATAGAGAAAGAGAGTGGCCGCCGGCCGTGTGTTTACAACCGTTTTACTGGCCGAAGAAGGAGACATTAACAACGTCTTCTACACGGCGGCGTTCCTTTTGAGAGGGACGGCGTGCGATCGAAAATTATAATTGGCTAGTTGTGACCGTTGTGGCTGGCTGCCATCTGTCATAGGAGGCGACGATGACATGGCGGGTTAATGGGCGATGGTCGCGAGATTGCGATCCGCAGAGGGCCCGCAATACACTCTCCTCCTCTCACGGCTTTACGACCGGGGAATTCAGGTATTATACCCTACGAGAGGACATTCGAATTTGGGGGCTAAAAAGTTGGGGCCCACCATCATCACTTTTTCATCACCGCATTTTTCTTTTTGGGTACACTAAAGGACCAAAGAGCCCCTCAAAATGACTGATTTTTTAAAGGCCGTAAGATAGAGAGAGAGAGAGAGAGAGAGAGAGAGAGAGAGCAAGTATGCACATGACGTCGATGATTGCATAACATTAAACCCGATCGAAGATCAAATGGGGGCGGCGATCGACTCGCTCGGATATATTTTACACGGTTGCAAACCCTCTCAATTTCGAGATTTCTCAATAACTCTTTCCATTTTCTGAATAAAATAACTCAACTTCCTTTTTTCAGAGAGGCAGATATGAGCGAGTCAGAGTCGCTTGGAAGCAGCAGCGGCTCCGACGACATCGGCGGCTTCAGCCAGCTCCTCGCCACGATGGCCCGTCCGATTCCGCAGTCTTTCTCCTCTTCGCCTTGGGGATCAGGTTGGTCTCTCTCTTTTTTCTTTATTTTCTCAGAAAGCGCGGGGTTACAGTAATCGGCTACAGTAAGCCGGTGTTCATATGAGTTTTATGGCGGTGTTTCCCCTCTCCCGCCCGCGCTCGACCCCTGTTGTATCCGCAACAACTATTCCGGTCCACTTGCACATCCGCCAGTGTTGTTCCAATCGGCTGAGGGAATCTGCCCATGTTGCCATTGAGGGTGTTAATCCCGCGGGGCACCACCCCAGCCAGGTGGGCCAATCTACGCAGCGGGACACAATAAAACAAAGACGCTCTCGAGCCGACAATGCCACCTGTACACGGCGGGGACAACTAATTAGAGCGGTTGTTAAGGGAGGAGGTGGTACCCCCTGGAGAGTTTTCCCGTGATAATCAGGCACAACCGCGCGTTTCCGTCGGTTCGGACATCGTAAGTTGCGCAAATGAGATGTGAATGCGAACTAGATGCGCGAGATATGCGTTAGACTGTAGCCACATGCGCATACGGTAGACGAAAACGACCGGAAGACCCACTTTTGGGAATATTCCTTCACAGCAGTAAAATCTCTCGAAAAAGACGAAGACATGGTTACGGTACCTCTTCGGATCTCCCGGATGTTCGTCGATGGAATTTTCCGCCAGAGATGTACCCGTTCTCTCTATCTTCGCCAATCGGTGTCCTCGAATTCCTCCTAATGAAGCGCTCAAGCGTGCGACCGTAGTCGGGCGGGGCACATAAATCAGCAGCTGACCGGCATAAGGCATGCTGCCACGGCCAGCTGCCGTCGCGAGGGTGGTCACCGCGTCTTTTGGCGCCATTTTTGAGGGTCGGCGATGGCGCCCGAATCGACCGAGAACTGAAGAAGGAATAGGTTTAAAAGGACCTTCTCCACATCTTGGGAGGTCCAAAATTGGGAAGGTTGCCTAATATTGAGACCATAAAGTTAAAGAATCTCTTTGGGTGTTCTGAATCACAGAATCTGGAAATAATAAATCTTCATGTTGCTTTTGCGACATAATTAGAATTGCAATATGCGATGTTAGGCCTACTTGATGACATTTTCTCAGTAATCAGTGGTTTGACCCAGCTCCCGCATTGTTTTCCGCCCGCGCATCCATTGTTCAGCTGAGTGGCTCCCGAGTGACAGCCAGGATAAACTGTGACGGTGTGAAATGACGGTGGCTCCTACTGGGAATGTGTCAATGACGCATACCCCGAGAATGTCTAGACAGCTTGCCCCACTTTTAAAGGGAATAAGATACCCAGAAAATGCATAGGGTTTACGGTTTAGGCCCTATAATCGTATTCACTCGCAGGGCAAAGGTTTGGTTAGGAGCTAGCCCCTAGTTTCGCCTTAAAAATTCTTTTTTTGGTTACGGTGACAGCTTTCTCTTTAGGGAGCTGTGGGGGTTTTCCCGTTACTGCCACCGATTTGTATCATCATTCGCAGAACTGAAACCTCTTATTCTTCTTTCGCTAGATTCGCTTTTCGCTAGTGCACCAAAGAGCGTGTGAAAGAGCGGGAGGTGTAAATGACTTTGCGCGCCCGGAACGGCAGAAGTACGATTGGCAAGGACAGGAGTCCGATGACGGGTGATGGGATTACGGTAATCCCTGGGAAGTTTTCGAAGTGAGGCCGGAATTGGCTAAATATGGTATTGCATTGACTCGATTGACCAGAGAATAAACGAGATTCTCATAAATTCGCCGCAAACTGATTTCTGCCTGAGTTTCACCTAAACAGGCCGTCTTCAATTGCGTAGCCATTAGAAATACCATCTTTGAGCCGTGGTCACTTTTCCTAATGAACAGTACCTGGATGGTCCGGAATTTGTCTGTCATAAAAGGGGTCCCGAGGAAAGCTAGGTGAACAAGGACTATCAAAAAGTATTAATTTGCGAAGACATGACAGATGGTCCCCTAAGTGAGGCTATTCCTCCCGTGGCCAGAAGTAGTTTCTGTCCTTCTGCCCTGCTGTCCTTGTGGCCATCTGCCTTGAAACCGTCGATCACCTCCCTCGGTGGCGATTGCATTGTCCCTTGTGGGAATCCCTTCCGATACCATCTCCATCCCCTTCCCCCGTTAGCATAACTCTGCTGTTCCCACCTGCGTGTGGGCGAAAGCCGGCCGGCTGATCTGTTTTCGCACGTAGCTGTCGTCTTTTTTCCGCGAACGGTACTGTAGCCATCGTGGCGTTTATCACTCGATCCGCGTTGACGTGGAACCCAAAGAAAAATGAACGGTTTTGTTTGGGGGTTCGGGGAACAGAGATCAAACCATTTTTCGGGGCGGGCAAGACAAAGACTAAAGATTCCATTTTCAGCCGTTTCGCAGCCGATGCTCGGAAGCTCCTTCGGCCTGGCTCCCACTCCGCCGCCGATTCCTTCGATCGTCAACGAGGTAAGAAAAAGAGGAAGGCACGGGTCCCGGAGCGAACGCTTTTTCCCCGTTCCTCCCCCTTCCGATGGGCGGGGCTTATGCGCTAGCCGCCGCGCTGATCGATTCGGGTCACATAACGTGTGTGCAGATGCGTGTAGGCCAGCGGAGGGCCAGCTAGGCCCTTCCGCCATTCCTCACACCTCCGAGGCCTGACTCACACCCACGTGTCCCTTTATTCAGCACATTCACCCCCGATTCTACTATTCACCCCCGATTTGCGCGAAAACAGTGCAACAATACAAACCATTGCTTGCAAAAACACCCGTTGGAGATTTTGTGGGAATTCGAATATTTCATATTCTTTGCGTCAATGCCAGAACAACATCGAAATGTTGGCACAATGTTCCTGAATATCTTTTGTAATTATGCAACTCGTCAATTTTTGATAATGTTTGTTCAGTTACTTAGTGATTTCCCAATTTTTTGCTCGCTTTGACGCAAAACACAACGCGCTGTAGTTTTTAAAAGAATTGTTTGAGAATTTTCGAAAAGTTTCTCTGCATGTAAAGACCCACTTCTTGCCAATAAAAAAACTTTTTAAAAAAATTCGTGATGAGTCGCGTTAAAGATTGTCTTTTCAGTTAAATTCGCCTCGAATTATACACATTTGTTCCCTTAAACTGCGACAGATTCCTATTTTTCTGGTATGTGAAACCATTCCCGTCGTATTTCAATTGTTGGCCTTTGGTTTGCCGTTGGCTCGAGTGTAATGTAGGTTTTTTTGCTTTGGTCGGAGATGGAATCTAAGCTGTTAACGAGGGGAGAGCGCCTAAGCGCAAGGAAAACGACAAGATAAGTGGCTTGTCACCCCTGGTTGCAGCCGCGCTGTAATGTGGTTGGTCACTCAATCTGCGCCGGTTTCTGGAAACTGACCGCCCAGGCAGCGTATCAGTCCTCCGTTCCTTCGCCCTATCTCTGTTATGGGCTTCACTTCACTCGTTCGTCTCCTTATCAACCAATCCGCTCTCTCTGTTGTGTTAGCGCCGACATTTTTGGCCACCCGCTGCGCTCGTCGTTGGAGATCTCGTCGCGCCGCGCCCTCCCAGAAGAAGAAGAAGATTTCGATGGGACTTTTTGTGCGCGGCAGCAGCGCCGCCGCTGATTCGGCCTTTGTGATCCGGGGCGAATCGTACCGCGCTGCGCCACCCTTTTTTGTTGACATTCCCTGTGCGAGCGCGCTGTCTTAGTTAGCGAAATAGTGCGAACGATACCGGCCACTAAGCATTCACAGGTTTTTTTATTTCTTCGGGGAATCACGCTTTTTTCTAGAGTTCCTTTGTTATAATTCGCATTTCACAATGAGCCCCAAATATTACGTCAGATTATGCAAGAGATTTTTCCTTTTCCTGGGAGGGAATTACACATAGACAAGGATTTCTTATTTTGTTGCAGTTTAATTGCCATACTACGTCCAAATTTTCACATAAAATCCTATGTATTCCGCCAATTTATGCTTTTTTTTGTTAATATGAAGAGTCGCTTTGGGTTTACGACCACTAACTCGCTTTTTGTCCTTCGGAAGCGGTAACACCCAGGCTTTTTGCCCCAAAGTCATTGTTCCGCTTATTTCGCTTTTGTTCTCTGCGCATATCTCGAATTAATAGGCGTTTCTATAACATAACAAATTTCGCCTTTTTATTATTTTCTGTTAGTATTTTACCTTCTAATTTTGATTTTATAGTTTACAGTGTGACTTTATTTGAAAATAATTTAAATTTTAGTTCAAAATAATGTGAATTAGTCATTTTTAAAAACCTTGCTCGCGATCAACTTTCGGAAATTTCAAATTCCCGCGAGTTGCAAATATCACCGTTGCGCATTTTCGCTTCCACGTCGGGAGCCTTCCGGAGCTCATTCCGTCGTATGCTGCGTGGTAGTGCCTCTTCTCCTGCCATCTCGGCTACTCCCATTGCCCCCTATCCCGAAATTCTGGATTCTGTTAGTATTTTTCATCGAATTCCTTTCAAAACCGCTCAATTTCAGGTGGTCAAGTGCCCCTTGTGCCTCGAGCCCTATCGTGAGCCCAAGGTACTCGCCTGTTTCCACTCGTTTTGCAAGAATTGTCTCGAGAAACAGTTGGATTCTGCCGAGCGTATTATCTGTCCCCAGTGTCATATGGAGACTCAGTTGAGGTTTGTTTTAAACTTTTATTTCACGGTTTTTATTGAATTTTGTATAAACATACATCATATTCTACCGTGTTTACTGCAAAAACATGTTAAAATAGTGTTTTCCGCCCTTATTGTGTGCTTTTAGCGTTTTCAAACATGTTTTGGCGAGTTTGGAATGTATAAATAGCGAAAGTACGTTCAGCTTCCGGAAAAAGTGTTGACATGACGTAAATACGATTAAAAAAGTTGTTTTTTGACATTCAGAAGCCATTTAAGACAATGTTCTTTAATGCAGAAGTTGTATAAACACTCGTATTCTCTTATTCATTTCTATATTTTAGCGTGCAACTTGGCTTGGACTCGTTGTTGTCGGACTACGGTCTGGAGTCTGTCCTGTCGCGCCAGCTGTGCATCGATGACAAGAGCCTCATCTTCGGAAGTCCCAGCAGCACTTCCTCCTCGCCGCCCCTGTCCGATTCGCCTTGCGACCGCGGACTCAGCGACCTGGTTTGTCCCTTAGTTTTTCTAAATTTATCTCTTACTTTCAGATTTCGTCGTCGGTGCCCCATAACACCTGCACCGGTTGCAAGTCTGGCGAGCGTGCCTCGGCCTTCTGCCAGGATTGTTCGCACTTTTTGTGTGCCAACTGCAAGATGGCCCATCAATACATGCACTGTTTTGAGGGACATCGTGTCGATACCCTTCCCCTGAGCACCGCCCCTACGGTAAGACCTTTCCCATACGCTTTCTTTTTTTTATCTTTAAATATGCTCTTATTTATATTTTTTGTTTCAGCCGCCTTCGACGGTCGCGTCGAACGACAAGTCGTGCAAGTGCCTCCAGCACAGGATGCAGCCCCTGCGCTTCTTCTGTCTGTCCTGCAACCTGGCCATCTGTCGCGAGTGCACCGTCGTCGATCACGCCGCTCCCGCCCACCAGTACGAGCCTATCAGTGAGGTGAGCCTGCACCACAGGCCTGTGCCGGGCCTGATGACAGGTTATTACCCAAAACGGTTGGCGAGCTAGGTCCTCGGTTGGACAAAAAGCGATGACCCTACGAATAAATATCCACATGTGAGTGGACCTGATGGGCCAGTGCGGTACGTGCAATTCTTTGTCATACTTTTTCGTTTCTGTTATGTTCTTTTCAATCGTTATATTCCAGGTCGCTGAGAAGCAGGTCGCCGTCATGGAAGGCCTTGTCGACGCCGCCCGCATGAAACACCAGGAGATGCTCGACGGATTCAAGCAGGTTGACTCTAGCCAGCAGCGCCTGAATGCCTGTCTGGCGAGGGCTCATCAGCAGTTGGAAGAGAACGAACAGGCGCTGAAGAAACTGATCGAGGAGCAGAAGAGGGTCATTCAGAAGGAGTTGGATGCCGCTTTCTCCGCCAAGCAGGTCTGTTTTTCTCTTGCGTTTGCCACCAAGTACATATTTTCTGTTATGGCTGCGGTCTCTCGTATTATTGACCGTGCTCAGGTGACCGTCTGTCCCGGTCATTGTGCCTCACACCTGTCACCAGCCGTATTCGGCGAGTAAACACTTGGTCGCTTAAGGCGCACGTCATAGGGGGCTGAAGGTTGTATTCGGACTAGAAAATCTTTGTTTTTCGTTTCATGAACTTTCTGTTTCAGGTTCAGCTGACCATGGTGGACAAACGCATCCAGCAGATGTCCGAGAAGCTGGGCCAGACTATCGAATTCACCTCTCGTCTGGTCAAGTACGCCTCTCCCACCGAAGTGATGGTGTTCAAGCAGTTGTTGGACACCCGGCTCACTTTCTTCCTCAACTACAACCCGGAGGTTGGTCTTGCGTTTTTGACTTTCTTACTGTTCTGTTTAGCAGGTCACCAGCGTCCTCTGCAATTCCTTGGATCTGGAGATGCCCAGTGTCAACCTCAGTCTCGCCAAGCAGTCGATCCCCACCCTTCTGGGACAGGTCCGCAGTTCGCCCACCGAATGGAGCGGCATTGCCAACGCCTCGCAGTCCTCCATCTCTGCCCCCATGCCGCCCACTCCCATCGGAAGGCCTCCTAGCCGCCAGGTATGCATTCATTATTTGATTTTTATACAAATTCTTTTTAGCAGTTGGGAAGGTCGCCTCCTCAGGCGCACAGTGTCCCCTCGATGAGCAGCATCCCGAACAACGCCTTCTCCGACTCGAACCTTCTGCGTCCCAAGAACGACTTCGATGGTTCTAGCCAGTCCCTGGGTCCCTTCACCAGCGAGCCCTTCAACCAGTACGACAAGTGGTCCATCGGAGTGGAGCCCAGCCTCGGTCTCCTCGATACGGCCAGCATTGAAGACACCAAGACCGACTCCATGTACCCTCCGAGCCGCTCCCAGATCAAGCGTCAGAAGATGATCTACCACTGCAAGTTCGGAGAATTCGGAGTCATGGAGGGACAGTTCACCGAGCCCTCGGGAGTCGCTGTCAACGCGCAGGGAGATATCGTCGTCGCCGACACCAACAACCACCGCATCCAGGTGTTCGACAAGGAGGGACGCTTCAAGTTCCAGTTCGGAGAGTGTGGAAAGCGCGACGGACAGCTCCTGTACCCCAACAGGTTGGTCCCTATTCATCAGATTTGTCTTATCTTCTATTTTCAGGGTTTCTGTGAACAAGATGACCGGAGACTTTGTCGTTACGGAGCGTTCCCCCACCCACCAGATCCAGGTGTACAACCAGTACGGCCAGTTCCTTCGCAAGTTCGGCGCCAACATCCTGCAGCACCCTCGCGGTGTCTGCGTCGACTCAAAGGGCCGAATCATCGTGGTCGAGTGCAAGGTGAGAGTGCTCGCTTGTAGATCCTCTGCTCTGCTATTGACACGCAGCAGATTTCTTTTGTCGGAGCCTACGCTGCGTGTCTGACCTCTCGCGCCATGTCTGCCTCTAGCCTCCCGGGTTTTCGCGCAATAGCGGGCGCTCCCGGGAAAATTGGGGTTCTAGAAAAACTGAAGAGGCGAGACTATCACTTGAATGAAAAAATATTTTTGATTTATTTTTTTATAAATTTCTTTATTTAAGGTCATGCGTGTGATCATCTTCGACATGTTCGGTAACATCCTGCAGAAGTTCAGCTGCTCCCGCTACCTGGAGTTCCCTAATGGCGTGTGCACCAACGACAAGAACGAGATTCTCATCTCGGACAACCGTGCTCACTGCATCAAGGTCCGTTTCCCTCTGAATTCTCTTTTACACTCTTTTTCTTCTAGGTCTTCTCCTACGAAGGTCAGTTCCTGCGCCAGATCGGAGGCGAGGGTGTCACCAACTACCCCATCGGCGTTGGCATCAACTCCGTGGGAGACGTCGTCGTGGCCGACAACCACAACAACTTCAACCTGACCGTCTTTTCGCAGGTGAGGCGTTAATTACAGGGCGCTCGGGGGTTTATTGGAGGTCAGATATCTTTCGACGAGAGCATTTACGACGGCGATTCCGTCGGCGGTGTCCATTTGCGATGGGGCACGCGCCCTGTCTTTTGTGGTTCGCGCGCGCGCCAAATACTTCGTCCTTGGGCTGCGCCACAGTGCCGTCCTTACAAATGGTACCATTTCTATTGAGTTTTTGCAGGACGGAACGATGATCGGCGCGCTGGAATCGAAGGTGAAGCACGCTCAGTGCTTCGACGTGGCCCTGGTCGACGACGGATCGGTCGTTCTCGCTTCGAAGGACTACCGTCTGTACCTCTACCGCTTCCAGCAGGGCGCGCAGTAAGGGGTCCGGCGGGTCCGGTCGCCCAGAGTGTGCGGGAGAGAGATGTGGCGCGACGACAGCGCCTTGTTGTGTTCTCCTCTGTTGTTTCTCTTAATTGTTACATGTTCTTGGTTGGTTCTTAGCCCTTTCTATTAATTGAGAACTGCGCGTGGTAGGACCCTTTTGGTCGCGCGGCGGGATCCGCGGAAGGCTGCGGCTGTCCTCGTTTCCCCCGTAGTTGAGCGCAAGTAACAAGAGCAGCCTTGTCGAGACCGCCGCCTCCTCCAGCCACCCCGGTTAACTGATTGCCACCAGCGCTCTCCTTTTTTGTTATCGCGGGCTTCACCCCACCGCACTCTGTTAAGCACTTGTAAATGCACCTTATACATACATATTTATTAATGTTTTGTTTTGTAATAATGTAAGTTAGGCGCGCTTGGGTGCTAGGCGCGGGGCGTCTCAGCGCCCCGATTGTTGCTCTCTGTTGGTGTTTATTGTTAGTAGTGTGTGTGCGCGCGACTGCCGGCCAGTGTGGTAAACGATCATCCCGAGACGAAAAGTCCGCGCGGCACAGTTGCCATCCGCCCTCCCGATTGGCTGATTCGCGTTCTGTCCCCCGGTCTTTCAGTTATCTTTTTATTCATTTATCACATCTATAGTTCCCCGTTTTTTACAATTGTTTTAACCCAGCCCCTAAGCCTGTTTTAGATCTTGTTTGATAAAACCTGAAGAATGTTCGTGCTCTTGTTTATTGCAATGGGGGAAAAGGGTATTCGGATGATCAGATCTCCGGAAAAATCTCAAAGTCGGCGGTCGGAAAAGCTACAATCAGAGAGGACGAGTCTTCGCTTCCTACGACGGTCTTCAGAGACTTTGTCTCCACGAGGCTCAGATAGGAGACATCCAACGGATAATCGGCCAAAATGAGGCTCTTCACCTGAAAATATATTCTAAGTTAGTCCGGAAATGCTTTCTCCATGTTTTTTTTTTCATCGAAGCACCTCCTTTCCCGCAGCGTTCTCTTGTTTGGTCCGTAATTCCCATGTGATACGTAGTTTCAAGGGAATAGCTTTGTGGAGACTAAATGAAATCACGCCTTTTATTTTGAGCCGTTCTCTTTTTGAAGTAGGCCGTAGCTCTCTAACCTCTAAAGATGTTGAAATATCGTCCTTTTATTCAACCCTCGTGTGTTCGTACTAATACCTTCGTATTCTATCGGAATTCTGACTGTTCTACCAAAAAAAGCGTCTGACGCGTTTCCGCCTCACCGCTGACGCATCCGCCGTTCAGGCGAAGACGAGGAGAGGAAAGGACAAAAACAGGCAATTTGTCTGCGACGTGGAGGGGAACCGAACGCTTTTGGACGGACACGCTTTTTTGGGTGGAGGGCGTGCCAGGTTGTACTTTTTGGCGGCAGCAGGGCAGAGGACACGTGGAAGCTGTGGCGAAATGGAGAGGGGCTAAGAGATGAGACTTCAGAGTGGGGGAGGCAACATACTCAGAGAGAGAGACTCAGAGAGAGAAAGCGACAAAGAGGGAAGAAGCGAGAGAGGCATAAAGACGGAAGAGGATGAGGTTCTGTTCAGAAGGTCATACGATTCCTACCCCTCACCTCATACTTCCTTACTATGTGGGCAATTCGTGCTGGATCAGGATAGTCAGCGACTCCTTCGAACTGAAACGACATCACTGAGCTTTCGTCCGCTATTTCGCTAACATTCACTCAGGCAGTCATTCCCTCTCTATCTCTACCACTCCGCCTCCCTGTCGTCTCTCTCTCTCTCTCTCTCTCTCTGATTCCTCTACCTGAACAAAAGTATCGCCATTCCACCAAACAGCGAGTAGTCCAACCAGTCCCCTCAGCTCTTCAGGATGCTCTAGCGATAGCGTAACTCCTCGAATCCTCCGAGCCAACTTTTCTCAAAAATCTCCATTTTTCTTCATTCCTTCCGCTGATCCTACCTATATTTGGTACCAACTGCTCCGCAAAGATCGGCTGCAACTTCTCCTTCCTGAAGCAATGATTGCCGGTCGATTGGGAGGCAGCAATGACGTATTTTGAGAGCCGCCGCACACATTTCTTCCGCTCCGCGTGCTCTTCGGCCTTTGCGCTCGCGAGAAACGACGGAGTGTAAAATACAAGCGCAAAGCAAACCGGGGGCGTTCCCCAAATACCGCAGAGGAGGCCCTCTTCAATGCATGGTAATTAGAAAGGTAGCAGATTCAAGCTAAAGGTTGTGTCTGAGTCTGAGACTACACTGCATACATCTCATCCAGCGAACGGAAAGACTCAGGGTGACAGGACTCAAAAAAGGCGTTTCGAACATGTCAGGAGCAATAAAAACGCGACGAAAAAAATGGACCTACATGCTGAAAAAAATGGACCTCTAAACTGACATCATGGCATTTTGTGTAGTCGATCTCTACTGTTAATAAATCAGAATAATACCATAATCTAGCTGAACATCAAGTTTCCCGTTTTACGACTGCTGTATTTTTCTTTGATGCCCCTTTCATTTAACTCTCTCATTCGAGTAGGTAGGTGTTCTTTTATTGGCACGTTTTATTAATGTGTACGGAAACTCGCCTGAGGCGATATAGGTGGTTATAGATGTATTAGCTATTCTAGAGTGATTATCCCATCCCCTGTTTTCCATGTTTTTTTCACTCTTGGGGCTGGCGTTTCCCGCAGGAGTCAAGCGATAAAGTAGGTTTCACGTAAGTAGCCGCTATTCACTAGGCATTACTAGAAATCACACTCTTTCATTCGCGTTTATTTATTACGATCAGAGTTAATGTGCAGGTTGAACAAAAATTAGCAGATGTTCGAAGGATATCTCTGTTAACAAAAACTGTAGCTTAGGCCATGCTGGAATTTATATTTAGAGCGGTATTAGAACTGAGGCAGCCATTGGACAGTTGATCACCTAAAGGTTGGATAAAGGCCTTTGCAGTTCAGACGAATGGTGTGATTTCGTATGCCCCTAATCCAAGCTGACCCACAACAAGGAGGAAGACCTTGTTTCCATCGATTTCCAACCCGTTCCCATCACTTTTGACAGGTTATTGGTTTGCACTTTGCGTGCGACACACGTAAATGGCGGTGAGAATTATACTCGGTCATAAAAAGAGACTCGCTAGGTCGGACCTTTTGCCGCAAGTTCTTTGAATGCTTCTGGCACGACGGCGGCGACGTCAAACGTCCACTTAAAGGACTGTCCGACGGCCGGTTCGAGGACCGCAAACAGAGCGGAACGCGCTGTTTGCGAACAGTTTTCGCTAACCATGCGAAGCGAGAGAAGGAAAAAAAGAAGCCAAACACCCAGAGCGGATCTTTGCAATGGAGGCTTATATGTCAGGGACCGCGGGAGCGAGGGACGAGTCGGATCCTCTCTTATACACTGCGCTTATGGTCTCTGTGTGTGTGTGTGTGTGTGTGTGTGTGTGTGTGGTGTCCCACGGTGAAACTGCGCAGAGTCCGTCACGTGTCTGCGTCTCCCCGATTCCTCTGCACTCTCTCTCTTACGGGTTCTAACTCCACGTAAATGTTACGGAAACATTACGGAATTTGGTCATTTCCACCGTTCATTTCGGGGGCGCAGCCCCCGGCGAGCGGCCCGAGGCCGCGAGCAGCCAGAATATTCAGGACCGCCGCAGGCGGGCCGGAATATTATGGTCCTCTCTTATACACTGCGCTTATGGTCTCTGTGTGTGTGTGTGGTGTCCCACGGTGAAAGCACGCTGGGTCCGTCACGTGTCTGCGTCTCTCCAATTCCGCTGCACTCTCGCTTACGCGTTCTAACTACACGTAAATGTTACGGAAACATTACGGAATTTGGTCATTTCCACCGTTCATTTCGGGGGCGCAGCCCCCGGCGAGCGGCCGGAGGCCGCGAGCAGCCAGAATATTCAGGACCGCCGCAGGCGGGCCGGAATATTCTGGTTGGAAAACATTTCACACTTCGCACACCATGTCGACGTACACTGAATCATTTTGCGAAAAGCTTCTATTATTAGACCTGCTACATCATAAACTTCTTCCGCGCGATTGGCGAAAGAACAGTCTTATGGGTGGCGTCGAAATACTCTTTGACAAAATGCGAGATATTCTCTTTCACTCTTACTCACACTCACACACACACACACACACACACACACACACACACACACACACACATAGCTGGGTCGTTCCTCTCTTACTCACTTAATCTATCACTCTTCCTCTCCCTTATGTATTCACTCTCCTCCATTTCTCCAACTCTCTCACCGTATCTTCTCTGTCCTTCTCTCTCAAATTCTATTTTCACCTCTCTTCGTGCCTCTCTCCCTCCCTCTTGGATATCTTGAATTACCCTCTTAACCACAATTTAGGGTGAGAATACATCCTTGGTCGGTTCCATCCTTCATCCATTTAAACCCATTTCCAAGGGAAATTGGCTGCGGTCGGTCGTTTCCCATGACTTTCAAAATTTGATTGACACCGCAAATTGGCGCGCCGTTTTTGTGAACTCCACATTCGATGACGAAATGACAGCGATTACTAAACGGCACAGGTCGCACCACTGCGGATGGACCATAGAAGGCAGACGAAGCAGAGGGGCGCATGCCAATCATGGCTAACGTAATCAGAATACTTTTTCTCGTTTCGAGGAATATCTGAAGCAGGATAAGATCTATGTACACCCTTGCACATATTATATCCAGGAATTATCGGACCAAATCGAAAGAGCAAGTTGGCAAAACATCCGGCTCAATGTTCTGTCGCCAAAAGTAAACAGAGGGCAGGATCGATCACCTCTTGGATGTTACTATGACAAACAGAAAGAACATTTGACGTTCTACGAAATGTTGTACATTTCACGGGTCGGGTTGTCACCTCTAGGTTGGATATTAAAACAAAAGTTTCATGGTTTGCTACTGGGGGCTTAAAGTCAATTTTAGGTGTACGTATTGTTGCCTGGGGTTTTCCTTCTATGCAAGTTTCGGATTTTGAGCTACTATTAAAGGCACGTAAAATGAAGAGGGGGACCTGTCCATGCTAATCATAAAACTCTCTGCATTTCATCATTGAAAATGACACTCTCTCGCTTACGCTGCGCTATGGACAGGTCCATTTTCATTTTCGTGGGCCTCTGCCTTTAAGTGTGAAATTAGTAAACGAAATTCCAATAAAAAGTGGTTTCCACGGTCAAGTGTTAAAACACTGAGAATAGCGGAAATCCTACAGACACAACGGACCCTGCGGAATGTCACACCATTCGGAAACAGGCAAGAAAATCTTGTACAAATCTAAACTCAACATGAACATTGCTAACACTCTCCTCTACTGTTTGCCTCTCACGAAAAAATAATGCAACTTGGTCAATTTCCAACGAATTTAGAGGAATGTTTTTCTGCATTGCACTTTTTGGAGAAAAGGCTAATTTCCACACAATATTTATTAAAAGCAGAGGACTGCGAAAATGAAAATGAACAAGTCCATCACGCAATAGACGAGAGATTGTAATTTTCAATGGTGAAATGGGAAGAGCTTGATGCTAAAAATTGTCAAGGCCCCCGAGCCATTTTTGCGGTCTTCTGCTTTTAATTGTTTACTTTCTACTGTTACTTTTTGTTATCACGTTTGAAGTTTTTTGTCAAAAGAGCATCATTGACAAAATTTGATCAAATTGCTGCCGTACTTAGGGAAAGTTGAATGAGGGTGTAGGGATCTGTAACCGACTGAATGTTGTATTACCCTGCCAATTTCGCTTGAAATCGTTCAAAAATCGGCATTCTCTTTGATTTTTGGTGTTCATTCGCTCATTTGCCGTGTTGGCACCTCTCCGGTGTCTCCGTGTTCGTTCTGTGTTCGGGCGTGTGAGCGATGCATCCGATTATCGTTTTTGCAGCCTTTCTGCCTTTTTTGCGCTTCTCGCGTGTCGCCGTCGTCGATTGTCAACCGAAAGTGCATCGGACCACCCTGCGAGAAAACGAGAGAGTGGAGGGAACAGACACTACCGTAGCACGCCAGAGGCCGTCATTAACGTCAGCCAAGGAAGGGACGAACGGGAAATGGGGGACCAACAGGGAAGTGTTTGGAGGGTAGGAAGTGTGATCTCCAAAAACAGTTACGTAGACATAACGAGCCAAAGACAAAAACAAACTAACGTCGTGGGAAGAAAAACAAAAGGTGAGCCGGAGGGACGGATCGGAGCCACGGCGTCGATGGGGACTCGGCGGATTTCTTCGCTCCACTCGACGTCACGGTCTTCACGGATCGACCACTAAAATGGGTTTGATTAAAGCAAAAGAAACGAAATGTTGTATTTAGAACAAGGTAATTTTTCCTAAAGATTGGACGAAATTTCAAAAGAAAGGTCCCGGGGAGATTTGAACTCCCGTCGCAGGATTCAGAGTCCTGAGTGCTAACCGCTACACCACGGGACCATAAGATAGCATCCATATCACAGCCCTGAAGAGAGGCTTTTGAAGTTCACTTAACGAGCCTTTGAGATGCCGAAGGTCACTTGGAATGACTTGGAATTGACTTTTGCTAAATAGTAAGGCCAAAAAACCAAAATGGTTTAGGTAAGTATTTTACCTTTGCTCTATACTAGCTTCATTTCCTCATCTAGTCTTCACAAGTGGGGTCGATCGTTGCATCAATTCGACCCCGTCTTTCCTACTTCGTCTTTCTAGTGTAGTGTTCACTGCTGCTCTTTTCTCTTCGCTCTCTCTTTCTCTCTACATCCCCTCTCTTATTCACAGTCTACTCAAGACTTTCACAAATGTATAAAAGCAGAATCCTGCGAGTTTCCTTACCCAGGCGCTACAGAATTGAATACGGCAGAACTGTAAGAAATGCAATGGCCCCACTACGAAGGACTGAATTCAGCCTTGTTGTTCCAGTAGGAGACTTTGTTCAGGAGACTTTGTTAAAAATAACGACCCAGTTATGAACACCCTTTGCTCTGTGAGGGATGATGCTCCCGGCAAGCATTCACGAGAATCCTTCTTACAAAATTTTAGGCTTCGTCAAAAGTTTCGTAGTTGTGGTTTCCGCTCAGGATAATATTCCTTCTGTGAGCACTGTGAATTTACAGATGAATTCGGTTCTCTTTTCGTTTAGATAACTTATTATTCTCAAAATCTCAAGTGAATCTGATTGCCCGTCAGAAGAATCTATAAAGGTCTCCTGAACTGGAGGAGAGATGTGGATGATGTGGAGTACTTCCATGACAATATTTCGAGTTTTGTCCTAAACTTCAGCCGATCTTTAGAAACTCTGCCAAGAATTCTACGCTGCCACTCTGAAATCCTTTCGTTCGGTCCCTCTCATTTTTGGTGGAAACGTCTTCAGCCCCCTTTATGCTCTTCCCTGCAAAACATTTTTCCACAGAACGTTCTGTGGGTAGATTGGTGCGTGGGGTGAGCAGAAACGTCGCCTGAGGGCTTATCAGCGCCTGACTGAGAGGTTCCGCATAGAAAAGGTGGGGGAACCTTTTCTGGCGTTGAAACTGAGTCAGCTGACAACTGTCGAAAGGTGTGCGAATGGGAAAGACAGCACAGAACAGTTGAAGACCAAAGCTCAACTATCTAATTGAAGCACCCAAACCTACCCCAAACGAGAACTACAAAGTACACTTTTTTCTAACCAACCTCAATTTTATAACACGGTCGTCTTGCAGGAATGTGAACTTCTGGTGGCGGCATCCCAGGATTCGGTGAAGTGTGGCGGATCACAAGAACCTTAGTCTCATTCTTTTCCTACACAGGGTGGCTATGTTGCATTTTTCTAACCTTATTCAGGATCTCATCCAGTTCTTTATAAGTCTCCAGAAGTCGATTCCCTTGCCAGAATGCGTCCACGGTGATCACAAGAGTCGGCTTTCCCTCTTGCAATACCCAGTTCAAACGATCCTTTGGACAATTTCCTGGGTCCTAAATTATTACTTTCATATTCAGTTTGTGTTTCTCCACCAAAGGAACTGCAGAAACGCCAATTTTGGCTGCAGCAAGGAGAGACAGCGGAAGTTGGATCACCTGGGGCAAGAAAAGGAGAACGTTGTCGCCCTGAAAATTATGACAATATGCTTAATTTTCTGGTTTGTATGTTTCCGATCTTACGAATATAATGTGTGAATTAAACAATGGGAGAAAAATTTTGTAAAAAACAATTAGTAAAGTCGACACACACAAACACGCAAACACGCACTAACAATGGGCCAAATGTGACAAGTGGCAGCGGTAAGTGAATAGAGAGCTGTGGATGTCGCGCCCGTAAGAAATCGGCAGAATACGCTAGCCGGGGTATAAAGGTCGGCTCTCGCAGGGAGTCGCTGGCCGCAAGGCAATGACCATTACGTCCAATTCTCTACCAACATCGACTGCTCCACTCATTTGACCGTCGATGAAAAAAGGGTACTGGTCCGCATTTGACCGTACTCTTTTATACTATTTTACGTAACGAACAATATTTTTTCGTCACGAACAATATTTTTTACACACACACACACACACACACACAAACATACACACACACACACACACACACACACACACATACACACACACACAAACATACACACACACAAACATACACACACACACACAAACATACACACACACACACACACACACACACACAAACATACACACACACACACACATACACACACACACACACACACACACACACACACACACACACACGTGTTTTTCGTGGGCCTCAGTAGTGGAGTTGTTTGAAAAACCATCCTAAGAAAAGAATCGTGTACGTGAACACATACACGCGCACTAACAATGGGCCAAATGCGACAAGTGGCAGCGGTAAGTGAATAGAGAGCTGTGGATGTCGCACCCGTAAGAAATCGGCAGAATACGCTAGCAGGGGTATAAAGGTCGGCTCTGGCTGGGAACTAGGCCACCTTAAAAACCCACAAACACACACACACACCCACACACACACACACACACACACACACACACACACACACACACACAAACATACACACACGCGTATTTCGCAGTCTCTTTCTTTCCTTCCTTCTCTATTTGTTTTCAAAACCTGATCATTTGTTCACTGCGAATTTCCTTTGCCGTTTTCTTTGTATAAGGCTTATCACGTTGCCATATTTTATCCACGATCAATGGCACCAATTGATGACAGTTCCCCTCCAATCAGTGCCTACGGGTACATAGTTCTTCCGAAACACACCGTGAATCATCACAAACTCCGCAAACCATCTTTTCCAGTGCCCAGTTTTGAAAAAATTAGTCCCTTTTTGTCTGCGCTTGTCAGCTACAGGCTAGAATTTGGGACCGCTTACGTGACAAACGAAAGAAAGCGTGCGAAACGGGACGTTCGACAAGGGGAACTTAGCGAGTTCGCTTTCGATTGAACGTATTGTCAACAGAAGAAGCGATTAGTGATCTGTAAATTGTGGTTTGCAACAAAATAAAGCAAAATGACTAGTTAGAACTCATGCCTTCATTATGGCATTTCGCATCAGCAGAGAAATATGATTCGCGCAATAGGATATGCGTGGAACCTAGAGGTTTAGAGGTCCCAAACATCAAATTCAAAGGATTTTGCGTTTTCTCTGAGAACTTAACAAAAATTATTCAAAGAAAAGATAGCTTTAATCCATGTTTGAAATCAGCTGCATCCAACGTTTGTTTAGAAACTGGAAAGTAGAGAAGGGATAAAGCTACTGAAGAGGAGGGTAGAGTGAGAGAGAGAGACAGAGACAGAGACAGAGACAGAGGCAGAGACAGAGGCAGAGGCAGAGACAGAGACAGAGACAGAGACAGAGACAGAGGCAGAGACAGAGGCAGAGACAGAGACAGAGACAGAGACAGAGACAGAGACAGAGACAGAGACAGAGACAGAGACAGAGACAGAGACAGAGACAGAGACAGAGACAGAGACAGAGACAGAGACAGAGACAGAGACAGAGACAGAGACAGAGACAGAGACAGAGACAGAGACAGAGACAGAGACAGAGACAGAGACAGAGACAGAGACAGAGACAGAGACAGAGACAGAGACAGAGACAGAGACAGAGACAGAGACAGAGACAGAGACAGAGACAGAGACAGAGACAGAGACAGAGACAGAGACAGAGACAGAGACAGAGACAGAGACAGAGACAGAGACAGAGACAGAGACAGAGACAGAGACAGAGACAGAGACAGAGACAGAGACAGAGACAGAGACAGAGACAGAGACAGAGACAGAGACAGAGACAGAGACAGAGACAGAGACGCTATCCATAACAAACCCTTTTGAATTCGAATTTTCCAAGTGTATTAAAAGGGGCAGTAAGGGGGCTTTTCATTTCATTTTCGATCGGATACGGTCGGAAATTATGCGAATGAACTATGCAAAATTGTCTTGCACCCTCCTCATTTTCACAGCTGTCTCAGTCAATTAGAATGAATTCGGTTCATTAGCATCCCTTGTAAATACCGGACACGCAGGGCGTACTGGCCATCCGCACAATCTGCGGATGGTCGGCCGTTTTTGGACACTTTGAAGGCAGGTCTATCGAAAACGGTACATTTCCGACCCATAGTCATATACATTTTCTTGATCAGCGAATTTTTCTTTCTTAAATGAGCCAATGTTGTAAAACCCGCCTGACTGTCCCTTTAAGGGAGTGTCCCTACCTCGCTGCAGTACTTGGCCAAAACGCAGCCAATTTTATTCACAAGAACATTCACTGTGCAAAGTGATAGCTGTGAGCAGTCGTGCACCGGTTCGTCCCAATAGTTGCCTTCCCTGAAAGAAATGATCATTCCCTGTGTTTCTTGTTTGTCCGTAAATGCGACCTTCGTTCCCGAGAAAAGAACACCGATCGCAAGGAATCAATGATTGAAAATGGTGCCAGTTTCGCTTTAGTTGCATTTTTATTCATTTGGTCTCACCAAGTCTGTTTACACCAGGGGGTGTAGACTTGTATCGAACGTTACAATTTTGCGCTTTTTGGATGTGATGTGCTTCAGTCGATTAAGCGCAAATCTATTCAGCTGTGTTCATCAGAAATTCACCGGTGTAGGACAATGAATGGCACATACCATTTGACCAAAATGTGTGAAAATAAACATTCGAAATTTCATTAAAATAGATCTTGAAAGTCGTTTGTGTTTAGATTCAAGAGGAAAATTCAAATTTACATACAAAAAAAAGAACTTTGCTAGGTTTGGTAAACAGAGGAATCCCATATTTCGAGTTTTGAAGCCAGGCTTATTCTGGGTTTGAACAAAACAGGCTGTAATGCAACTTTTCATGGGATCTCTCCCCGAATGAAGGTTCTTTAACATCAATTGTTGACGGGAAACGGGCTGGGCCGAAGAAAACGAACCACAGAAAAAAGTCCTTGTCGTCGTCGTCCTCCTCGTTTCGGAGATGTCTTTCCAGGCAGCCGCGTACGATCTCCATTGTGGATGGGACTGCCTCTCCAATTGGCACCCTCTTCCCATCCATAATTACCCTCATCGTCCCCTCTCCTCCCCAGAAACAAACATCGACTGTATACGAAAGATTCAATAAAACTATGTGCACAAAAATCACAACGACTATTAGAGAGATACTTGTGTTACTTCGCAACTGGACATTGACTAATTGGGGGGTTGGGTGGCTGGGGCACCCCAGCTGAGATCAGCCCTTGATGCAGCGGCCGGCGATCAACTGGCTGATGACGCTCTCGTCGATCAGCGTCGTCGTGTCGCCGATTCCGTCCTCGTGGCCTTCGGCGATTTTGCGGAGTATACGACGCGTCACCTGGAAAATACAGCTTTAGCCCCGAGATGTGTTAAGACATTGTATCTGGTAAACTGTCTTAGGAAAAGTTGATAGTACTAGAATCGGCCCAAAATTGGTCTATAACCTTCCTATAGGCCGTATAGACCATTTTGAAACTTTAGGTCAGTGTCAATTTTTCTCAGGGTTATGGCGGGGTACAGTAATTTTGTAACATTGGTCGAATCATTTTTGAAGTGGTGTTTTCCCCAATAGCTTTAGTCGCGGGTACACCGAATCTAACCCTTAAATAGTGAAATATTTGTGTATTTTCGGACAAGGCCCAGAAAACCTCAAAAAAGTAGAAAAATGCGTTCGAAACTGCTGTCCCAAAATATAGATGTTGTTATGAAACACGTCCATTGGAAACATACAGTAAGTCAAGTGCAATTTCCAAATCGAGCCTCTTCCGGGAATTGACGTGGCACGTGATATTATCCCAATTCCTTCCCACTATCTCTCGATCTCTGCCTCGCAACGAACCTTTCCAGATCGCGTCTTCGGCAGCCCGGGTGCCTCTTGGATTACATCCGGCACGGCAATGGCGCCAATCTTCGTGCGAACCTGCGCTTTGAGTTCAGCGACCAGTGCCGGGGTGAGCTTTTCCCCGTGGTTGAGAGTGACAAAGGCGTAGGGGAATGAACCCTTGATGTCGTGGGGAGCGGCCACCACGGCCGCTTCGGCGACCTTCGCATGGGCCACCAGGGCACTTTCTATTTCGGCCGTGGACAGCAGATGGCCGGACACATTCATCAGGTCATCCACTCGACCAGTGATCCACAAATAGCCGTCTTCGTCACGGCGGGCCCCGTCGCCGGTGAAGTAGTAGCCGTTGAAGGGGGCGAAGTACGTCTTCACGAACCTGAAAGGGCAAGTACTTGGGGAAAAGAGGGAAAGGTTACCGGCTCTCGTCGCCGTAGACTCCGCGGAGCATGCCTGGCCAGGCGCGGTCGAAGCAGAGGTTGCCCTCGCCAGGTCCTTCGATGACACGACCCTCGCCGTCCAGCAGCACGGGGTTTACGCCAAAGAAGGGGTAGGTGGCGGAACCGGGCTTCGTCGGAGTGGCACCGGGCATCGGCACGACCATATGACCGCCCTGGAATTGACATGATCAATGAAAAAAAGTTTTTCCCCTAGGAAAGGCCGGCAATATTTTGTATTTAATGTACCGTCTTCCATTCCCTTTTCATTAACTATGTGTCATTATCCTTACCCTTTATGAGCATGAAACGCTAATTTATTCGCTTTCCTCTGTGTGTCTAACCATAGCCCGTGTCCCCGCCCGCTAATCGTAGCCGCCCGTTGCCTCACCCGTACCACATCATCTGCTGCCCGACACGGGCTTATAAAAGCGATGGCGCATTATGCATGATCGGTGTTCCTATGTCTCCGCGGTTCCGAGTGCACAGAGGTCTGTGCGTGACCTAGGGGCATCTTTGACGGAGGGGTGGTCCGCTTTGACCCTCCTCTTTTTACTGTTTTACTTAAATGTAATGTCACGAAAGGAATCTCAGATTTTAAAACAATAATTTGAATCTTGTTTACAAAATATCACGAAACGATGAATGATGTAAATTTAAATCTAATTTGAAGTCAGGAAATTTCTTCATGGCGTTCCTACCTGTCGATGTTTCGAACTACGATAACGGCATTCTTTATGGAAAACGAAGTTTTAAATTTTGTATAAACCGGGACAATATTTTTTTAACCTGCTTTAAATAACTTAATAGTGTTTGTTACTAAAATATAAGTCAATATTAGTCTACAGGCATCTTTGACGGAGGGGTGGTCCGCATTGACCCTCCTCTTTTTGCCGTTTTTTCTTAAAAAACGATAAAAAGAGGAGGGTCAAAGCGGACCGTTTTCTTTTGCAATGACGTAGTCTGAAAAACTCGGTTACCATCATGACAAAGCTCGACTTTAAAACTGGATTTTTTTCATCGATTTGATCAGGAAAATTATCACTTTTTGTAGGAATCTTACAGAGACGGCGCCTTAATAGTGTTTTTACTAACATATATAGCTGACGCCAAACGGGCATCATGCCAATTTCGTTCAAGTATTCTCTGTAGATGATAGATTAGCATAAAATCGTAATATCAACAGAGAATGAAGGCACAAATTGGAATGATGCCCGTTTGGCGGCAACTATAAGTCAATATTAGTCGTACAAAAAAGAATGTCACCGGCGGGGATTGAACCCTGGTCGTATGGGTGGGTGGCAATCTGACTGGGTGGTCCAGGGTAAACGGGCCGACCAAAATTTTCCAAATGGCCCGGCCCCATTTTCTCACGGCACACAGTCCTTAAAGAGTTTCTCTTACCGTTTCGGTCTGCCAGTAGGTGTCCACAACGGCGCACTTCTCCTTTCCGACCACTCCGTGCAGCCATTTCCAGGCAGCCGGGTTGATGGGCTCTCCGACGGTCCCAAGGATCTCCAAAGAGTCACGGGAGCATCTGAATGGCATTCCGTCAATTGTCACGGCGCGTTTCCTCACCCTTCGACCCATTTGTCGCCCAGAGCCATCAAAGCCCGCACAGCGGTCGGTGACGTGTACAGCTTGTTCACCTGGAATGAGGAAGATAAGATTCTCACGCCATCACACAAAGGACAAATAGGGACATTCCCTTGCAAACAGAATGATTTCTTATTAATGTCGATTAAAAATAAACCTTGTATTTGTCGGTGACCTCCCACATGCGGGCAGGCGTGGGGTAGGTCGGGACTCCTTCGAACCACACTCCGCTCATTCCGTTCATCAGGGGTCCGTAAAGCAGGTACCTAAACCCATTCCCTATTACCCATTGGGTAATTTTAACCCACGAGTGCCCAGTGATCCATCCGCAGTCGGCCGTGCACCAATAGACGTCCTCCGCATGGGCGTCGAAGGTGCACTTGGTGGTGAAGTACGAGTACACCATGTACCCGGCCGTCGTGTGCTGGATTCCCTTCGGTTTTCCCGTCGAACCACTGGAATTACCATTGTAAAAAACCCTTTTGTATTTTTCTTCATTTCCTCGCCCCGCTAACACTTTTGTTTTGCCACCTGTTTTGCCATTGATCAAAACAATAAGCATCAAATGTGTTTTCGAGGACGGATTCCATAATTGGGAACCTGTTCCCAGCCGGCCTCTCGCAGAACAAAAAGCGATTCCTTGGGAGCACCGGGGTTCTCAAATGACGGGCCGAGTTGAGAGATTTTTTTTCGCGGCCCGGAATGTCACCGACCGGGATCGAACCCTGTTCGTGTGGGTGACAATCTGACTGGGTGGTCCAATGGTAAACGGGCTGCCTAAAATTTTCCAAATAGCCCGGCCCGTGAGAACCCCGCTTAAATCGAATGTATCCGTAGGGTTTCTTACTTTATCGTCTTAAGCACCCGAAATCTGTTGGACAGATTCTGTCCATTTCGCCCGTCTATGCCCAAATTAGCTGCAAATTAGTTGGTGCTCCCGTTATTTTCGTAGAATCCAATTATGCCTGCCCTCGAGGGAATCACCAAACGGCAGGGGTTCTCCTCTCGGGTGGTCCACGATCCCTTTCATTTCAAAATCACAGAGGGCTAGAATTATCATAACTCAGTATGCATTTTTAACTCGAAATTAATTTTACCGCAAGTTCTTCACGTCTAGATCTGCCCCAAACAAGCTGTGCCCGTGGTGGCATATCCCCGATAGAGATATCCACACAACCGAATCTGCATCGATGCAGCCCCGTGCTCCGTGTTTTTGCTACGTCGATTTCACGCCGCCAGCGCCCTCAGAAAGGGAATAATAAAATGGGAGCCCCCGCACGCATACATAACAAGCAACTACGCATCGAAGGGCGCGAGAACAACAAGCAAAATAGGGAATTTTGCGTAGTGACCAGGAGTTCAACTTCCGCACAATCATTTTGTACCATAGAAAAACATCGACCGGGATTTTCGGTTGCGGGGTCGCGCCGAGCCTAATTTCCCATTTCGGAGATTCGCGCCCTACTTGTATTGTGGGGGGGGGGTCGCGCAAAACGGACCCCACAACTAGCTTGTTCATGTATGTTTTGTACTTACGAGGTGTAAAGGAGGAAAAGCGGACTTTCGGCCTCCATCCACTCGACAGGCGAATCCACGGTCTTGTACTTGGCCATTTCCGTCTCGTACAGGTGGTCGATGGGCGTAGGAATCCATTTCTACAAAAGTACCGTATTCACTATAATTATTCGAAGTATACCTTGGGCTTGGCAGCGCCGTGGGGCAGGGTTACGCGGACGAGGTGGTCGACCACGATCACGGATTCCACGCGTACGGCATCGGCGGCTGCGATCTGAACGGCGGCGTCGGTGATGGACTTTAGGTCGACGGGTTTGGAGCCACGGAAGACACCGTCGGCGGTTACAAGGACACGACAGTTGGCGTCTACGACACGGGCGGCCAGGGATTCGGCGGAGAAGCCGGCGAATACGACGGAGTGCATGGCTCCTGGAATAGAGAGGGTTAGACAGAGAGAGAGAGAGAGAGAGAGAGAGAGAGAGAGAGAGAGAGAGAGAGAGAGAGAGAGAGAGAGAGACTAACCGATGCGTGCACAGGCGAGCATAGCCACGGCGAGTTCGAGGACCATGGGGAGGTAGAGGGCGACGACGTCTCCCCGCTTGACCCCGTGGGCTCGGAGCACGGCGGAGAAGTTGACGACCTGTTCGTGGAGTTCCTTGTAGGTTACGGTAGAGGAGTCAGAGGGCTCGTTTCCTTCCCAGATGTAGGCTATCTGAATAAGCTTTGGTTAATTGAGTCTTCAGAAGACTTCACCTTGTCTCCAAGGCCGCGTTGGATGTTTCTTTCGAGGCAGTTGTAGGAGATATTGGTGCGGGCGCCGTCCATGAAACGGGTGAAGATCTTTCCCTTCTTGGCGTCGAAGTTGTACTCCAGACCCTGAAAATACTCGTTCAATTAATTCTCCGGTCTTTTAAAAAGTAATATACCTTTTGGGAGGTCTTTTCGAAGTACAATTCGGCGGCGACGATCCTCCAGAAGGCATCGGAGTCGTTGATGGAGTTACGGTACATCTCGTGGTAGGAGGGGAGGCCGGCCACATGGGCTCCGGCGAGCAGGGGTGCGGGTGGCAGGAACACCTGAAAATGACACGTCAATTCCAGCTAATTACGGTAAGAAAGTGATTAATTAACTTATTTTTTTTTAGGAATTAAAGATGTATTTTTGCTCCGCTTGGTTGCATTTTTATCTGCCTTGTGGAAGTGAAACGGAAAAACACGGCTCAGTCAATACACGTGCCAACCACGCCACTAAACAAATGGTGGGAGAGCAAAAACAAGAAAGATTGTGCGGAAACTTCCCGCAGACCTCGAAATAACTGCAACGCATTTTTTTCGTTTCGACTTATAAAAAATAGGATATAATGAAAACTCACATCCTCGGCCGGTTGCGTGCTGCTTAAGTCGAATTTGACGCGAGAGTCAGACATCCCGAAATAGACACTCCGACTGGAAGTCAGAGAGGCTGAATTAGAAGGATTAATGGGTAAAAAAGAAGATAATACAGAAGAAATACTGACGACAAGAGAAAAAAAATGCACAAAATTTGAAAGGCCAAAGTTATGCGATAATCTTTGAAAGTCGGAAAGGTCAAAGTTCCAACGGAGGAACGTATCAGATGTGGTCGGTCAAGGGCAGCCCTATTTCCCACGGCCAGTTTAGCTAGAAACATAGATTTAACCTTAAAATTGAAAACATTAAAAATAAACCGTTATTAAATCAGCGACTGTCAAGCATAATTGTTTTTGAAATCCCCTCCAAAAGTGAAGACGTTCCGCGTAAGACTCAATTTACACTTGCTCAAATGAGTCTCGCACGGAATCGTGTAGGTACTGGAGGCAGCTTCAAAAACAGAAACTTTTTTATGAGACTTTTGCTGGTGCGATTTCTTGTTCAGAAGCATCGATATCAATGTAAATGTATGAAAATCAACATAACAATGCTTTTGAAATCGATATAATTCAAAGAACTGCCCGTTAAAAGTGCTGCCTGGTGTCGCCCGTCCTAAATGCATCTCGCGGAAGTGAAAGGACGGCGCATCAAAGATATAATCCTGAGAGATCTCTCACATTCTCTTTCTCAGGCGGTTTTTAACAAGAAGTATGTAGTGTCTTTACGGCACGGTGGAAACGGAAACCCGGGGGTACCCTTGAGAGGGTATCCCCAACTTTTGTCTGATTGACATTTCCTAGGCTGAAATATGGACATAAGACTGTTGCATTGTTATTACCGCTTATAGACAGTCATTGTTTGCACTATTCCGTGGCACTGTGCGCGCTATGGTGCGCGGACTATGGACTCTCGGGGCGCGGCGGCTGGTCCAGCCGCCGGTCGCTCTCCGTGTGGTCCGATTAGAACAACAGAGATCGCCCGGCTGGCTGGAAGGAACGCGCCAGCCGGCTGGCTGGCCGGAGCGGAGACAGCCGGGCAAATGCGGCCCGAGGGGCGGGGCCTGGGTGAGTCGCACTGGCGCGCCAATCGAACTGAAGGGGAAACCGCGGGAACGGGGAAAATTCAAACGCACGCACACCGGGCTTTGAAAAATTTTAATTGTTAAATATAAGAAATCTATAATTTAAATTGTAAAACATTGAAAATAAACCCCACGGAAGTTTGATTTTCAAGAAAAATGACTTTATTTTCAGTTTGAAACCTCGAAAATCCGCAAATCTGTACCTTCCACCCCATCTTTTTATTTATAAATTATGCTTTAATTGACTCCGTTTAGATCTTTTGTTTGATTTTTATGCATTTTCACCGTGTTTTTCAATAACTCTTCCTTTCAGGTATAGTTAAACTGTCCCAGTTGGTTATTGTTGGGATTAATTCGTCCATAAAATGGTTTCCTAGTGAGTTTTCTTCATTTTTAAAACGAAACTTTTTTCCTTGTTGTTTTTAACGAACTGGTTTATTGCAGCCACGGAGGGACCAGTGCCGCTCAGAGCACGGATCAGATTTTCGCCAAGTTGAACACCTGTCTTGGCAACCAGTGCCAGTCGGCTGTCAAATGTGGAATTTGGTGAGTGTTTCGTTTCTTTTTTTAACCAACCTTTTCCTTTAATTCTTGTCAACGCTACTCGATCTGTTGATCTGCCTCTCGATAGCTTCTGAAACAAGAAGGCTCCCTGAAATAATGTGAAACGCTCACTATGAAATGGCGAAGCGCCAGTCGCCGAAGATAGCCCGTGCCAGTCGGGAACATGACTTCTGAATGGTTTTTGTTGGTCTTTCGGAGCGAATTGAGGCAATTGTCTAAAGGACAAAGTAAAGGACAGCAAGAAATGTTACGAACAGAGATTTGTTTCAAAAATATGGCGGGTACGACCAGATTGTGCGAATATAGTTTTGTTCAGCCCAGGTAAGGCTTCACACAACTATCCCCAGAGAGTAAGGGGTGTTTCTCATTTCAATGGGCTAACATCCATCACTGGGGGCTTCAAAAAGCCATTAGAAAGAAATCTTCTCCCTTTCCAGATCCCAAGTATTTGTGTAGCCACTTAGGTTGTATGATGTTCAGTCTTACCTTTGAAGGGTATTTCCCCCCCCCCCCCCATTTAAAAGCTGCCGTAGAAAAACATCAATCGCGACTCTCGGTTGAGGGGGTCGAGCCGAATTTCTCACTTGGGATCTTGCGTGTTACCTTTAGTGGACATGAGGTGCTTTCGGTACCTACATAATTGAAACTGGTATCAACAAGCTGTAGGGGGCTTGTATTTTTTACGATACACCATTTGGGGATTTCAAGCCCCCAAACGCTCCCTATCCAGCAATGCGCCATACGTCGAATGTGTAATGTAGGGGTCGCGCGAATGGACCCCACGGGTAGCTTGTGCGTTTATGAGCGCTACCGAATGATCATGCTGGTCGTCAGGTCCCAGTCGCACCCCAAAAATACGTGTTCGACAAATTTCTTTTGATTATTGTAACGTTCTTTTCAAAGCAAAACTACCACTCTTCAAAGAAGGTTGAAGGTTTGTTATTGCAACGTGAACCAGGGATGAGCCAAAAGTTTGTAGTTCGATTCACCTGCGCACCCCCTTTTGGTGTAATTTTGACAAGTTCAGAAATATCGGTTGATGTGCATGCAAAATCAATAGATTTTGGGGGTATCGATCGATGTTTTGGGGCGCCGGCACCCCCTCTTGACATAAAAAGTTTGTAATTATAAACTGTTCCCAACCCCTGACGTCAACCTTCGACAGGCTTTTCAAATCACTGGGCGGCCTAACACGGCTGGACAGAGGTGGGGGGGGCTTTTGGGGGCTCGATGCGTAAGCCCCCCCCCCCAAAATAGTGCCTCGGAGGTAACTTAAGCCCCCTTTGGGTGTTTGTTACCATTTTCAAATATACAGCGAACTATGTAGGTACTGCAAGCACTTCACGTCCACATATGCGGCCTAATCCTAAGAGTTATTGGAACAGGTCGGTGAGTGTGATTTCCCTGGCAAAACTAGGCTGGTAAGGTACTGTGTACATCTGTTGAATTGGACCAAAAGGCCCAATTTCGGTAACTT
The DNA here is from genome assembly GCA_964057215.1 of Oscheius myriophilus. Classification (NCBI taxonomy): domain Eukaryota; kingdom Metazoa; phylum Nematoda; class Chromadorea; order Rhabditida; family Rhabditidae; genus Oscheius; species Oscheius myriophilus. Next base: position 13,785,269 of record OZ059904.1, read on the forward strand.
GCAATAATAGGATTATCAGAATGAATTAGGCTTAGAGTGTTTTGTCGCTGGCAATGGCATTTGTTTACATTCGATCTCTTTATAAGGCTTTAGTTGTTGACGGTGACTATGACGATTAGATACCGCTATTTCTGTATTCTTCTCTATTTTCTTATCAAAGGGACTTTATTCTTGGATGTGTGAATAATAACTTCTGGGGCTCAGAAAGAGAGAATAGGATGGCTGTTGTGTATTATTGGCATATCGCGTGTCTCTCTCAAAAAAAAGTCGAAAACAATCTGTTGTCGCAGTGGCTGCGTGATGCGATTTTCCGCATTTACGTGTTATGCCAGGCCAATGGGACCGAAAAATAGGATAATGGCAGGACTCTTGGGCAAATAAAATAATGGCAGGACTCTTGGGCAAATTGGGGAATCGGCGACGACTGGTCTCTCCAGAGATCGATCAAAACAAGGAAATTCGATTATGTTGTTTAAATTGAAGTTCTTGTTTCTTTCTGGGGTTCATTTTAGGGTCATTATATGTATTTAATTGAGTGTTTTCAGTTGTTCTACGCTGCGCGAGGCCTGGCTGCCCAGCTGCAACCACCCGTTCTGTAAGGAGTGCATCACCCAGTGCTTCCGTCTCAAGACCAAGATCGAATGCCCCATCTGCCGTCAGATCATCTCCAAGAGGTGGGTTTTGTGGAAACGTTAGCCTGGGTTGTCCAGTTGGGCGGTGAGATAGAAATGTGTCCTCGTATATTGCCATTGAGATCTACAAGACTGAATGAGGCAAACCATCCTTATTGGCGGAGGGGGTCCAGGTGGTATAACGCGCATTTTGTCCATCTTATTGTCTACCCAAACTTCCAGGGACCATCCTTCTCCCCATAGAAAAACAGCGACCGTGACTTTCGATGAGGAGGTCGCGCCATAGTTCTCACGGGCCGGGCCGACTTGAAAAAAAATCCTTGGCCGGGCCCGCTTCGGCCCGTCCACTCGGACCACCAAGTCAAACTGTCACCCACACGACCAAGGTTCGATACCGGTCGCGACGCTTTATTTTTGCTAACTTAAAATTGGTTTAAATGTGCAATAGAAGTATAATGAAAGTGTTTTCGGGGTTTTAAAAAATTGACGTAAGCTAAAATACGATTTAAAGAATTTTTAATTTGTCAAGTTTACAAACCGGCCCGGCCCGCGGGCCGGCCCGTCATTTGAGAACTATGGGTCGCGCCAAGCCGAATTTCTCACTAGGAGTGGGGGGGGGGAGCTTGCGCTTACTTTGAATGTATAATGTGGGGGTCGCGCAAAAGGATCCCACGGGTAGCTTGTTCGGTGTTCCCACGGGCCTGGCCATTTGGAAAATTTTGGTCGGCCTGGCCCGTATGCCTTGGTCCACCCAGTCAGATTGCCACCCACACGACCAAGGTTCGATCCCGGTTGGTGACATTCTTTTTTATACGACTAATATTGGATTATATTTTTAGTAACAAACGCTATTAAGTTATATAAACCAGTTTGAAAAAGTATTGTACCAATTTATACAAAAATTAAAATTCCGATTTTCATAAACGGGCCGGCCGGGCCGCCCAAAAAAAAATCTATCGGGCCGGCCCGTCATTTGAGAATTCCGAGCTTGTTAATGTGTATGCTTCTCCCTCGTCTTAATAAATGAAATCTGTTTAAATTGTAGTCTGCCTCGGTTCACATATAACTCACATCTTTTCTTTTTTTTCAATGCGAGGCATGCATGGAACTGAAGCTTTTGTCGTCTGGAAAATATAAAATATGCACTATGCCTTCGTATTCTTTGAAATTGTGACAACGTAGGCTGTGTGTTTCAGGTTCAGTGGGTAAATACTGAAAACGTTGGGAAAAATGCGCACCTCATTTACACCTTCTATTTTCAACATTATAATATCGGTACGCATTCATGAGAACCAGGATTGGGGTAAGGCAATAAGATTATAAGGTTAAATAGGGAGCTGTTTGTAAAAATAGGGAACTGATGACATTCAAAGAGGCTCCATTTTTTCCACTCTGCTGTCCATGTTTGGGAAGGTGACTCAAAACTTGTCAAGACGGAAGTGTTACTATGGCAAGAAATGTGTGTCATTGTTTATGCGCCGTCTCTTTTCAATCCCCAGAATGCAGCCGTAATTATCGTTGTTTTCTGCTGTCACGGGATATCCAGTCATCCAGATACATTCTTGTTTCTGCGTGGAAAACTGTAATATAATTAATAAAGAATTGGTTTTCAGGGGATGCGTCGCTTCGCCGTACATAGACCAAATCGTAAAGCTGTATCTCCAAGTGGCCAGTCGTTTCAAGAATGAGATCCACGGCAGAGTCACGGTGAAACTGCCGGATGAACGCAGGTTTTTGGAGAGTCAGGTACCAAATTTTACCAATTTTCTTGAAATCTACCATTTCAGGCCTTTACCCAGACGGAAAGCCCCCTGAGGGACTTTAAGGCACCGACATTCGTTGTTCCGGCTGAGAGGAAGAGAAAATCGACGGATGGGGCCGAACGACCTGTGGTATGTTTGTTTTGCCACTTCTTTTTGTTGCGAACAGAAGGAATAGGCGTAAACAAGTCCTCGTGTTGAGGTGTTTTTGGAGGAATTACGGCAGTTGATACATTTTACACCGGGGTTTAAATTGGGATCGTAGCATAAGTGGGCAGTACATCACGCCGATCATGTGCGGATCCACAACCAATTTGAAATTTCGATGGTGTCATTGGGCCAAAACCGAAAAAAAACTGCCCCATCACTACCGAATCGAAAAAGTTTTAGCTTTTCGGGCCAAAACTTCTTTTCCTACAACCGAATTCCCAAAACCCCCTTCACTCCGAGGAAAGCCCCGCCCACCTATGGATCGTAGCCGTTACTCAAGATATCAAATTTGGAAGTTTTTACATCGTAATCATACAATGTCAAACTCCGCCATAAGCGGCGGTGGGGCCGTCGCAAATTTAAGTGTTCGTTAAATTTTGGTAAACAATGGGGTCCGCCGCAAATTTTCGCAACTTTTTTGTAATGGGTTGCCCAAGTATGATCGTAATGATCATCTTTTGTTACCAGCTCAATTTTTCCCATATTTTATTGCCTATTTTTCAGAAGAGGGCGAAGGAAAGCGTTTCGGAGGAAGTGAAGCTTCAGTCGAGAAGGGATACGATAATGAAGATACGAGAGAAGCACAGGGAAAAGCGGGGCCTGGATGTGCTTATGGAGGAAAAGGACGAGGACGAAGAACTGAAAGCACTGGCTGAGAAACGAGCGAGGGAGGCGGAAGAGGAGAAGAGAAAGGAGGCGTCTCCCGCTGTTGCTTTTCCCGAGAATGCCTCTTCCTCCATTTCTGCGTCGCCTAAGAGTCGATTTATACCTCCTACGTTGCCGCCCAAGAGACAGATCACCAAAGAAACGAACACGGAAAGAACGCAGTCTGTGGATACGGAGACGCAATCAGACCTCATCTCCACCGCAGACCAGTTGGAGAATCTCCTCAAAGACACTAAAAGTCAGTTTTTTTTTTAAACTTTCAAGGAAACATTGGGTACCGGTTTTATATTTCCCAATGCCTTTTTGCTCAGTGAGTTTTGCAAACATAGTTATCACAAGATGGTCCGGCCCGGTTGACCTTGTCACTTTAAATTTTCTTCCAACCCTTATTTAAGCTTGGGCCCGTTTTCAAAATCGATTGACAAGTCAAGGTGAAATATTTAGTCATTAAGCTTTAAAATTACCTATATATAAATTAGATTAATTATATTACAAAAAGATTGAATAAACAACACCTTAACTTAAAAAATATCCTTTAAAAAGACGTTTTACTACACCACATTTGGTCGATCCTATCAATCGGGCCGGCCCGGCGTTTGCTCTTTTAAGACATTTCCAAGCAATAGTTTTTCAGGAAATCGACCGGAATTGAGTTCAGTGGCCGCCCTGTTCCACGCATTGCCCTGGATCAAGCAAATGTTGAGAGAGGTTGGTCAGAAGATGTCTCTCTCTCTCTCTCTCTCTCTCTCTCTCTCTCTCTCTCTCTCTGTCTCTCTCTCTCTCTCTCTCTCTTTCTCTCTGTCTATTTCTGTCTCTAATAGTGTTATCTTCAGAATGCGAACGATTTGCTGAAGGAGATTCCGGAACTAAGCCGCCGCAACGGTGATCGAGGTGGTTTGCATTTATATCTTCATTATTTTGTATTTCAGAATCCGAAGCCGACGAGGATGTGTTCAAAGAGGAGGAGGAAGAAGAAGAAAATCTCGTTCCGCCGGCCGTCCGTCTTGGAACACAGCATGCGCGCAGTCGCGAAACCGGCACCACAGGAGATGTTGGTTACAACTCATTTATGTTTTTTTCTTTCTTTCCAACCACATTAAAAACCTTCTTTTCAGTGTGTTCCCCCCACTCCGAGTAAGAGCGATGAGTTGGTGCTCGATGACGACGACAAAAAGGACAAGGAGAATGTGAAGGAGGAGGTGGAGGACGAGGAGGGCTTCGAACTGGCCAAGGGAGTCAAGACACCCAACGGTCAGTACCAGAAAACCCCCTTAGATCAGAGAACGCCCTGTGGGTAGACTGGGTGGGGAGACCCTCGCCTGAGGGCTTATCAGAGCCTGGCTAAGGCGGAAACACCAGAGAGTGTTGAAACTGAGTCAGCTGACAAATATCGGATGATTGAGCAGCTATTGCCAAATGATCCAATCGTTCTTGTGGGTTTTGACCGTGAAAAATCTTATTATCAGTTTTGAGGCTTAAAATACAGGGGACGGAGAAGTGTTTGTCTTTCAGTAGACCTGCTTGCGATTCAGTTATAATTCTTTTAATGCTATCTTTGTGTTCGGCAACCTTTATTCCAATGGAACATTTTACGATTCCAAGACAACACATCCGAGCTGCGGTGCAACAACACATCTGCCGGGGTTCTCAAATGATGGGCCGGGCCGAGGGATTTTTTTGGAACGGCCCGGCCCGGTTATGAAAAATTACATTTTAAATTTTGTGTAAATCAGTACAATATTTTTCTTACTAAGATATACGTCAATATTAGTCGTATAAAAAAGAATGTCACCGACTAGGATCGAATCCTGGTCGTCTGGATGGCAATCTGACTGGGTGGTCCAAGGAAAACGGGCCGACCAAAATTTTCCAACTGGCCCGGCCCGTGAGAACCCCGACATCCGCGACAACACATCCGTGGAAAGTAGTAACAAGAACAACATCCGCAATATAATGAAATACTTGCAACCGACAAAACTCCGTCGTCAAACTTCCTTTCTTATTCTCATTCTTCCCTAAAACACTTTCAGTTTTACATACTGTGTTTATAGACGGATTTATAAGTCTATTTATATATATATATATATATATATATATATATATATATATATATATATATATATATATATATATATATATATATATATATATATACTACTCGCCAAAGGTCCGATTTGGCTGCGTACACGGTCTGAGTATCCTATGTACCATGCATTCTGCTAGATACGACATCAAAACATTGGCACGCTGCGACGAAGTAGTTTTGGCAACAACTATAGTTCGTGCCAAAACTTCTTCGGAACAACGTGTAATTGTTTTGATGTTGTGCCTAGAGTAAAGCGTGTAATATATGATACCCAGGCCGTGTACGCAGTCAAATTGGCCGAAGTAGATTTGGCGAGGAGTCCAATTCTTCTAAACAAGTGGGCGTGGCTTAGTTTTGAAAGGAAAATGCAAATAAACTATCGGGACGTAAAAAAACAATCATACATTGTCAAGCTCCGCCAAAAGCGGCAGTAGGGGGCGTCGCAATTTTAAGTTTTCGGCAAATTTATTAATTAAGTTTTCGGCAAATTTAGGAGTCCTGTCGCATATTTTCAATTTTTTTTCATAATTGAGGGGGCTGTCGCAACATTGACTCCGGCTGTGGCTTGCCCATGAATGAAACAATATGAAAATAGTCGACGAAAAGAGTTGGATGTGTTGTCGTGCCAGCTGTCGGATTGGTTGCCGCCCGGATGCGTTGTCCCAATTTCACTGCGACGACTCATCCGCGGATGTGTTGTCGCTTTTCCGTTTTCCTATGTCGAATGTGTTGTCCAGGTAGCCAAAGCGTTGCTGTGTTGTCGGCCAACCCCTTTTACACTTATTGTATAGAATTCTTCAATTTCAGGTGGAAACAAGGTTCAAGTGCTGCGAGCGGACGAGGCCAGTCAGGGGCAGTCTTCGCAGAGGTCTACCCTCGAAGGTGCCAAGATTCTGAATCCGTCGGACCGTGGGAAGATTGTCATCTCAGTCTCTCGTGTGCACTCCTTCGAAGATCAACAGGTCATACAGAAGTTCGGAGAGTTGTTCCCTGACGTCACTCTGACGGAGGAGGTCGAGGAGGGATGCACGCATCTCGTCATGATGAACACAGGTTGGTTGGTTGGTCTCTATCTATCTATCTATCTATCTATCTATCTATCTATCTATCTATCTATCTATCTATCTATATCTCTATCTATCTTATGAAATGCTTTCCAGATTACGACGGCATAAGCAAGACCCGATCCCTCAAGTACGTCTTCGCCATTGCGAGAAAGTGCCACATCATAACGAAGCAGTGGATGGAGGCTTGTATCGACCGAAAGGAGGTCGTCGATTGGGTCAGTTTTCCCACAAAATGCCTTTATCGTGCAGGCCAGCTAACCGAGCTGCTTCATATACTTAGAGACCATTATCTTTATTGCTCAAATAATTGTTTTGAGTCATGCCCTGTAAAAGCACACTTTTACAGAATAATGAAGCAGATTTTTGTCTCTTTAATGAGCCAGTTTTGTATTGAATGTCATTTTTAGGACAAGTACAATGTGTGGAACGACCGAGACGAGACGCGTGTGACGCCGTGGATGAAGGCTCAAGAAGCCACAGTTCGTCTGTTGGAAGGCAAGAAGTTCTTCGTTCCCAAGGAGTACTGCGAGAGCAAAGTGGTTCCACGAGCGGTGGGTCTCGCAACGAAAAGCTGTAACGTAAGAGTCTTTCAGAAGGTGGTTGAACTGATCGAGTTGTGTGGAGGACAGGTGGTGAATAAGATATGGGAAGTGCACGAGGACTGCTTCATTCTTTTCGCTCCCGGATCCAAAGAGATCGGAGACGCGCGTCGCTTCGAGCAGGACACTAAGGCACCGGTGAGTCATTATCTTTAAACTTTTAATTATCGGGTATTTCTTTTCGCCATCTCTTTGAGAATATCAACGATCTGGTATTTTAGGTGGTTTCCGTGGATTTCCTGCTGGACAACATCGCCGAGTACAAAACGACGCCGTGGAAGGTGGCTGGCCACCGCATCTGTAAGGGACGTCGCAGTGGGGTCGCCTCGTCTGCATAGCCTTCTTTTGTGATACTTGCTTTACACGGTGTATTTATGCTTTTGCATTCGCATGAGAGTATTTCTATGAAAACAGTTGTTTGTCAGGATGTTTTTATGTTGTGAACGAAACAGAGCTAGTGAGAATTCGAGCCACATCTGCATTGACTCACATTCAGCTAGTAAATGTATGGCTTTGCAAAGAAGTATATTTTCAATTTCCTTTAACGTTGGAATGAAATGGAACTCCCGAGGTCCTAGGGGTTTAAAAACGATGATATTGTCCCACATTTAGAAATTTTTTGTCGTCCGCGGGAGTAATTTAACAATTTAACATTATGTACGGACAACCATTGATATTTTCACAAAGTACTGACTGAAAAACAATGACAACAACGAAAATCTAATATACATGCAACAGCAAAACTACCAGTTTGTTCAAACAAAAAAGAAAACTTTTACTTGTCGATTTTCTTTATTCGAGTTCTTAGCACATACAAAACCGAAATCGAGCGAAAATCGATCACTTGTCGTGTGTGGTCCCTTTTATTCCGCCACCTGTGCAGTCCTCGTCTGGGAACTGATCGGCCTGGCCGTGAGCACTCCCTCCTCCGGGGCATCCTTCGCCTTCTCCCACGTGTAGTGTTCAATGAGCTCTGCCTCTGAGAAGGAGGCATCCAGCCCAGAGAGAGTCAAAGAGGTGTTCACGGGAGGGGGCGTGGCCTGGTGGAAGGGCGACTGACTGCTGCCGAAGGAGAGATCGGCCCTGCTGCCAGTCGAAAGAACCGTGGTTTTGACAGTGGAGGTAGCCGAAGCGTTGGGCGTACTCACGAATGAGTCGATCCTGGGGTTTTAATAGGTGAATATGTAGGTTAGGTTTCCGACTCACTTGATGACTTTGATTGGCTCGAGTTCCTCGATGGCCACGGTGCTCGTCTCACTGTCACTGGAAGCATCGAGACTCCAAAGGTCATCCAGAGACAGAGGAGTGTGGAGGACACTTCGGAGGCCGTAGACGACGTCTTGCGACAGAATCTCCGTCTTCAGAAGCAGCTGACCCACGGGAGACGACTGGGTGAAAGCCAGACGTCGCAGCGAGAGGAGGGCTTTGTTCCACTCAAACAAGGCGCTCGAGATCTGCAATGAGTAAGTATTTCTGTTTGTCTCTGTCTCTGTCTCTGTCTCTCTCCTAACCTCCGTAAATAGCAATCTATCTCCTTCCTTGTCAACGCGACAGCGTTCCTCCAACTGCTCGATGTTTCTCTTCTCATTCGCCAGCTACAAATCAATTGATATCGATTTCTTTCCGTCTCACCAGTCGCCCCAGCTCCTCCACCGCCTTTCCAGCATTCCACAGGTTCTCCCTTGCCTTCACCTGATTTTTCCTATTCTTTGCTAGAGGCTTCAGAATCTCCTGCATCTCCTCAATTCCGTTGACCATCTCTAGCGCTGGAGCCACTGCCTCCTTCAGCTCACAAGTGTGCCTCTTCTCATCCTCAACCTCCTGAACCACGATACTCTGACACTCATCTACCGAATCTTCAATCTAAAGTCAGCTTTATTTAGTTTTTCTAAAATAAACCCCGCCTGTCCGATCTCCTTTACAAGCACTCGCTGATTCGTGGCCATTGAGTTCTGCCCAGACCTCAGCACCTCCTTCGTCTCATCTGTCTCCGCTTCGAGCGCCTTCCTCAACTGCCTCAGTTTCACCAGCTGTTGCCTCGTCACATTATCCGTAGAAGTTATTGACCTGAAGAGATGTACGAGGAAAGAAATGACAAACTCACTTATTTGTGTTCTCTTCATTTCTGGTCCAATGTTCCTTCAGCAACGGTTCCTTCGGTGGCGACCCTCCGTCGAAGACGAGTCGAGAGCCGAAGCGGAGACGACCGATCGCGGAGTCGGCCATTGACGAACTGATTTGACCGAATGAGTTCTGACGTGGAGTAGTTAGCGTAAAAACATGAATTAGCATAGGAGCCCATCTAATTCATCCATCTGGTAGGAAATCAAGTTTGGAGCCTCTGGAAAGCCCTCTATCTAAATATGCCGCTAAGCGATCTGGGTTCGGTTGCCTTACAGCCTCTTTGAGCGGCCTTTGAGCGCTTTCAGTCCGCTTAGCGGCCTGTTTAAAGCTACGCAGGTATGTACACGTGTGATTGAGGCGTTAACGTGAAAAAGTGATGTTACCGATTTCTACGCTTTGCTGCTCATTTCTCTACTAACCGCGCTGGGAAGAGGTCGACATGAGGTCTTTCGCCCGCAGTGCTTCTACCAGTGAGTTCTCGCTTCCACTCCAAACCTTGCTCTCCTGTTTCAGAAAGGCGCCGTGTGTCTTCCTCGCCCAACCGCCGTCGGAGCAACAGCTTCGACCCTACTCACATCATTCCTACTGACTACTTGGTATGGGTAGAAAAGACCTTCTGCTGATAATGGATTCAGAACAACGGGAGCAACGAATCGAGTCTCGTGCGGGCTATAGAGCAGAGGGAGAGGGGAAGGAGCAGGACGAGGGATCAGCGAGGAGGGCAGAGGAGTTCTTCTGTCGATGTGAGTAGGTTAAAGGGGAAGGACCTCGTAAAATTGATTTTTCAAATCTTTGTAACAACAACATCATTGAATAGATACCGTTGCCACGATTCCGAAACATACCCCTTTTATATGTTTTGGACTGCAACCGGCGCAGGTGTACACGGCCGAACAACGCAAAGGGTGCAGGTGTACACGGCAGAGAAAGGCGAGAGAGCGCGGGGAAAAGGGAGACGCAGGATTGCGCGCTATTCAAACGATATTTTCGACAAAACTTCAGGCGCTCCTAATTTGGTTCATTTTGATCCAAAAAGGGAAAAGGGGACACTTTTCTGAATCAGGAGAATGAGATCTACTCATTTATCACAAGTCCAGAAAATTTTTATTTACGCGGTCCTTCCCCTTTAAGGAGACAATCACGGAGAAGATTAGGGAACAACGACCCACATGAGGATTGAGCAGACCGTCAACATGACTGAGCAGGACAGGGCGTTCGAGAGACTGAAGGCAGCCGACGACAACAGCGGAAGGGAGTGGAACACCCGCATGCCTGAGGGCACTATTGTCGTAAGTTGATTGATAGAATTAAGAATGCATTATGAATTGTTCAGCTGTACACAGACGGCTCTGCTCTGAGGGATGGGTCCGGCTTTGGCATCTACGCAGGACCGTACCACGCGCTGAACAGGTCGCAGAAAATCAACGACCCACCGCACAATTCGCAGAGGGCAGAGGTACTGGCGGTGGTGCAGGCGCTGAAGAACGTCCTCGAGTGGGAGGAGTACCGGTTAGTCTCACATCTCTCTCTCTCTCTCTCTATGCATCTCTATATGTCTCTCTCTCGTTTAACAAACAAATTTCTTCAGTGACGAGTCTGTGATCATCCGCACCGACGCCCTGTTCGTCGTTCAAGCCATCAACGGTGGTACCAGTCTCTCTGCCTATGCATCTGAAGTGGAGGAGATTCTGGAGTTGGCTGGCAAAGTTGGCGGAGGGGTTCAGTTCCAGCACGTCTACGCCCACGACGGAGACCCGGGCAACGAGGCGGTGAGGAGGAATATTCATAAAGGATAAGATGAGGTTTCAGGCTGACGACCTGGCCAGACAGGCGACGGTGGGTGCGAGGAGGTCCCGTTCGAAGAGCAGGGACAGGAGCAGGGAGTACGGAAGGAGGCGCTCCAGGGAGAACAACCGACAGCACATCGAGAGCCACAGCGCCATCGTCAAGGGATCCACCTCGGCTCTCTGACAGAATAAATAAGACTGATAACTCTATGTCGTTTTTCAATTTTTCTTGACGATAATGTGGGTGTTATACTTGAAAATAAGGTTTTAGTGCATTTTTGGATTTAATAATGTAATTTTTAGGTTGTTTTGATGTTCACATAGTTTGCAGTGTTTTCCAGAGAAAGAGAATATGGGAAAACAGAAAAACTAGAGAGAGAGAAGTGGAGAAAAGGAGTGTTCAGGCAGACAGACAGAGAAAGATCAGAGAACAGGCAGACAGAGAAAGATGAACTCATAGAAAGAGAGAGAGAGAGGGATTAAGAGATACACAGAGAGACAGAAAGTGAGTGAGAGAGAGAGAGAGAGAGAGAGAGAGAGAGAGAGAGATGAACAGACATAAAGAGAGGGAGGGAGGAAGAGAGAGTGACAAAATAGCCAGAGAGACAGACATAGTGAGAGAGGGGGATTGAGGGAGATGTAGAGAGAAAATGAACAGAGATTGGCAGTCGTGGAAGCAGCACAAAGTCCCACTCAGCTCTCGAAGTCTTCCTCATTACTTTCTCTCTCTCTCTCTCTCTCTCTCTCTCTCTCTCTCTCTCTCGCTCTCTCTCTCTATCTCTCTATCTATTTTTCTGGCGCTCTATACATGCGTTTGCTTGATCTTTCTACTAAGTTTATAAACCGTTGGAAAAGTTGATTTTTACGATTTATTAATTCTTTCGGCACAAGATAACAACGATAATACAGATCTGTTTGAGAGGAACAGGAGGTAGTCATTCTGGCAGCACCTCATTTGCAAAAGTCACAACCAAAAAATGGGATGAGGGCATAAATAATCTGACTATACATGACCCAGTGTAGCAATGGAACGATGGCAGTTTGTGTGGGTTAAGTGAGTTGAGACCCGGGTCAGCAGAGGAGCAGAGAGGAGACGAAGATCACGAGAGAAGAGGAGAAGAGCCCGGCTGAGGCGGACATGCCCTCGGAGAAGATGCGAACTCCTGGAAATTAAAGAAGATTAGAAGCCCCTATTGGCATAGTTTGGGAATGTCTCTCGCAACATGGCAATTAGTCTTTTAACAGTCCCCCGGGGGATCGCCAAGTGTTTGGACGACAACAATAGCGGAGGAAAGTCATTTGAGCGGCAGAATTGGTCACTCGGATGTGCCAATTAGGGGATGGGAACCAAGGACATCGGAGACTTAGAGAGGCTTTTGGCGATTGGAGACATGGGAATGCGCACCCTTGTTGAAAAGAGAGACAGAAACGCGTAGAACTCACCAGGCTGCACTTTGCGGGTGGAGTATCGGATGCTGGGTCCCTTGAAGGCGTGTTCGGACCAGGGGTTGGCGCGGAGCTCCAGAAGCAGCCAGTTGTGGGTCGAGTGAAGCTTCGTGATGTTCACAGAGTTGTCGCAGGGAATTCTGAAACGGACATTTCATTTTGTAAATCAATCGGGATTTCATCGACTTTTAAGCTGAGAGTGAAGATGATTGAAGTTCGACCCAAGGCATCCCAGGTTAAGCCCCTCTTCGAATCATCTCGTATCCGCCGTGTGCCTTGGCTGTCCTGGGATGCGCTTCCACTAATTACGTGTCAGCCGGCTGGTTTGTTGTCGAGATTTGGCCAAGAAGCGCCCGCATTACACGTGATTAGGCGCAATTAGACAATCTGACCCCGCCAATCAGGCGTTGCCTGGAAGGCGGAAATAACAGAGTAGCGAGGAAGAGAGAGAGAGAGAGAGAGTGAGAAGAGAGAGAGAGAGAGAGAGAGAGAGAGAGAGAGTGAGAAGAGAGAGAGAGAGAGAGAGAGAGAGAGAGAGAGAGAGAGAGAGAGAGAGAGAGAGGAAAAAGAGAACATCCAGCTAAAACTTGAAAAATCTCTTTATGTGACATCTACCCCCGTTACTTCCAATATATATATTCAAAATTAGAAAACTTACGGTGTGCTGATCTCCTGGGCTCCATAGACAGTGAACAGGTCGTTGCACTTGGTTCCGGGGTTTACATCGTGGTTGTCCAGACCGAGTTCCTCGATTTCAGCGTCGATGACAGTCCAAGGGTCGTTCGACTGAAAGTTTTCTGTGACTATTTTGTGTGTATGTGTGTGTGTGTATGTGTGTGTTTGTGTGTGCGTGTGTGTGTCTTCTCCAGTCTTGTTCTTCAATTCTTCGCATGTCTTCGTCGGAATTCAATCCCAATTCTGCCCAATTGCCCTCCTGCCCGCGTAATCCACTACCCTCGCGTTCCGATTTCGCCTCCCCGTTGGCCCCCGTTGAAGTGCAGCTCTTGATTTAATTCAGACGTCCGATTTAATTTCGTCCGTCGAATTCACCCCCGAAATTACCGTCATCGATGAGTCAGATCGGAATCCGTCCGGAATTCCGCTATACATACTCGGACGTACCCACAATTTGGGAGTGCGCACACAAATTGCGGCCTTCCGCGCCACGGACCACTATTCATATCATCCGCGGACCAATTGAGGGTATCCGAACGGACGATTTACATATTCGTGTTGAAAGTTAAGGCTATGAACTGGTTTCCCCAGTGTTCAGTTACAGAAGAGACTCTCACAAACCTTGATAAGCCATTGGCAGAAAGTGTTCTTGGCTCTGGCCGAGGGGTAGGTCGAGAGGGAGACGTGGCCTCTGTCTTCAGCGTCAATCACTCCGCAGTTGTTATCAGTAAAGATCGTTTCCTTCGCCAACTTTTCGCACCTGAAATTTTAACTTTTATAACTTGAATGTGAAAAAATATCGGGAAGTGTGTAGCTATAGACAATCAGTTCAAGGTCGTTTTTAAATGTAATGCAACTGTTTCAGTGTTGTATTACGCGTTCTATGTGCTATAGCGTTGTACATTGAATACTCACTCAACCTCAGCAGTAGAATTGTCCACTAGATTTAGAAGGAAATATAAGAAATGCCAAAAGAATGGGAAAAACTCACTTGTCTCCGCTGAATCCGTATCCGCACTTGCAGGTGCAGTCGTCCTTAACCTCTCCTCCATGGAGACACTCCTGGGTACACTTCTCTGAAAAACAGTATGTAAGACAATGTTTATAGAGATTTAGATGAGTTTTCAAACTAAAAATTTTGAGAATTCGTCTGTTTGAATGTTTATCCATGCAAAAATTCCCCATCGCCAATTAAAGGTCTGAGATTTCCTGTTCCCGAATTCGTCCAAATTGACAGCTTCGGTGGTCTCAAAGGGAAAATGGCATTTGGCCGATCAATCATTTTCCCCGGCGACCACCTGGCCACCGGCGATTAGGGACATGCCGATTCCCCGCAATTTTGCTAGCTGTCGCTAAAATTACGGCTTTCATTTTGAAAAATGGTTTTATGGCTTCACATTTGGAGCATTTTCAGCGGATAATCTTGCATTAAATGCAAAGGCCCACGAAAATGAAAATGGACCTGTCCACGACGTAACGTAGGTTAGAGAGTGTCATTTTCAAAGGTAAAATGCAGAGAGTTTTACGATTAACATGGACAGGTCCTCCTCTTCATTTTAAGTGGGCCTCTGCCTTTAAAGGAATTTTGTGATTGGGTCCCACCGCGATGACCCATGATCTACGCGCAGAAGAAAGCACCCGCTTAAAGAAGAGACGCTGAAGGTAAAAAACGCATCCGAAGTTGAATGTTTCATAGATCGATCTATAGATACCGTCTTACACAGTAATTTTTCCCCTTGTGCTATAAAATAGAGGACTTCTGAAAGAAGCGCTCTGAAACAATGCTAGTTAAGGCCCAATGGAAAGCACTCTTTAACGCGGTTTATTTCTATGCCTTTTCCGCTCTACTCTTGGTTTATTTTGCCAGCCCTCATCGGGCGGTCCTTATTTTGCAGTGGCAGGTGTATTTTCTCTCGCCGGCGACCTGTGGTGGCTCTCGAGAGCTACTTGACCCGGCGGCGGCTTCCTGTGGTCAGGTGTGTGCGTCGAAGGCAAACAGAAGCATTGATTGATGACCCCAGAAGACATCATCTGGCAAAGAGCCAGGCACAGAGCCGGAAAAAGGATCCCCGGAGCCACCGGCAGACTGCCAATTACCAGCCGGAACACGACACGGAGCCGTCTTAGCGACAGATGGCTCCATTTGCTCGCTTCTGCCTGAGCTGGTCGAGAATTTGACTCTGGGAACTCTCCAACACGACAGGAGATGGATCCAAAGTAATCGACGCAATTAATGACCAGCGCAACGGTTTCAAGAGAAACCCTTCACTCACCAGTGCAGTTGTAGTTGACGTTGAGATGGCGGGCGATGTGTTGTTTCGGTTGTTCCACATTCAGAATCCTTCCCAGCAGTTCGAAGCAGACCTCATCCTGTAAAATGAATAGTCTCAAAGGTTGTTTCCCCCGAATCCCTCCATCTGTTGCCCTTCGGAAGAGGTCTCGGCGCGTCCTTCTGTAATCATCGCGCATTGTTCTCGAACTGCGGGTGACTAATTGCCGGTTGTCTCTAAGAAGGACATCCATAGATCGATCTATAGATACCGTCACGCAATTACAGATCAAATGTGAAGAAACATCGTTTCGTGTCTGCACTCAAGTGAGAGAATGACAAAGAGTCGCGCGGCCAGGAAAATGTGTCCGTTGTGGTCTAGTGGTTAGGATTTATGGCTCTCACCCATAAGGCCCGGGTTCGATTCCCGGCAACGGAATAACTTTTTTGCTTACTTATTCTAACAAAGCGTTCTAATAAGAAAATGCGTACCGTGGCACAGTGAGTGTTGAGGTGGACAGTGTTGTTGTCCTTCTGCCAGGCGCAGTGGGTTGATTCGATGAAAATTGCTTGGGGCTGGTCAGATTGGCGGAAAAAGAGACAAGTCTGCTCCATCAGTTGATCGGCTGCTCGTTCTATGCAATCCGACAATTCTTCTGAAAGAAAAAGAGGTTATCCATATCCATTGATTTATCCAAATCTTAGGTGTAAGTAGGAAAATAACGCCGAAAACATATGCGATTCTTGGGTTGGACCCCGGTCACTTTGTTTTGAAATTACTTCTTTCTCTTTCCTTTGCGAATTTTCTCCGCAACACATTCATTGGCTCGAGAAACGACCTCCTTTGAGTGGACAGCCCCTAATCACTCAGTATTAGCCCTTTAGTCTCCAGAGACTTTTCCTCGACTGCCGCTAATATTCGGGCGACGGGCACTCCTACCACCCGGCTGCCGTTTACGGTAGAATTCCTTTGCTGCCAGCTTCTAGGGCGCCTTTTCCCACAAAGGAGGAGGCCAAATTGAGTTTTGTGTGCGGCCAAATGGACTTGTAAACGATTTTCGGTCGGAGCATTTCCGGTCGAGGCGACGAGAAACGGCGCGGAAGAGGTGGGCGACAAGGCGAGAAATTGGATAATTCGGATGAAAAACGAGGTATGGAAAGAGGGAATGGGTCCCGAAACGAAATTCAGTCCTGGGCAAATAAGTCAGTAATGATTGAGGCGAAAACACGCTCTGAGGTCCTCATTATCATGTTTTTGCATAATGATCCGATGTTGACATTTTGGTCTTCAGTTTTCAAGTTATAAAAGAGAAGAAAAGAGGGATTTTAAAGTGTCTAGAGGAGGGGAGGAGACAAAAGATTTCAGTGGGACATGAGAGTGATATACAGAGGAAGAGAGAGAGAGAGAGATTGAGAGAGAGAGGAATTGAGAGAGAGAGAGAGAGAGAGAGAGAGAAAGGGAGACAGAGTCGAGTGCAAAGTATGTGGGAGAGACATGCTATGAGAGCTGGGAACAAGAGGCGCGAAGGAGGGACAAAAAGAGATAGAAGGGGCAAGGAGAGACAGGAAGAGAGAGAGAGAAAGAGAGAGAGAGAGAGAGAGAGAGAGAGAGAGAGATGAAGAGAGAGGGGAAGTGAGAGATAAATAAGAGGGAGTCAAAGAGAGATGCGAAAAGTTACAAAATTGCGATGTATAAATTGCTAAGTAACTTAATTATAGGAATGCTTTACTTTACAAACCCAAAGGCCTAATCTCAAATCGCTCAATATCCATAGAAATGTCTCCAAATTCTCCAAAATCGCCCGAGGCGTCCAAATCAGGCCCAAATCCTTCTTCTGCGCAGCATCGCAATGCATAAAATAGCGCGACAAACGCCTCAGGCATTTTTCGTTGCAAACTTATACAATTTTCACCATTTAGTACTCACCACTAAGTCCTTGCACATCGTAGTTAATAACATTCGCTGAGGCGGTGGAGAAAGCCTGAATAAGTGAGGAAAGTGTGATTTAAGTGCTGGAATTAAACTTACAAATAATATAAAAATGGTTGATTTCAGCATGGTCAGAGCGACGACAGGCGAGGGGGTTATCGTCACGCTTGGATGGCTTCAGAAGCGGGGGCGTGGCCAGTGCGCGGGAAAGGCGGATTGGTCAAGGGGGCGGGGCCAGAAATCCGAGCTGGTCATCGGCCAGCTATGCAAATGTTTGCATGACCCCGGAAGGCACAAAAGCCGGGGACGGCAGCCGAAGAAGACGAATGCGCACGGGCAAACAAGCTTCGAACGACACGAGAAAGGGCAGGCAAAGGTTAGCTGGCTTCTGAGGACACCAGGTACACAAGGGCTGATGAGGCAAGGAAACAGGGGTCTGCCAAGGGCTTTGGTACAGGACCCCCACAAAAGAAACACCACGAAGTAATTGTGTTTCTACAACGTAACTCACGCCTCAGTACTTGGTGTTTATTGAACGAAACAAGGTGCTGTAGCCTACTTCCGCCTAGAACCTGTAGATTGAATAATAATAATAATAATAATGATTTATTACGCATTACACGTGCTACATACAATGAGAATGAGACAGTAGAAGGAAAGGTAACTAGGATGGAAACAGAAACACGTAATGAGGTGATCAATGGGATTGAAATCGCTAAATTCTCTCCCAACTTTAAACTTAAAGGGAGCATTAGCTGGTGGGGGTTCCAAGCTCGTAAAATCATGTGCTTGGACTTGAGACTACTTGGCAAACATTATGTGAACAACCGTTTCCTACAGCAGTGTTGGGAAAAATATTTCATTTGTAATGGCGAAATGTGCATACCGTTTATTTCAGTTGCCAAAATCTGCCTGATGGGCTTTAAGATCCTATGTACAATATGTCATAAATCGTAACCTTATTTTTCACAGTGGTACTTTAATTTTGACTCTGCAAGAGTTTTAGGACCCAGAAAATGATTCCAGGAATCCAGGGAGTTCTTGGATTCTTCGCCGATTCGATGGATGTTCTGTGGTCCTGAGAAATGCATGCTTCCTAACTGAGATTTGCTGGATTCAGGAACTTCACATGTCTCTTCGACATGGTAGTTCAAGATCTGGGCCCTCAAAATGATCTAAAACATCTGCTTGGAACCAAAAATTAGATGTGTTTTGGCGAAGACCGTGGGTACAATATGTCATGAAGAGTTTCTCCTAGTGAAAATATCCATAGTCAAAAACTAAACTGTAAAATTTGCAATCGTAGAACGTTTAGAAAACCCAGAATCAACCAGAATTTTGAGAATACATAGAATCTGTAAGAAACCACTCTGAGGAACATAATAATCTGAAAACGCAAACCATAAGAGAGTGTATGGAGAATATTTTTATCCGATGTTCCTATAAATAAAACAGTTTCGTGATGACAAATGGTGCTCTGTTTGTGATCAGGCACTGTTGAAGCGCTCCTACATCGCGTATAGCTACTCCGTTCTCGGATGATGGGATAGACATATCACGGATTTCTTTGTTCTCTATTTAGCTATCAAAAATTTAGATTTATTCTTAAAAATCATCTTGCTCTAGATTCTCTGTGATACTGTAAGTCATTGGAAATCTACTACACAGCCAGGTTGGGTTTGGCCTACGGAGCTCGCAGTTCGGAGCGTAGACTTCCAAATCTCTTAAAGGATTCTTCACAAAGAATACACCTCCAAAAATACAATTAAGAAATCCATGAGCAATGCTAATGATGTGCAGAGAGGAGGATTACAGACTGAGTGTCTCTGCTTTCCCACGCTCTTTCCCCTCGGGACCCGACAGTCGAGCGACAAGTGGTCGGGGCGCTAAATTTTTCATCAGCGCCTTCGGCACTCCAAAACGGCGACAGATGCGATATATGGCCAACGCGCAATAAATTCCGGCCTTTTGAGGCGCGGCCCAATGAATTCAGGCTGTCTAATGAGCCCGCTCTGCCGAAACTGTTCGGGTGAACGGCGAATGGCAGGGAGCGGAAGTGAGGGAGAGAGAGAGAGAGAGAGAGAGAGAGAGAGAGAGAGAGAGAGAGAGAGAGAGAAGGGAATATAGACACAGACAGGGACAGAGACAGAGGCAGATACAGGGACAGATACTGAGACAGAGACTTTCTCCTCAAAGTAACCTCTTTCCAACAACATAGTAACTACCAATTACAGTATTCCCTGTGTCCTCAATGTCCATTTCCTCCGGTGTCCCGACAGCTGTCGTTTTTGTCTAATCACCCCCGCCGAGCGAGCATTTTCATGTTATTGCTACCTTCGGATGGCGCTTGGCTAATTGGCCGAGACCGTTCCTAATCTGTCTATTAGCCGGGTGACAGATGGGACAAACGACACCAAATGCCACTGTCTTAGGAGCACTCGGAGACACATCCGGGTCAGGAGCTGGTATCAAGAAGGCAGGGATCCGAGAGACATTTTAATTTGTTTCATATTGAGAGAAATAGTCAAGCACAACTCAGCTATACAATAATTGGTGGTAGGAGAAGAAACGTGGATGCGTTAGAGTTGATCTGGGAAATCTCACTGGAAGACACATTCTTCTTTATGTTTTGTGATTATTTATTAAAGCAATAAACCTATACCTTATCGGGTTCTTTACGCAAGATCTAAATTGTCCCGAAAAGAAAGTCACCGTATTTATATTCCGCTCCGAGAGAAATCTCAGCAGCTTTGTGAGAATAACTCCCCCCGGTTCGTCAAACAGAATATATAGACAGTTAGAAGGGTTTTCCACCTGTTCGTTCATATCTGGTTTGTAATACTGAGATTTAAAAAAAACGCGGTATTTAGAAATTTTGTCCGGAATATCTTCCTTCTGATCTTCCTATTCAATAGTACACTCAGCCTTATCAAAATTGGCAATGAGATTCAATAAGCATTGCGAGATTCAGCCCCTCCCCGGTGGCTCAACAAAAGTTGATCAAGAATGTACCGAGGTTCTCAAATGACGGACCGAGAGAATTTTTTTTGGGCGGCCCGTTTATGAAAATCTAAAATTTGTATATTTTGCAGTCGTACACAAAAGAATGTCACCGACCGGGATCGAACTCTGGTCGTGTGGGTGGCAATCTGACTGGGTGGTCCAAGAAAAACGGGCCCACCAAAATTTTCGAAATGGCCCGCCCCGTGAAAACCCCGGAATGTACGATTTCCAGAAAAACGTGTGTGGTCATGGTTATTTTGGTGGTACCCTTCAATCAACAGTCCAAAATGATGGGGAGGGATTTGCGGCCCAGTCCTTTGAAAACCATCCATATTTGTCTGTATAACCTATCTCCCAAAGCAAAGAGTAATCCGGAAGTGTCTGCTTTCGGTGGTCCTTTCCTGTGGCCATTCGGCGGCTACTTCTCTCGCTTGCGCCACAACCGGCGGGTAATCTCTGGGAAAACACCCTTGTGTGTTTAACCCAGTTGGCACTCCGTGCAATGGGAAATAAGCTAACTACGGAGGGGTACAGAAACGAATGAAACGAAACTTTCTTTTTTCGCACAAGAACAACAACGCGAATAACGGTCGAAAACAAGACAAAACCACAGCCTCACACACTAAACTACAAATCAAGTAAGCTCGGAAACGTTGTAAACTGTTTTGATATGAGTTCTTGATTTCACCGCTGAGCGGGGGAAGTGAAGAAATGGTCGCAGGATTTCAAAAATTACAGAGAAAAATAAATTATGTCGTTTTTCTTTCTAAGCCTCGGGCTTCTCCTTCAGGGGGATTTCTTCTGCCGAGTCGCCGTTCGAAGTCTTCGCCCATTCCTGTACCTCTCCGCTGGCCATCAGACTGAAATGACAGCATTAACAACGGGATACAGTAAGATTGTAGGGAATAAACAAAGGAATTATCAAAAAAATCACCTGAAAGCGATGGCTCCGATGCTGAGGATGGCAGCTGTCACCCACATCACCATCTGCCACTCCTCCTGTGAGCCCTGAAACGAAATCATTTGAGTATGGTTGGGAAAACTTAAAGGACTAGGAGGTTCAGGTTCCGAAGCGACAAGTTTCCTTCTATCCTTTTCACCCACTTACATTGGGCGTGAGGAAGGAGGTGACCATGGGAGAGGCGATTCCAGCCAGACAGGAGATGGTGTTGCCCATGCCCATGACAGTTCCAGAGAAAGGAGGGGCAATGTCCAGGTAGTTGACGACGAAGCCAGAGTACTGCAGACCGGAGATGGCCATTCCGGCGGTGATGAAGACAATGACCAACACCTCCTGGCCACAGCCACAGTAACCGGAGAGGACGAGGAACAGACCCTGGCCGAGGAGGGCTGAAATTGGAGGATTTGGGGAAATGGAGTATAACGAACCGATGAGCATGGCGGCACGGCGCGTAGACAGAGTGCTGAGGATCTTATGGGAACGGATGTAGTCGGACAGGATGCCACCGACGTTGATGACGAGGAAGTAGGCGATGTAGGGGATGGCGGAGACGACACCCAGCTGAAAGAGAGGGGTTAGAGAGAGAGAGAGAGAGAGAGAGAGAGAGAGAGAGAGACGTACAGCGGAGAGATCGAATCCCAGCACGTCCTTGAGGAAGGAGGGAAGAGAGACGAGCATCGTGTAGGCTCCCCAGTCGCCGGCAAAGTGTCCGATCCAGCAGGCCCAGACGGCCTTCGAAGTGAGAATCTTGGTCCACGGCGTAGCCAGAGGCTAAAACAGGTTATTATACAATAATATTTTAAACTGCTTTAAATAATTTAATAGTCTTGTTACTAACATATAAGGAAATATTAGTTGTACAAAAAAGAACGTCGCCGAGCGGGGTCAATCCCTGGTCGTGTATGTGGAAATCTATCTGGGTGGTCCAGGAAAAACGGGCAGAAATGGCCGGGCCGGCCAAAATTTTCCAAATGGCCCGGCCCGTTAGAACCCCGATTCCAATACTTTCGGGCCGGGCCGTCATTGTTACATAGCCACATTTTTGCCCCTCTTCCGCTTATCCCGGCGTAGACGGGGTGCTCTGAGCAAACAGGAGACCTTTACTATTTGCAGGGCATTATGTTCCCAACAAATCAAACAAGAAACGCACTTTTGAAGGAAAGAAAGGGCTTTCGAGC
Source organism: Oscheius myriophilus (assembly GCA_964057215.1). NCBI lineage: Eukaryota > Metazoa > Nematoda > Chromadorea > Rhabditida > Rhabditidae > Oscheius > Oscheius myriophilus. The sequence continues at coordinate 13,807,662 of OZ059904.1, forward strand.
AAAAATCAAAGCCCTTTTGATCGCCCATGATCGAAACTCCTTTTTCTAACCTTGTCGGTCTGTTTTCCCATGCTGGCCTCAACGGCCGTTACGATGTATTCCCTCTCCTCCTCAGAGATGCGAGGGTGATTGGCCGGGCGGTCGGACACCATGTACATCCAGGCGGCACACCAGACGAGTCCGGACAGACCTACAATGGGACACCGTAATGCGGAAGAAACAAGGAAGGGATACCGAGGACGTAGAAGATACTGGGCCAGCCACCGTCGAAGCCGTACTTGCAGAGGAATCCGGAGAGGGGAAGGACGACCACGTTGCCGATCTGGGCTCCTAAATTGGAATTACCGCGATTCTAGATTGGCTGAAACCTGCGTAGGTGACTCCAGTAAGGACGGACAGTTCGAGGGGAGGTCCCCAGACGGACCACATGGTGTGCATGGCGGGGAACGTGGCTCCTTGGAGGAATCCAATGGCTGCCCTGAGGACGGCCAGGACGAAAGGACTCGTTCTGGCGGCGACGGGACTGGCGAGGGTGAGCAGAGAGGCGCCGAGGATGGTGATCACGATGACACGACGACCGCCGAAGTGCGAGGCAGCCATGCCTCCGAGGACCTTAAAGAGAGAGAGAGATTAGAGGGAAGAAAGCAAAGGATACCTGACTGCCGAGATAACCCCAGAAGAAGGCGCTAAGGATGGATCCCTGAGTGCCCTTGTTCCAGTCGAATTCGCCCTGCACGTCGTTCTCCTTGGCCACAATCTCCTGGCCGCACTTTCCAATTCCGCCGATCTCCGCAGTCTTGTTCTCATTCACCATGCAAACGATGGCCAACGACATGTTCGTCCGGAGACAATACGTCACCATACAACCGAAGAAGCACATAATCGCCAGACAGAACCGCGTAGACGGCACCATCGCTGAAATGAGCGAGTTTTTGTGACACAGAGGAACTTCTGGGTACAGTACCCTATGTTGTTTTATATTACCCCATATTGCTGCTTTGATTTGTGCCTGAGCTCAATTATGGTAGCGTATGTCGGTGGCAGCTGAGTAAATACTTCCGACCACGGCCCGAGACATGCATCACATTTGGAGGGGAAATCCGAGAAGGTGTCTGACGCAGGGACCACGGTAAATAGAGATTTTGGCGACAGATGATACCGAGCACCAGATTTGTCACGGACATACGGTTACACAAAAAATGCATTGCTCTCATCCAGCGTTCCTGGGAGACCGCTTTTTAATTAGACATCTTAAGCATGAAATTATTTAGCCAGAAACACCTACAATTCGCTTCGGTGTGACCCAAGCATGGCAACGGGCCGGCCCGGGCCGGCCCGCTCCAAAATTTTTCACGGCCCGGCCCGACTCAACCGAAAATTTATGCCTTTTTTCAATGTAAAAATCAAAGAAAACGAAAAAAAAAATTTCGGGCCGGCCCGCTTCAAAATTTTTCTCGGCCCGGCCCCAAATTTTGCCATGCTTGGTGTGACCCAAAAACAAGTTTCTAGAAGAAATCGCAACCCAATTGCACTAAGCGTGCGCACAGAAATTCGCAACGAGCGCACAAAATTCACACGCTCAATTATTTTGAAATTCGTCAGTGTGGAATTAAAGGATGTGACTTCCGATGCCGAAAATTGCCTTCAACACTTCAATCCCACGGAAATTTAAACATCTTTCAATTATTAAAAAAATTGAAATAAGTGTACTAGTAACGAAAGTTGGCATTAAGCGAATCCAAAACCTTTTCCTCCCGAATTATCAAATCAAAACAAATTGCCCATTTCTAATTTTCGATTTGGTCGATCCCCATTCGAAGGCGCCATTTACAGCCTTCCCCACAGTTTTGCCGCGGCGAATACTACTTTTGTGTTTCGGCGCCCGAGTGACTCCCACACTATCAACCATTCGATGCGGACACCTTCTATTTGTTGAACCCAACAAGGCGCCACGTGGTTTATTACGCATGTTATTTGGGTTTTAGGCACAAGGAAATAAAAACTCACGCGGTCTGGCAGGAGACTCCATGATGAAGTATCGGGAAGGAGGGCCCAAGGGAGTCCTACGGGAGGAGAGGCCTGGAAATGTGGGATTTGAGCAGGATGACATGATAAAAGATAATAAAATAAGAATAAAACGAGAATAAAAGGCACTGACTGGGATTGAACTCGACAGCAAAGGGTGCAATACACTGTTTTGGCAGAAGTTGGGGTTGTAAAGGACCATTTGAACAGTTTTCGGGCCAACTGAACGGCCCGTCGGCACAAATAACCCCTTAGGAAAGAGTAAAAAACAGAAAACTAAAGTCAAGCCATATCTGTCACGTGAAGATAACACAAATTGAAGCAAAGGGGCCAAAACACTAAATGTTCGAACCAAAATCACATTTTCACATGACTGAACCCTAGAATGCGTTAAAAGGAAATGAAGCTGCTTGTAAAAGAAAGAAACAAATGTCCAAGAAGCCTGATAAAAATGAGATCAGCTGACCACAAGCTGCAGAAACAACGACGAATGGGCGGCTTATCAGCGATCGCTGCAGTAAGTTGGTCGTCCATCAAGCGTTACACAAACAGCGGAAAGGCTTTTTATTTTATAAAGAAAACTAACATTGTAATTATCATTTCAGTATATTCAATAAATAAATAAATATTCTTTAAGAGATTGATATATTAAAATATTTATGAAACATTCCAATTCAAAAACAATTGAATAGACAAGATTTCCTTAGAGCTCGTCCGTCGAATGAAGCTTCAAATTGACATCAAAATGTAATTTCAAGTGTATAAAACCTAAATGTTAATTTTACTTAATTACCTTTTAAATTAATTTACTTATTTTCCAAGCTTGAAGCGAAAAAACCTGCAATAATGGAGGAAAAGCTGCGCAACAGTTGGGGGAAGCCTAGGAATTGGCATCGAGCCAGGGGCGGGGCATGCTCGCGGCCATCAACGGAGCCAGAGTGACGCAATCTCACCCAGCTAGCCGTGTTTTCGTAGGCGGAATGGCAGTTTCCCAGCCTGACTAACGAAATTATAGTGGGAAAAGGGCATTCGTGGGAGAACTCTCGTGATTTGAGGTTTGAAAGGTAGTAATTTTTGTAATCACGGCATTCATAGCATGTAAAGTACAATGATAATTTAAAAGCTAGCTTAAAACATCCAATGAAAATGCATCATTAACGAAATGGGGAAGAAATTGTGCAACCGCCTACGTAAGACCCCTCGGTATAAAAACCAACAACCATAGTCTAACTACGATTATGCACCAGACACCACGATCGTACGTTGCAATTTATTGGAATCTTTTCTTGTTTTGCTTCAAAGACAGGTTTTATTAAATTAGCTAGATAAATATTTGTGGCTGGAGATATCCTATCCACACAATCTGAATAGAATCTTTAGGATAAATGCTGTCATTAATTATTTTTCTTCTATTTTCACTGAAATCGATGAAACGTTAACCAAGATGTATCAAACAGCTGCTAACTGGAAAACGCGTTGATGACATTTTCAATTTAGGATAGTAAGATTTGCGTTTCCTTTTTGAAAAATGGCAGATGGTTCCTTTGGCAAGATCCGCTGGTCGTAAATCGTTCTAAATTACCTGCGATGGTTCGTGTAAGCGCCAGACGTTCGATCTGTGACACCTCTGTTTACAACCGGAGTTCAATCGAGGTGCATTTTGTTTCAGACGAACTTGTGGAAACTTTGTGGATTGTGAAAACAGAGAGAGAGAGAGAGAGAGAGAGAGAGAGAGAGAGAGAGAGAGAGACTACAAGGGCACTCCAAACAAGGGGTTTTGCGGTTATCATCTTAACATTCGTAAGCTGTAAATCGTTTATAATCAGTCGTAAAGAAGCGATTATTTATGTCGACGCAAAGAGCGGAAAAGAACATCATAACAGTGAAAAACAAGAGATATTTCTAAAAAGAAACAGTGAACTTTTTATTGCTGGAAAAGTATAACGCAACTATCTCACGATCATCGTCTAACATAACTGTTTTGGGGTCAAATCCTAACAAAAACTCGTATTTCAAAAGATAAAATCTTGCGCGCGTCATTTTGTCGAGATAATGGACTAGGTTTGGCAAAGAGAAAATGGGAAACAGAGAAAGAGAGAGAGAGAGAGAGAGAGAGAGAGAGAGAGAAAGAGAGAGAGAGAGAGAGAGAGAGAGAGAAAGAGAGAGAGAGAGAGAGAGAGAGAGAGAGAGAGAAGAGATAGAGAGAGAGAGAGAGAGAGGAAATTGAGGGGAGAGACATAAATATCGAGCAGCCCCCGCAATCCGTCCTTTATGTCTGCTCCCCGTGCCCGCTGTTCCCAATTTCCATTCATTCTATTTGAAGCCGCAATGACGTCATCTAAAAAAGGCGAAAACAAAATTTGTAATGAGGTAGGAGTTACATAAGAGTGATGCAAGAAGGATTTGGTCATCTCATGAGGAATGAAAAAAATATTTGAGAGGGGAGTAGGGGCGGATGAGCAACAGCTGTGTCAGCACAAGGGACCTACGCAGGAGGTTCGTGTGACAAAGGCCACGAAGTGATGTCACTTCCAATGTCATGCGTTCAAATTGTTCCAGGAAGTGAATGTCTGTCTCTCTATCTCTCTGTCTCTCTGTCTCTCTGTCTCTCTGGCTCTCTGTCTCTCTGTCTCTCTGTCTCTCTCACTCTCTGTCTCTCTCTCTCTCTCTCTCTCTCTCTCTCTCTCTCGCTCTCATATTTGATCGTTGGTCAAAGGTAAGATGTCTGCGATATAGACATTTGGATGACGATGGAGTCATGTGCCCCTCGTTGGGCTCTGATATCCACCGCAATCTGCCTCGAGTGGCTCAAGTATTCCCAAGCACTCAGCGACACCTTTCGTCAAAACAAATGGATCACACCCACCTTTGATATAAATACACATAATTGTTAAAGCTAGTAAGCGGTTCATACTGCGAAAATATGAGAAGAAAAGAGAGAATAAATGGCGTGCGGGCATCTAGGAAAGGGATGCAAACGTTTCGCTAGCAAACCAATACGTACGATAGAACAATCCGTGGGCTAAAGAGCTCTGATTGTAACGAAAACATAAAAAAAAAAGTTGCGACGAAAGGGATGAGAGAATGATTTTACAGCGCAGAGTCGTCGGTGCGGAAAGTGAACACGACGGCCTCTGCGCTACAAATTGCCATTCGCACAAGGGCCGTTGACCTCCACTGATCGCCATGCACTATGGATCGATGGCCGGAGGACTATTAGATCCACTAGTGCACAATATTCTTTGTAAAATCCTTACATGTTGAAGTCAAGAGGCTCTCAACTGTGTGGATAAAGTGAAGACGGTAGACCGTAGCCCGTCACACGGTTGATTCTGCAACGGTTAATTATTCAGCGCCAAAATCTCCCTCCTTTCCTTAGGGACATTTTCATTAGGTATTTTCTTCTGATATAGCTTTCTCGTAACAAGAAATCGGAATTCAGCAACAGCAGTTTCATAAATTTGCTAATTGGAGTCTTTTGCCTCTCTTACGGTTGGAGAGGACCAATTCAGCTGACAAGAATACACCTTCCCTGTGGAGCTACAGAGTGGAGTAGTAAAGAACCAAACGAATGGGAGATCAACGTACACACTTCATGAACACACATACATACACATACACATACACACGCACACACACTCTCTCTCTCTCTCACACACACACACACAAACACACACACACACACACACACACACACACACACACACACACACACACACACACACACAACGAGTATGTTTTCTCCTGTGAATTCGTTCACTTTCATTACACGCCCGCCATTTTACGGAAAAGACAGCACGTAACGGAACGCCACGGAGCGAAACGGCATAAATATCATGGAGATGGTCAGATTTTTCATTTCTTCCGCTACGTAGCTGACGTCGGCCGGCTGAAGATGAAGAAGAAGAGAAGTAGCCGCAAAGGAAAAGACGCCAGCGTGGATGAAGGAGAGGAGAACAGCCAGATGGCGGCGGCTCCGAAGAAGAAGGAAAGGACCCGTCGTCTATTGAGGAAGAGGAATGATGACGATTGTCCTACGGTCTGCCAAAATCTTGATGGAAAGGAAAAGGAAAATTCCAAGTCGGCGCCCAGCCTTGTGGCAAAGTTTGTGAAGTGGGCCACTGATCTGGGTGAGTCGATGTTTCGGATTCATAAAAGGCCTGATTCAGGAATCAAAGGACTGTCGGAAATGTTCAACAAGGAGTTGGTCCATGCGCTGCCTCCGACGAAGCCGGCACCTGCCTTCGAAGCCAATCCGGACAAGAATAGGTACCAGGATGTGGTCTGTTTGGAGGAGACGAGAGTGAAGCTGACCAAGGAGAACCCCAACGATACGGACTACATCCATGCCAATTGGGTCAAGTTCAAGGACCACGACAGGACCTACATTGCCACACAGGTACCTTATTCTTAAGCAACGCTAAATGAGGCCTTAGGGTCCCCTGGAGACGACCGTCGAAGAGTTCTGGAGGATGGTTTGGCAGGAGCAGGCTCCAATCGTCGTCAATTTGACCAAGTGCTGTGAGGACGGAAAGGCCAAGTCTGCTCAGTACTGGCCGGAGGCGAAGGAAGGCGCCTACCAGCAGTTCGGACGCTTCACCGTCAGTGTGAAGAAGGTGGAGGTCGTGGAAGATAACAAACTCTTTATCTTCGTTTTGGAAGTGTTGCCCGATGGTTGTTCGAACAGCCAGATTGTGCGTATGCTTCACACCACCGCCTGGCCCGATGGTAGTGTCATGCACTCGTCGGTAGCGGTTCTGAGGCTGATCAAGCAGGTCTTCAAGGTCGACACGTTGGCCAAGTAAGAGAGAGAGATGGAGAGATGGAGATAGAGAGAGATAGAGAGCGAGCGAGAGAGAGAAAGACAGAGAGGAGAGAGAGACCTTGCTTTGTTCAGAGGTCCCGTTGTGATCCACTGCTCTGCTGGTATTGGAAGGACTGGTTCTCTTGTTCTGATCGACTACATTCTCTACGCCCTATTCACCAACAAGCCCGTTTCGGTGAGTTGGATTCGAAAGAAAATATAAAGAACTTGGTTCAGTTGAAGGAATCCTTCCTGCATCTGAGAACTCAGAGGGCTTCGTCGATTCAGAAGGAGGGTCAATTCATCTTCATCGTGGTGGCCGTCATGGCCTACATTGGAGTGAAGTACCCGCAGTTCAAGCAGCAGTGGAAGGACTTGGAGGCGGCCTTCAACAAATCCCTGTCTCCGAATAAAACCGAATAAAGACGAATAAAAGAATAATCAAACGAATAAAGACGAAAGCAGATCTTTGGTTTTAGTTCTAGTGTTGGAATTCAATGTTTTCTCTGAACTTTTATTGTATTTTTCTCTTCTAAACATACGTATTTTTCACGTTCTTTTCAGAAACGTATGACAAAACTACCTCGTCATAATGTTCCAATCTTTTGATGCTGTTCCATAATGCGGGCAATATAGGATACACTGGCCGTGTCCGCAGCCACCGAAGTAGTTTTGGTAAAGAGGATATGTGCTTCTCACAACCACTAGTTCCCTGTAGCTTTCTTGTAAAAACAGTGGCGCAACGAGATGCTCTCGAAGAGGGGTGGCACGGCCCCAACGTCAGCAGAGGGCCCTACACGGCCCGAAGAGAGAATATGTGAAATTTGTTGAATTCGAATTTTCTTTATTCCCGCGCTTCCCATTCTGTCGAATACAACAGCGAATCTTGGAAACGATATTGGAGAACGAAGTTGTCAATTAGGCAAAGGGCCGGCCCGCACTGTAAAAATTCGGGCACTGTCCTTAGACTTGCCCCACTTTCGTATTAGTCTTTCGAAAGCGGGCGGCCCGCTGCCTAAAAAATCAGGCCCTGCCCTCAAATTTACCAGCCCTGTTGTCAGTCATTGCCAGTTGAGAAAACACGTTTTGGTACTTTGCAGTGGTTTCAGTGGATCTCTGGAAACAACAGAGCCCACTCTTCTGAACAAATCGTAAGCGTAAGAAAGTTCATCATAGCACAGAAGGGTATCGGATAACCAGGTGCATACACGTAAAGTCATAGATCAATGATGAAAATTGGCAAATTGGCAATGCTTCAGAATCAGCCGGAGCACATGAGGCAGCCCTCGTCATCTTCCTCCTTCACGTTGAGAGCGGCCATCTTCTGGGCGACCTCCTTGTTCTTCAGCGCCTGTTTGTCGACGGTGAACTGAACGGCGTTCACGGCGGGCTTCGTGCGCATGTAGTACATTCCAGTCTTCAGACCCTGAAAGGAAAGGAATCAATGCGTTTTAAGAGTGGAACGTACCACTTTCCATCCGTAGAAGTGCATGGAGGTGATTGCAGAGTAGGTGGGCTTGCCGAGGTGAATATTGAGCGACTGAGACTGGTCGATGAAGGCTCCGCGATCGGCTGCCATCTCGATGATGTGCTTCTGCGACATCTCCCACACAGTCTTGTACAGCTCCTTGATCTTGGGAGGGATAGCCTAAACAATTTGAGGGGTTTAAGGGAATTTAGATGAATAACTCACTCCAATGTTCTGGATGGATCCGTTGTTGGCGATCAGCTCGTTCTTCATCTCATCGCTCCAGAGACCGAGCTCAACGAGGTCCTTCAGAAGGTGAGGGTTCACAATTTGGAAGTCTCCTAAAACCCAAAAATAAGAGATGTCCCTTAGAGAATCTCACCGGAAAGGACCCTTCGACTGTAGATGTTGGAGGTGTAGGGCTCAATGGACTCGTTGTTTCCGAGGATCTGTGCAGTCGAGGCCGTCGGCATCGGAGCCAGGAGGAGACTGTTGCGCACGCCGTGCTTCTTGATCTTCTCCCTGAGCGAGTCCCAGTCGACCTCTCCGGAGAGGGTCACGTTGTCCCACATGTCGAACTGAAGCACTCCCTTGGAGACGGGGCAGCCCTCGTAAGTCTCATAGGTTCCTAAAGATCGAACTAAATCTACACAAATGGAGGAGTGGTACCCAGCTGCTCAGCCAACTCGCAGGAGGCTTCGAGCGCCGCGTGGTAGATCACTTCGAAGATGCGTTTGTTGAGGTCGCGGGCCTCGGCAGAGACAAAGGGGAAGCGCATCAGCATGAAAGTGTCGGCCAGGCCCTGCACTCCCAGACCAATAGGCCTGTGTCTCATGTTGGAACGACGGGCCTCTTCGATAGGGTAGTAGTTGATGTCGATGATCTTGTTCAGATTGCGAGTTATCACCTAGAAATGATGAAATACTAGCAGAAAATGATTTGACCTACCTTGGTGACTTCGTGCAGTTTCTTGAAGTCGAACTTCTTGTCGGCGCCGACGAAGCGGTTGAGGGCGATGGAGGCCAAGTTACACACGGCGACCTCATCGGGGCTGGAGTACTCGACGATCTCGGTGCACAGGTTGGAGCACTTGATGGTTCCAAGGTTCTGCTGGTTGCTCTTGCGGTTGCAGGCGTCCTGAAACGTAGTTTATAACTACGATGCAAGTTCTGCTATTTTTATTAACATACAAATTAAGTTTGAAAACATGCAAAAGCAGCTAATAAAATGAATTTCCGGAGGCAATTTTCCTTTACTAAGCGTGAATATAATACACTGTCAAGCTCCACCAAAAGCGGCGGTAGGGCCGTCGCAATTTTAAGTTTTTGGCATATTCTGTTAAAGAAGGAGGCGCGTTGCCTCCGAAAGTTCAATATATCAGCTATTACTTCGAGTAAAAAAGACAATATGCACAAATTGCTAGTCGGGAAATTTCAAAGTTTGTCTGATCTTTAGCAGCCAATCATTTTCACAGCGTAAGTAGTATATTTCAAAATCCCAACCTTGTAAACAATGTAGGGAATTCCAGTCTCGATCTGAGCGGAGACGATGTGCTCCCACAGTTTGCGAGCTTTGACCAACTTGCGGTAGCGCTTCTCCGACTCGTACCTGAGCACAGTAATTTAAAAAAGCTGCTACATAAATGCTTACTTCGTGTAGAGTTTCTCGAACTCCTCTCCCCAGACGTCGTCCAGTCCGGGGCACTCGCGGGGGCACATCAGAGCCCAGTCGGCGTCATCCGTCACCCTCTTCATGAAAAGATCCGGAACCCAGAGGGCCAGGAACAGATCACGGGCCCTCTCCTCCTCAGGCCCAGTGTTCTTCCTCAGCGACACGAATTCAAAGATATCCGCGTGCCAGGGCTCCAGGTAGATGGCGAAGGCTCCGGGACGCTTGTTGCCTCCCTGATCCACGTAGCGAGCGGTGTTGTTGTAGACACGGAGCATGGGGATCAGTCCGTTGGAGGTGCCGTTAGTCTGGAAAAATGAATTTTTAAAAATTTAATACTAAATAAGGGTACCCCGGCGATGAGGGAGCCAGTGGCGCGGATCTTGTGGACGTTGAGGCCGATTCCTCCAGCACTCTTAGAGATCAGGGCGCACTGCTTCAGCGTGTCGTAGATTCCGCCGATCGAGTCCTCGGACATGGTCAAGAGGAAGCAAGACGAGAGCTGGGGACTGAAAAAGAAAATAAAATTTACGCCAAAGATCGGCCGCTTTTGCTACTTCCATTGACCGAGAACCCTATCAGGATAAACCCGACTAATAACATCGAAACAAAGGCAATACATGTGTCATAGTGCTATATAAAAAATCCTTACCGGCGAGTTCCCGCGTTGAAGAGAGTGGGCGAGGCGTGGGTGAAGAAGCGCTCGCTCATCAGGTTGTAGGTCTCGATGACACTCTGGATGTCGTTTCCGTGGATGCCCACGGCCACCCTCATCAACATCTGCTGCGGCCTTTCCACAACCTAAACAAATATTTTTAAAAAAAATAATAAGATTACTGACCTGCTTGTTAATCTTCAGAAGGTAAGATCTCTCCAGGGTTTTGAAGCCAAAGAAAGTGTAGCTAAAGTCGCGGTCGTAGACGATGGCAGAGTTCAACTTCTGAAAGCAAAAGTATTAGAAGACAGCCCAACGAGAAACTGACATCAGCGTTCTCCATGATGACTTTGTGAGTCTCTTCGCTGATCATAGGAGAGGCTTCCCCAGTGCTCGGGTGCACGAACTTGTACAGACGGTCCATTACCTCGGAGAAGACCTGAAGAAACAAGGTTTTGAATAAATAAGCGAGTTTAAGATACTATGAAAATGAAAAAAAAGTAAATCACAGACCTTCTCGGTCTTCTTGTGCAGATTGGAGACGGCAATGCGTGCAGCCAGGATGGCGTAGTCGGGGTGCTGCGTAGTCATGGAGGCGGCTGTCTCAGCGGCCAGGTTGTCCAGCTCAGAGGTAGGAACTCCCTTGTAGAGACCTTGGATGACACGCATAGTCACAGCGACCTGGAAGAATGAGATGACTAGGTGGTACCACTTATATGAACAAAATTTAAAATCACGACTTATTCAAGGCATCATATAAGGTTAACAAGTCAATTTCATGCCAACATCAACCATAAGATCATCTCAGAATAGCCTTCATCTTAACCACAGGCACAGAGAAGACCAATTCGTGTAAGCGACTTTTAAATGTAGAAAACTTACAGGATCGACAAAGTCCATATTGAGGTTGTAGGAGAGCTTGGTTATGCGGGAAGTGATCTTATCGAAGTGGACACTCTCCTTTCTGCCATCTGAAACAGCTGATTAGTATCATAAAGAGACGGGGTAACCTCGCTTGACGACGTATGTGCTGGTGGTACGCTGCATCCTTAGACGGTTAGTTCGATGAGTTAGGGACGCAGGAAATACTGAAACATCCTTAGTTACACAAGGGCAACTTCAAGGGAAAAAAGAAAAATAAAGAAACGCTCTGTAGACAGGATAACGTTGAAACGCCACTGACACTGGAAGAAGGCCCTTCACTTGTATATAATTATTATAAACAATTACTTTTGCATTTTATGTTTTATTTGGAGTAAAAAACCAAGCAACGTCGCTGGCCTAAAGCTGAACCAAGAATGAAGGGCACGGTCTTTCGTAACCGCGGTTTTCCCGCGCCCGCCCCTACCGTAATCCTTTTGGCGGGAAAGGAAATTTTACGGACTGCGACGGCCGCCTGACCCAGAGAGCTCAAGGCGGGGGACGAATGGTCTTTGTCCGTGACGAAATTATTGCAGAAGGGGCGATTTCGCAAGCGAGGCTTGGGTCATCGGGTGACAGGAGATCTCTGTCTTTAGGAGGGGAATATAAACAGACGTGGCACAAGGGAACAGCAACCGCCTCTGGAACGACTAAGCTCTTTTTTATTCTAAAGTTTTTATGAAAACTGAATGTCCTCCCTGTTTTGAATGTCCCACTATTTTTCGCAGATTAGCCATGGCCGGCCCGTTTCACAAATTTTCTCGGACCTACCCTCGATTTTTACATTGTTGGTCTCACATACATCGGACATATCGTCCCAAGCTGCAACTGAAGAATCAAGTCTCGCAGATTCTTTACACAATAAATCTGGCAAGCTGCCCTGTGGCAATTGAGAAACATTGCCTAACACCCTTCAATATTCAATCCGTGACACAACATATGTAGATATTTGAAAGCCGTCCGTGCCGATATTGTAGGCAGCTCCACGGATATCCCACTAAATGTGAGGGGCTTCACTTAACAACCCCTACAAACATGTCCGGGTGCTCCCAACTCTATTCGTTCAAACAATCTATTGCCAGACTTCAAGATAGCTTCTTTCGTAATTACCGCCTTCTCAAAGACTGTACGGCCTTTCACGTAATTAGGTCGCCTTGTTTGCGAGGTCATATGCCCTCAGACAGCTGGGTGCTATTTCGTCATGACTCGAGGTCATATGTTAGCGGCGATAGTTAGGCGGTTCGTAGACAACTCCTATTCGATGAAGAACAAAGAACTGTTAAATAAAACGTTTATGCAACTTGGAACTAGACTCGTAAAGACAAGCTTAGATCTTGTTGAAGGCAACGATGTCGACGGACTGGACGTGATCCTCGAAGTCGCCGGTGATGCGCTCAATAAGATCGTCCACGCTGACCTTAAGATCCTCGATGACGGTGATGATCTGGAGCTTCTTGATTCCTGTAAAAACATTATAAATGATGAGACTCTGTTCGACAAGGGTGATACGCTGCCAAATATTGCCTAGGTTCTAAGGGCGAAAACTAGCAGGCACGCAGCCGATTCGGCTAACCATGAAAAGCAACAAAGTACAGAGTTCCAAGGTAAGGCAAGCACTTTCCAATCAGGTTTTGGCCAGTGGTAGGATGAAAACATACCGTATCCGATAGCAATCAGCTTGCCACCTCCCCAGACGAGACCGTCCATCTCGATTCCACGGACAAGCTTCTCCATCTCAGCAAGGTCGGTCTCATCCTAAAGGGGAAAATGATAAAAGAATAAACAGATACACATACGTCCCAAGGCTTGATATCCAAAATCACGGAAGACTTGGCGATGGGTCCGGCCTAAATAACAAAATAAGAATCTCGGTACTATTGTACTTCAAGGGCGTCCACCAAATTTTTTTCTATCTGATGCCCAACTTTATAGGGACTAGGCCCCTATAGGCTTACGAGTCCACTCACAGAGTTGTCACATTTTTTGAATGTTTGATCTCTATGTTCGCGTGTTTTTATCATTATCAGCAGTAAATGATGAGTGATTTGGTAATGCTCCAATGTGTGTGACAACACCAAAATTTCCCCCTTAGAGGTTTCTAGACTTGGGAGACTCTTATTGGGTGAAGTCCCACTAAAATCAGAGGACAGTCTAAAATATTTTCCTAAAATTTCTTTGGTGAAGCTCTTAAACAGGGGTGACCAAACATTGGGCTCAGCCAGGACCGGGAAAATTTCCAGGCCGGGCCCGATCCTGCAAGGATCGAGTAAATGTGGTGTAGTGAAACGTCTTTGTAGAGGATCGTTTTAAATTAAGGTGTTGTTTTTATAATCTTTTTGTTATATAATTAATCTAATTTATATCTATAGGCAATTTTAAAGCTTAATGACTAAAATGACCAAAATTTCACCTTAACCTGTCAATCGATCCGAAATCGGGCCGGGCCCGCGACCAGCCCTGCCCTTAAGGCCCACGACAGTACATTTTACGTAGGCCTCTGCCTTTAGGTATAATAGTACCAACCTTAGCAGCCTTCTTCTCCTGGTAGGCCTTCAGGCGGTCAGCCACGATCTTGGCCTTCTCCTCATCCTCCTCGTCGTCGGATCCGAAGAGATCGAGGTCGTCAGCCTCGTTCTTCTCCTCCTCCTCGGAAGAGCCTCCAGCGGAGGGCCAGGCATCACGCTCCTTCTTCTCGAAGCTAGCAATGTGCTTGTACCAACGAGCAACATTGGGGAACTGCTTGGCGTCAGGGGCAGATCCGACCTTCTCGAAGGTCTGCTTGTCGGCGCCAGAGGGGACGAATCTAAAAAGCAGCCATAAGCAAGGTCAATACAAAAACCTTTAAAAAAAACAAACAAAAATAATAATAAAACTCACCCCTCGACATAGGACTGGGCAGCGAGAGTCTCGTTGAGCTTGGCGAGGTCGGCCATTTCGATTGAGCTTCGTCGGAGTGAGAACCCGAAGATTCGAAAATGGGAAATCGTCGGTTTTCAGCGGGCTGCATGAGTACGGTAGAATCGTGGCGAGACCCAAAAGACAATTTTTGAAATTCCCTCGGGAATAATCGGTGGGCGCTTTTGCGGCGGCTGGCGCGTTTGCCGGCTGGCGCAATTGAGGATTGCCAAAGCACTTTGCTCTTTGCACCGCCTGTTGACAACACCGTTGCCTTATCGCTCTGTTTTCCATTTCATCGCGTTCCGTCGGCAAAAGAGTCACGTCTGTTTTCGTCTTCTTTGCACGCGCTGTGTCTTTTTTATCCCCCGAAGCAGCTAAACTTAAGCTGTTCTGGAAAACAACAATTTTTGAATATTTAATCTTGTGACACTTGGTATTCCTGCCTTTTAACTATTCTTTATTAATTATTATCCATCTGCCGATTGGTTATATATTTTTTTAAACTTCCCTGATTCTTCGATATTTGTAGTGCTTTTCTAAAAATAGCACACTGGCTTGAGTGTCGCACTTCTATCTTCGCATGCCGCCAGTCGCTATAAATAAACAACGTGGAAAACCTGTGACCAGTACTGTTCGAATTGCATTTTACTGACGATGCAGCATTTATTCACATGTTTTGGGTAACTGTTGCTAAAAATAGTTGTTAATATGAATTTTACACAACCTTTCCGTTGCACGCGATTTGTCTTTGTCTGCCTATTTTTTAAACAAGCAGGTGTCAACTGTTTTTTTCATTTTCTTTCTCTTTGTTTTTGTCTCTGTCTTCTTGATTCGAAATTACACCTTTCCTTTTCAGGTATGCACCTCCTCCGATTGAGCCGGTTGGCCGGTCCGGCCCAGATCCGCGGCCTCCACAGGTCCGCCGTGGTCTACTCGAGTGTCCCCATGAGCAAGTTCGAGAGCAACAAGCTTCCCTACCAGAGGCTTGCCGACAATGTCAAGGTTGTCAAAGACCGGTAAGGGATACATTTTTTTGTGTACTTTTTTTTGTTTCAGTCTGCAGAGGCCTCTGACGCTTTCCGAGAAGATCCTCTATGGTCACTTGGACCAGCCCCGTACCCAGGACATCGAGCGTGGAGTGTCTTACCTTCGTCTCCGTCCCGACCGTGTCGCCATGCAGGACGCCACCGCCCAGATGGCTATGCTCCAGTTCATCTCCTCTGGACTTCCCAAGGTAATTAAAATGTTTTCGTCATTAATTGTTCTTGTTTCAGGTTGCCGTTCCTTCCACCATCCACTGTGATCACTTGATCGAGGCCCAGAAGGGAGGAGCCGCCGATCTTTCCCGTGCTAAGGTTATTATTCAATTCCAGCTGTCATAAAACAATATTTAGGACCTGAACAAGGAGGTGTACAACTTCTTGTCTTCTGCTGGAAACAAGTACGGAGTTGGCTTCTGGAAGCCGGGATCCGGAATCATCCACCAGATCATCCTTGAGAATTACGCTTTCCCCGGACTTTTGCTCATCGGAACCGACTCTCACACTCCCAACGGAGGTTTGTATACCATTTTTTTGTGCAAATATTCTTATTTCTTAGGTGGTCTCGGAGGTCTCTGTATCGGAGTCGGAGGAGCTGACGCCGTCGACGTCATGGCTGACATTCCCTGGGAGCTCAAGTGCCCCAAGGTCATCGGAGTCAAGCTCACCGGAAAGCTCAGCGGATGGACTTCTGCTAAGGACGTTATCCTGAAGGTAGACACCTATTCGGATTCGTGGTCATCAGTAATTTAAGGTTGCCGATATCCTCACCGTCAAGGGAGGAACTGGCGCCATCGTCGAGTACTTCGGCCCCGGAGTCGACTCTCTTTCCGCCACCGGAATGGGAACCATCTGCAACATGGGAGCCGAGATCGGAGCCACCACCTCCGTCTTCCCCTTCAACAAGAGCATGCGCAAGTACCTCGAGGTTTGCTTATCTTAGATTCACGTGCTCATCACGCCTGTTCAGGCTACCGGACGCAAGGACATCGCCGACGAGGCTGCCAAGTACCAGGACCTGCTTACCGCCGACGAGGGATGCCACTACGACCAAGTAAGAGATTTTAACATTACATAACGTTAGGAGTTATTTTAACCATTGGATTTTCGAACACCTAAATTAATTGAGTGAAGTATGCAGCAATTTCCAATATTTCGTTTTTAGATTATCGAGATCAACCTCGACACCCTCATTCCCCACGTCAACGGACCCTTCACTCCCGATCTTGCCTCTCCCATTGACAAGCTCGGAGACAATGCCAAGAAGAACGGATGGCCCGTGGACATCAAGGTTTCCCTCATCGGATCCTGCACCAACTCCTCTTACGAGGACATGACCCGTTCCGCTTCCATTGCCAAGCAGGTTGGTCTCTTTTCGTGTTTGGATCATCTTTTTTTCCCCGCAATAATTTATCTATGTGATCGATTTTAGGCTCTGGACAAGGGACTGAAGGCCAAGACTCTTTTCACCATCACCCCCGGATCCGAGCAGGTCCGCGCTACTATTGAGCGCGACGGCCTCACCAAGATCTTCTCCGACTTCGGAGGAATGGTCCTTGCCAACGCCTGCGGACCTTGCATCGGTCAGTGGGATCGCCAGGATGTGAAGAAGGGCGAGAAGAACACCATCGTCACTTCTTACAACCGTAACTTCACCGGACGTAACGACGCCAACCCCGCCACTCACGGATTCGTCGCCTCCCCCGATATCGTCACTGCCCTCTCCATCGCTGGACGCCTCGACTTCGACCCCAGGACCGACGAGCTCACCGCTGCTGATGGTTTGTCACCTAGTTATATGTATTATCGTATATTTTGCAGGATCCAAGTTCAAGCTGAACCCTCCCACCGGAGATGACCTCCCCTCTCGCGGATACGACCCCGGAGAGGACACCTACCAGGCCCCCGCTGGATCCGGAGCTGTCGATGTGGACCCCAAGTCCCAGCGTCTCCAGCTCCTCTCCCCCTTCAACAAGTGGGACGGCAAGGACCTCGAGGATATGGTCATTCTCATCAAGGTTTGAAATCACAATTTTGTTTTTACGAACTGAACTGCAGGTGAAAGGAAAGTGCACCACTGACCACATCTCTGCCGCCGGACCTTGGCTCAAGTACCGTGGACATCTCGACAACATCTCCAACAACCTCTTCCTCACTGCGGTCAACGCCGAGAACGGAGAGATGAACAAGGTTTGTGCACTTTCTAGCATTTCAAACGAGGGTTTCAGATCCGCCACCAGCTGACTGGAAACTTCGGTACCGTTTCCGAGGTGTCTCGCTCTTACAAGGCCGACAACGTCAACTGGGTCGCCATCGGAGACGAGAACTACGGAGAGGGATCCTCTCGCGAACACGCCGCCCTTGAGCCCAGGCATCTGGGAGGACGCGCCATCATCACCAAGTCCTTTGCCCGTATCCACGGTATGTTTGCCTTATTGTCTTTACTAATTTCTTCGATTCAGAGACTAACTTGAAGAAGCAGGGTATGCTCCCCCTCACCTTCGCTAACACTGCCGATTACGACAAGATCGACCCCTCCGATAAGGTTTCTATTGTTGGATTGAAGGACTTCGCTCCCGGGAAACAGCTCAAGGCCGTTCTCACTAAGAAGGATGGATCTAAGGTTAGAATTATCTTATATACAATTGGAAATCGCATTTCAGGTTGATATTATGCTTAACCACACCTTTAACGAGCAGCAGATCGAATGGTTCAAGTCCGGATCTGCTTTGAACAAGATGAAGGAGGTTTTCGCCGCCTCGAAATAACTCTCTTAGCATGAACTATTTTCATACCTAAAGGTGTCATGCCTAGTGGTTAGTCTGCTTTCATCCCATGTCCCCTCATCCTTACGGTGTAACATTTTAGAGAAGAGATTGTATAGACCGTATGATCATAAACGTTTTTCTTCAATCTTTGCCTTTTGTGGGGATTATTCATCGGGTTACTAATGTTTCGGCGTCAAATGGAGGATTATAAACCGCCACATCTGTCTCTTTCAATCTGTCATGTGGCGTATTTTCCCCCTTCTCTTCGCATCCTCAGTGGCTGGCCTCTTCGATAACTGTCATTGGGGAGTGATCCAGGTAATCCGCCCCTCTCTCCTCCACTCGTTCTCTCCAGCTCCACGTCTTGTGTCACGGCGAGCCTTACATGGGCCAATTGAATGTCAAGTTGCTCGACAAGGACACGTGTTAGTGTTCCTTTTATTTTTGTACTTCTTTTAGATGAGGACGACATGATGGCCGAAGTGAATGACGACCTCCCCGTTGGAGGCGACGGCGTTTTATTCATCAACGGAACCGCTATGAACGAGTCCTGCGACACCGTACAGCCATATCTTAAAATCACAAGCCAATGCGAGGTTGGGACTGAAGTTTGCGAGTGTCAGGAGTATTTTTTGGGCTTAAATATGATCTGAGTGTGATAGTTTATGCTAATTCATAGCTAGAAATAATACATGAACACGTGATGCTTGCGGGACCTTATTTTGGGGGAGGGGGGTTACTTTGTATGGAGACCTTGTAAAAATGGGTATACTTCGCTTTTGGGACCCCTTTCTCATCGGGGGACCTTACTTTTTGAGCCCCCTCCGTACCCTGCCCAGGTATGCTATAAATTACCTATTTACGTATTACTGATTTGACTAAGGCTACAATTCGAGGTTCTCACGAGCCGGGTCATGTGGCAAATTTTTGTCGGCCCGGCCCGAGTTGCCCCCGACTCGGCCTTGTACGGCCCGTTCGGCCCGTTTACCCTGGACCACCCAGTAAGATTGCCACCCACTTGACCAGGGTTCGATCCCGGTCGGTGACATTCTTTTTTGTACAACTGATGCTGACTTGTATGTTTGTAACACACATTATTAAGTAATTTAAAGCAATTGTACCGATTTATACAAAATTTGAAATTTGATTTTTCATACCCTGGCCGTTCCAAAAAAAAATCCCTCATTTTTCATACCTGGCTCGCCCGGCCCGTCATTTGAGATTCCCCTCCAAACCCGGCCAAAGAGAGATATTGATACACACAAAGATATTCGAACAGCGGGAAGGAGAGAGACGAATATGTACATAGAGAGAGAGAGAGAGAGAGAGAGAGAGAGAGAGAGATTGCAAGGAATACAGGGAGATCAGAAAAGACCAAACATTGTTTTTTTCACATGAGAGCACGCAGAATGCAACGCTGTAAAACGCTGTAAAATCGGTTCCGTTTAGAAAGATCTGAGCTATGGCAACTATGGCGCAACCTGGCCCTTGGAGAAGGCACGGCGATTTGTTTTTCCCAAACCGGTAAGTTTAAAAAAACTGTTTGACTACAGCGATTCGAGCCAAAAACCACGTGGGGTTTACCCCCGCGTGGCCTCCTTATCTCCAGAACTCTCTTCTGTTAAGGGCTTCGAAGTTTGTCACACACTTCCTACCAGAAGAAGTCAGCGGATGGTCTACTTTGTGGATCTGGGCAGGGAGTCTTACTGCGGTTGGTCCGAGTTGTGACGCCTGGCCAAACAACTGCCGTTCTTCAAAAACAACTCGTGACCCAACGAATAAACCATTCTCGCTGTGCTGTTCGAGGGGACGTCTTCTGAAACATTTGGGAAGGGAAGGAATTTTGAGGCAAACATCAGAGATCATTCACGTGGGGAAGAGCGCCTGTTTGCAGTTCGCAACTGCGCCTATGACGTCACGGCAGACGGAGTGTTGCGGCGGAGATAGAGGGAGCCGGATGGACAAGTGGACTTTGGAGGGGCAAAGGACGACCAGACGACGAAAGAAAAGTCACAGAAGGAGATAAAAGGGCAGAAGGAGATGGGGGAACTGCTGTAAAACGGTGCATTTTGGGATAGGCCGGGGGATGCTAAAACACTGCAGACAGATATGTAGATAGATGGCGAGAAAGATTTAGAGAGAGAGAGAGCTCTGCCTTTGTCTCTCTGTCTCTCTGTCTCTTTGTCTCTCTGTCTCTCTGTCTCTCTGTCTCTCTGTCTCTTTGTCTCTCTGTCTCTCTGTCTCTCTGTCTCTCTGTCTCTCTGTCTCTCTGTCTCTCTGTCTCTCTGTCTCTTTGTCTCTCTGTCTCTCAGACTCTTTGTCTCTCTGTCTCTCTGTCTCTCTGTCTCTCTGTCTCTTTGTCTCTCTGTCTCTCTGTCTCTCTGTCTCTCTGTCTCTCTGTCTCTTTGTCTCTCTGTCTCTCTGTCTCTCTGTCTCTCTGTCTCTCTGTCTCTCTGTCTCTTTGTCTCTCTGTCTCTCTGTCTCTCTGTCTCTCTGTCTCTCTGTCTCTCTGTCTCTTTGTTTCTCTGTCTCTCTGTCTCTTTGTCTCTCTGTCTCTCTGTCTCTCTGTCTCTCTGTCTCTCTGTCTCTTTGTCTCTTTGTCTCTCTGTCTCTCTGTCTCTTTGTCTCTCTGTCTCTCTGTCTCTCTGTCTCTATTTCCTTTTCTATAGTCGTCGCACATGCTACTTCGCCCAATTTCGTTCTTAGCTCTGTGCAAATGACACCAGACGCAAATTTGCGTACGAAAATCCTGTGTTTTAGGATACGTACGCAATACTGCGTCAGGGTTACATTTGCGAATCGGTCAAGAAGTAAAATTGGCGAAGACTATATGTCTATTTATTGCTAATATATCGACTTTGTTCAACCTAACGACATCGACGGCAGAGTTCGATCGGTCATCGGGAGCAGGCTCTCTTTCGGCATTGCCAACATGATCAACATGACCAACATTGTCACTCCTCGTTCCGTTGCACGACAGGCCGTCTCTGCAAATAAGACGGGCGGTGCCGTTCCGAATATGCTGAACACCTAAATGCGTTCATTTTTACAAGGTTTACCGGTACTTAGTTGTCAAAGTTCTCTCTCATTGTATCAACCGACGTCAAGTGCTAATCGCGGCGGGACCCAATTTAAAGAGTCCTTTAACGCTTATCTGCTTTAAAGGCAGTGTGTCACCAAAATTCGACCTTCTCAGAATTTAAAACTTATTCTTTGCAAAATTTGATCTTTCGAAGACGATTTCAACAACTTATATATCTTGTCAAAACTGTGTTTTCATTACTTATATTTGGCTCCTCAAAGTTTTCCCGCGAAAATTTTGACCTGCAATTAGCATACCGCTCTCTCCATTTCTAATGGTGAAAATGGATCTCTCGCCTCACGGCACGCTGTGTACAGGTCCACCCGTACATGCGTTCATTTTTCATGACACACTGCCTTTAAACGATCTGAAATTAAGATACCAGACGCCAAAGCCCTACTCGAATCTTCGCCTTCTGGGCTATCAGGTGGGCCTGCGGCCGCCTAACTTGATACTAATTAAAATGTTGAAATGTTCCCCATGGCCGGATTTGGGGAAAGAAACGGGGTGTACCTATCCGAATCTTACGTTGCGCTGCTAAAAGACAAAGGAAAACCCTCTAATGTTATAAAGAATAAAAAAAATCGTTTGCGTTTTCATTTGTGACAGTTATTTGTGACAGTTACAGAAGAAATATGATTTTTTGAGTCTACTCGTCAAGACACAAAGATACACCAGGGAACGAATTTTGTGTACCAGATTTTTGTGCACCTTATAACGTAACGGCTAATTTTAATTAACGAACCAAACTGGAAACCAACTATGGCTGCGGGCCATCCCGGGCCGGCCCGCTACCAAAATTTTCCCAGCCCGACCAAAAATTTATGCCTTATTTCAATGTAAAAATCGAAAAAAAAAACAAAAAAAAAATTTTAAAAAATTAAAAAAAAAAAAAAAAAAATAGCCGGCCCGTTCTCAAATTTTCTCAGCCCGGCCCGCGAATTTACCATTGTTGTTGGAAACCATAGTGAAGATGAGAAATTCATTGAAGAGAAGAACGACCAGGTGAATCTTCCAAGAAATCGTCGACTTTGGTTATTATTCGTAGAGCCTTCATCCTAGAAAAGAAAGGAAGTGTGCAGAGAAGAAAAGAGTTGTCCGAAATGCGATAAACAGATTTTAAGATCGAAAAAAGGGTTAATCATTGACAGCAAGTTTTACAAGGGCAACATGCTACGGACGACAGAGAACGACATGGACTACACAGCTCTGGGAAGCTATAAGATTCACACCAAAGAGAAAAGAGTAAAAGCGAGTTATTGGGCGAGTGAGTGTGTGAGTGATAGCGCGTCACCTTGTAAAACCTTATATTACAGTTTAGTTTCACTTTGTACACATAGATCGTTTTCTGAGATTATGACTTCACTAGTTGTTCTTCCATTTGCACATCCTCTTGTCCTTTTTTCAAAGGCATTTCAGTTGGAAGTGGATGACCTGAATCCATTTTATGGAGTGTCTATAGAAAAATACCTTTAGTTTCGGGAATAAAGCATTGGAAGAGAAGAACATCGGCGAAACAGAGAATCGCCATGAAAAGGTAGGGAAAGCCTTCTAATGGAATGGCCTGAAGAAGTGTCAGTTGACGGTTTTCTTACTCAATTCTCACCAGATTGAAAACCAATGGGCCTAGGACATTTCCAATCCTTCCACAGACATTAATATGAGCACTAGCCAAGTTTCTGATAGCTGTTGGGAACAACTCAGAAGTTACCAGAGAATACTGAAGATGAAAAGGTTTATACAGGCACACAGGCACACATATACATACACATACACCTACACATGCACACACGCACACACACATACATATATACACACACAGACACACACACAGAGCGATTAACAACTTTACCTGTAGAAAAATGCAACCTGTCGTTCCAAAAGCTAAGAGAGTGAGAGATCGGACGACTCCTGCCAATTCTGTGGCCATTCCGAGGCTATAGATGGTGAAGGTTCCAGCCATACAGGTACCGATGAGGGACATTGTGGCAAAGTGGAGTCTCTTTCGACCAACGAAGTCCCCTCCAAAATGGTCGATTACTGCTACCTGAAGACATCGCATTCAAAGAAACCTAATTGTATCTCTCTGCCTCTGCGCGTTTGTATATATGCGCGCGTGTGTGTGTCTGTGTGTATGTGCGTCTGTGTGTGTTTGCGTGTATGTGTGTGTGTGCGTTTGTAGAAGCCACAAGTATGGTTTGTACAAAAACTTACAGCAGCTCCTACAACCCAACGAAGAACTCCAGAAAAAGCAGTATTGAGGTACACAGATCCTCTGATGACATCAAGGTTGAAAATCAATCCATAAGTAACATAACTCAAAGAAAACCTGAAATTCCATTTTCAATGAAGATGTGTGCGTAATTCAACATCATAAGAGAACCAACGATTGTTCTCAGAGCAAGAGTCCCTGTGGAATACAAGTGACGGAAGCTGTATTTCTTGGCTTTTGCTTTTCCTCTGCACGAAGCTTCACAAGCAGCTTCAGCTATCTCCACAATCTGAAAGTGTTACAGTTAGTCGTAGCTCAGCCTGAAAATTACCTCTTCATGTGATAATTGATTCTTGGCTTTCTTCCATTTGTTGATATAAGCTAAAGCGGCCACTGCTTCCTCTTTGCGTTTCTTTTGCACAAGGAATTTGGGACTTTCGGGAGTGAGGCTAAAAATGAGACTTTGGTAATCCCAACGGCTTCTTCACTTACAATGCGCAGATCAGTACAGCTCCCAGTGTGATGATATTAGAAGCTCTGGAAAGCATCCTCCAGGAGCCAGTGAGGCTGGCAATAAGGGCAAAAAGCATATAATTAGGAGCCCAGGTGATTACTGTAGATAGCCAGAGACGGTGACCAGCTGGCAGCATCTCTACGATGAAGATGCATCCTACGGTAGTTAGGGCTCCACAAGCTATTCCGATGAAAAAACGGAAGACAATATAGACATCCATAGAAGGGGAGAAGGAAGAACAGGTGGAGGAGATCAACATGAAAATGAGGAAAAAGAGGGTCACCTAAAAGTTAGGTTTGTGGATTTTCTAAAAAATCTCACCTTTTTCCTTCCATAAAGATCAGAGTAATGCCCAGATAACGCAGATCCAAACATGACTCCCACCATCTGAACAGTCGTGCTCATCTTCGGTTTGTTGATGTTGCCCATGAAGCTAAGAGTCCTATCCAGCCAAGTCTTTTCATGAATCGAACAGAATTGGCCGAACTGAAAGAAGGCTCTTTTAAAGGATAGCTTTTCCTTACTTCGACATTGGTTGAGATGAATTCATAGCGAAGGAGTAGTTCTTCACAGGAGGTGTGTTCTCTGTACTGTTGACACACCTCACTCTTCGTGCCGTTGTACGACACGCCATCACATGCAACTAAGATGGGTGGTGCCGTTCCGAAGATGTTGAACACCTGAGAAAGAATTTATGCGAAAGTTAAAATAATTGAACAGAGTTTGCCAAAAAAACTTTAAGTTTAGGTCCCGCCGCGACAAGCTACTCAGCGTTTCTGTTTCTCGGACTAGTAGATCAAAGACAAGGCGATTGTTGTGAGAATGATGGAGGGATCAGCTTTGCGTTTGGTTCCAACTTTCCAAATGTGTTCCACACTTTAGCTGTTGTTACGACTTTGAATCAAACCATATATTTTTGTTTTATGCCTACAAAGTTGGAATCGAACGAAACCTAGCCGATCCACCATGCAAGAACGAAACGCGTTCCCACATCCTGCCTCTACAGTTTAGTTTTGGCAAAAAACCGAAATTGACCAGTTTCAAAGGCCGATTTAACGTTTTATCGCGGTTTTAAGATTAGATAGGACTGTTTTTGCCTGTTTGTCCAAAAACGTGAGAGCTAGAACATTGATCCACTCTTTTTATGCTTGGGTTAGAAAGTTTTACGATCACATGATTGTAATGAGCTATTTCTGTCCCTTATTTAAAGGGGAAGGACCTCGTAAAATTGATTTTTCAAATCTTTGTAACAACAACATCATTGAATAGATACCGTTGCCACGATTCCGAAACATACCCCTTTTATATGTTTTGGACTGCAACCGGCGCAGGTGTACACGGCCGAACAACGCAAAGGGTGCAGGTGTACACGGCAGAGAAAGGCGAGAGAGCGCGGGGAAAAGGGAGACGCAGGATTGCGCGCTATTCAAACGATATTTTCGACAAAACTTCAGGCGCTCCTAATTTGGTTCATTTTCAAAAAAGGGAAAAGGGGACACTTTTCTGAATCAGGAGAATGAGATCTACTCATTTATCACAAGTCCAGAAAATTTTTATTTACGCGGTCCTTCCCCTTTAAAGTTATGTGCTAAACACCCAAGACACCAGAATAAAGTCAACGAACCACATTGGAAACCATTGTGAATATGAGGAACTCGTTGAAGAGAAGAACCACCAGTTGGAATTTGTCGAGTTCGAAAAAATCGTCGACTTTTGTTATTTTTCGTATAGCCTTCATCCTACAAAGGAAGTATAGTGTGGTCTAGGGAAAGGTTTTGATTTAAAGGCGATAAAACAACAGATTAGAAGGAGAAAGAGGATTAGTGATTTAGCGTGCTTTAGGCATTGAAAAACAGATTCATACAATAAACACGAAAGAAAGAGAGCGAGAAAGAGAGGTAAGAGAGAGAGAGAGAGAGAGAGAGAGAGAGAGAGAGAGAAAGAGGAAAAGTCAAGAAGAGAGAGAGATAGAGAGAGAAAGAGAGAAAGAGAGAGAAATCTTTGCGAGGGTGAGCTGTAGCAATAGCTTATCGTACCGCGTTTGAATCCACCTTGAGATAAGAGAGGACTGACCGGAAGGGGCAGTAAAAAGGTATCCGAGACACATAATTGTAGTAAAACAATTGAATTGAATAATACTATTGAATAAGATAGAAATTCTATCGGCCTTCGTCGCAACTGACATAAGTTGTCAAATTTATTGACAAAAGAAAGTGACTTCTATTGTTAACATCCCTATCCAGAGAACATGTTTGTGTAAAATACGCTCAAGAGACAAAAGTGGATGTTAAAAAAAGCACGAACTATACCAGACGGGGACATTTTGCTCGTGATGTTATCGGCGACCGCAATCATATCAGTTCACGGCAAAGCTCATGATTACATGGCCCGAATATCGACACGGAACGACAGAAAAGAGGAAGAGACAACATGGAGGCACGAGGGAGAAAAGAGAGAAATTCAGGGAGATCTTGGCTGTGAGACACAACCCCGAATGAGGTTTAAGAGGGAGAGAGAGAAAGGGAGAGAGAAATAGAGATAGAGAGTGAAAGGGGTATAGAGACAAAAAGAGAGGTACAAGAGAAATGGGAAAAGATATAGGAGAGTGTAAAGATAGAGAGATAGAGAGAGATAGAGAGATAGAGAGAGGGAGAGAGAGAGAGAAAGAGAGATAAATAGAGATAGAGAGATAGAGAGAGTGGAACATGGGGAGAGTGAGAGGAGGTATAGAAAGAAAAAGAAAAGCACAAGAGAGATGGAAAAAGATATAGACGGCCTGAGGCACAAAGAGAAGTATAGAGATAGAGCGAGCGAGGGAGGATACAAATAGAAAATACAGAGGGATGATACAAATAGAGAGAGAGAGAGAGAGAGATTGAGAGTGAGACATAGAACTAGAGGCAGGGAGAGATATATAGAGGTACTTTAAACTGTAGAGAGTTCCACACCAACTCTCTTTAACAAATGACGATTAATCCGGATACCTCGATAACTATTGTTGTTTGTTCTTCTCTTGTCACACAAATACCGGGATAAACAAATATTTACGAAGAACCCTACAATAGATAAGGATAATCAAAGGTTCTTCATAACAAAATGACAGCCGCTAAGTAGTTTTACTCGGGAAGTGATAGAGCTGTGTTTTTCGATTGTATGGTTTTGCTTTCATTGCGAGATGACATGGAAACAATTGGGTTATCCACATCGGTTGCTTGTAGTTTGATGCAAACAGTGTGTTTTAGTGTTTTTCAAGATTCTTTGAAAAACTTATGCCGATAATGTGGTTCGATCAAAAACGAAACTGCCATTAGGTCCTGCAGCGATTGCGAGTCTTCGCAGCAAGACCTAATTTCAAAAGCACGCGTGAGCTCTACCTCCTATTACGTGGAGGTAAAGTTTGGGACGTTGGAACTTGTTCAGCAAATTTCAAAATGGGTGGTGTTCATAGACAAGGAACTTTCCTGTAATCTACATTTTACAGGAGAATTGTTCAAAGCATAACGTACGGGGGTGAATTCTGAAGTGTCATACTGATGCAAACGAGTTAGTCGAAGACTCGGATAGGAAAGAAAGAGAGAAAGAGACTGGACAAGATGGGAGGACGAGTTGAACGACAGACGGGTTTCACAATGAGGGCAGGGAAAAATAAGCCAGCTGGGAAAAACTGGCACGGGAAAGAAAAATGAGAGGTCACAGTAGGACATTGACTGAATTAGAGAAAAAAAGAAAGAGAGAACGCGACAGGAAGAGTTGATGCGAGAGAGAGAGAGAGAGAGAGAGAGAGAGAGAGAGAGAGAGAGAGCGAGAGAGAGACGTGAATCAGATTAACTATATGGAGTGGAGACAGCATACAAAGTAGGAGTTTCTTTTGCTGCTGAACAAGTTATATCTTCTATTCACTCGATGGGAGTACAAGCAAGGGAGAGATATCATGCTAGACCATATAAGGAGACTAGAACGTGCATCAGAGAAGGTTTGTTTCGAACCATCATCGACGAAAATTTGACGCGTCTGCAAGCATAGACATAACCGTAATTCCATGTCGAATGAAACAAAAGGAATGAAATGAATCACAACCACTGTCCTTTGGTCGGCTTCGGCCAGTTTCTCATACCAATAGCTTTTGGCCTGGAAGATAAGCCATAACTTTACAGTATCCTTATTGCCCATCTTCCAGGGACACACTCGGAAATGCATGCAGTTTTTCTCTTTCACGCCTTCCACTTCATTAGAATCCGCTGTCCTCGGAAACACCTTCCGTGAAACTGAAGGCAAACGGTCAGTTCTATCCGATCCTTTGCCTGAATCGGTCGTTTTCCGTCTAACCTCCACTGTGAGCTCCTCTTTGTTATGAAACACCTCTCGCCTCCTTCAGTATGATGCATTCTCCCGTGGGTCATTGCGAGGAGAACAAGGAGAACGTGCCTCCTTCTCCAAGGAATGCCTACTACCGTCGCCCGCCTAAGTCTTTCCAAGAGGTAAGGCCTTATGTGACCATCTGAGGAATGTGTTTAGGGTGACAGATCGTTGGGTAGGCACTGGACTCCGGCGCCTCGTAATATCTCTAACGCCGTTCTCCCGCCTCCCCAGAAGGCTGCCCGTCGCCCCTCTCCTGTGAAGGAAGCGCAGTGCCGCTTCAGCGTTGCCGACCAGCAGATTCGCCATATGTTCCTCAAGAAGGACATCGACATGACCCAGTCTCGCCTGTTGGGAGCTGGCCACTACAGCAAAGTCATCACGGCCGAATCGAAGGGAGAGACGGTAAGGAGTGAAATGGAAAGAGGGATGAAAAGAGACTTAGATAGCAATGAAAGTGATCAACACGACGAAGGTGACGAAGGAGTACTTCGAAAAGTTCATGCCGAGGGAGATCGACTGCTGGAAGAGGCTCCAGCACCCGAACATTGTCGCTGTCTTGGGACACTACGAGGCCCTCCACTACGTCTTCCTCACTATGGAGTATGCAGCCAAAGGAGATCTGGTCTGTTTTTGAGAGTATCAGTTTTATGGTTCTTTTCAGTTGTCGTACGTCCAGAAAACTGGAGCCGTCTATGAGAAGCGTGGTCGTCTGTGGGCAAATCAGTTGGCCAGTGCCTTGGCGTACATGCACGATGTTGGTTCAAAAAGCCCACGAACTAGTTAAAGTTCCAGGTTGGAATCGTCCACCGCGACTTGAAGCTGGAAAACATCGTCGTCTTCTCGAGCAGCCTCGTCAAACTGGCCGACTTTGGCTTCTGTCGCCAGATGAAGGACCAGACCATGTCGGCCACCTACTGTGGATCCAAGTCCTACTCTGCTCCTGAAATCCTCATCGGCCGTCCCTACGACCCCTTCAAGTCCGATGTCTGGTCTCTGGGCATCGTCATCTTCGTCTATTTGACCGACGCCATGCCCTTCAGAGAGGATCCTCCAAATCTGCAGGTCGTCGCCGCGCAGAGGTACGATTAGGCGAAAAAGGCTTAAAGCAGTTTGTCTCAAAAGATAACGCGCCAAGCAGAAATTCAACCAGGGCCCTTCACAACAAGATCTGGAGCTCTCACAACAAAGCAACAAGTTGGATCGTTTTGAACCAGCTGCGGCGCCCTGATGCTACAGATGTTTTAACCCAGGCCACAAATCTTTTGCAAACTATCCCAAGCTTTCAATATATACCCGCATTACGCTATTCAATTCAATTCAAACGGTTTATACTCTAGGGCAGTTCCCTGAACCGCCGAAATGAATCACAGTTGTCATCTTCAATCCCACGACGTTGTCTTGATTTATCCCATTCCCCATTGCTTCCTGGCCAAGTTGCTGGTACAGCTCTCCTTGGGGGAAGCAGCGTCTTCTTTGGTTCCTGGGACGGTCGTGGTACTGTAGACGACTTCGGTGATCCATTTGGTTGGAGCTACGTCCTCACGGGGCTCCACTCCGGCTTGAGGACGGGCAATCCAGGCCCGGTTAGGAGAGCGGCGAAGGGACCGACCGCACGGCCGCGCGAGACGCAGAAAAGAGAAGCATTACGCTATATCTACCTTTAAATCTGATAAATTTGCAGGAAGCGGGACTACAAGTACTCCAGCCGAGTTACTCTGAGCAAGGAGTGCAAGTGCACGATCGACCTGTTGCTGACCTTCAATTGGAAGGAGCGACCGGACATCCACTCCGTCCTCAACATGCCCTGGTTCCAGATTCAAACTGATTGGTAAAACCACCCACTTTTGGAAATTGACAGCATATTCCAGTGCCATCTGAACCCCGTTTCTTAAAGAAGATTTCTGCAGATTCTTCGTTTCATGTGATAAATGGCTGCGAAAACTGAATTTCCTGTATAAACAGTATTTGAAAATCTGTGTTCTTTTCTTGCCTGTGTTTTGTTCTGAGTGGCTACTAGACTTTCTGAAGCAACAAATTTCGTTATAATTTGTGTTTACTTTTATGCTTTCTGTTTATGCAACTAAGTTATAACTTTTCATTCTTCGTATTTTGTACAGAGAAGTATCACATTCAGTTTGATTTCCAGAAGATGAGGTGGTTGACGGCGTCTGTTGATGGGTCCTGGTTCACTCCTTTTTGATCTAAGCCTTCTCCACAACTTGCCACCAGTAACTGAAAAAACACATTCAAACAGAATGGTACTATGTGATTCGTTTCTTATGTGCACGCAAGCGCTGGATTTTTGGTATTGGGTCCCGCCGCGATAAAGCGTGATCTACCCGGGAGCGCAAAAGAGATACCATGAAAAACGAAGAAACGCAAAGAAAAGAGTCAAAGAATAGAGAAAAGACCTTCCTACCTGAGTTGTTTGTTGCGGAGGGGCATTCAGAGACATGCGCTTCATTTTGCGACTGAGAGCCACATTAATGGGTAGAAGGACACGACAGGGACCACTATGGGCCATTTCACACACTGAAAAAGGTTTTAGCCATTTCTTTCACCTTAAGCACCTGTAAGGGTAGGATTGGGTTGAGACTTGGCTGAAGGAATCGGGGTTGAAATGACGAATCCAGCCGAAGTTCCAATCCACAGCTGGGAACGAGCGGCAGTCATGTAGGACACCCTCAGGCAACCCATTTTGTGCTCTCTCAAGATGTCTTCTCTTCCTGAAACTCAGAAATAATCTCTTTATTTTCTTCCTCAACCTGTCAATTGTGTCCTAACGGTGGCTGCGACACCGAAGTGGTTGAGTACTTGGAGGGAGAACGCATCCAGCACATGAATTGTCGTGGATCTGGGAAAATAATATTGTATATTATGGGTAGCTTGCAACGGATTATTCATAGATAACAGATTTTAGCATTGGGTCCCGTCGCGATAACCTGTGACAGACCCGAACACACAAACGCACTCTGAATGAACAAGCGGAAAGAAAGCAGTAAAGCAATTTATCTCAATGAACATTGTGTTATTAAAAGGTGAAATCGTTATTTGCAAAATGGCCATACCTTTTCCCTGTGACGAAGATAGTGGCTCCTGAGTTGCACATGGTAGTTAGGCGATCATCTGGGGAGACGATGGGAGAGGAGCTCTGAATCGAACAAATGTGTTTTTCTCTTTGTAATGTTTCAAAACTCAGACGTTATGCGTAAATAGGATATTTCCAAGGGAACCCTGAGGGCCTTGATAAACCATACCTGCCATTCTTGAGCCTCCGTGTCAAAGGAATGAACTGCTGCTCCACACGGAAGAACCAATCTACGACCGACCTAGGTTGATTTTGAAATTTATTATAGCGTAGGTTTACCTGGCACATATAGGGTATTGTCATGGGCAGGGGATGGTGTACAATCGACGGCCTTTCCAGATCCCACGACCGTTCTGAAAATCATATGGCGTTGTCAATCTCTCGTTTATTACATGTGGCTTCACGGATAGTACCCTAAATAACAAAAACCTTTAATTACCTGACTCAGCTCTGAATCTCAATAGAATCGGCTCTTTTGTCGTCGAAGTGGCCACATAAACGTGTCCTCCACAGTGGCAGATGGCTGTCACTGGGTTGGGCAGTCGAGCCACGCGGTCCCTCGGCCTTGTCCTCACTCGATCCGTCGAATTCATCACAAAGACTCTAAAGTTCGTTTACTACAAGAAATAGAGATCCCTCACTCTCCGTCCTCATTTCCAATCCAAACTGTCGATTGTCCTGAACCGGAAGCTCCTTCGTCTGAAGAAGAGTCGGAGGAGGAGCCACTGCTGTTGAGGTCCATCACCGTCTCCATCTTTCTCAAGTGCTCCAGAGACTTTTGCGATCGGATTTTACGCCTCCTCTCTTTTCTGAAAACAAATTAATCTGAATTCTGGTAACATTTTTCATTACAGCGGAGGAGGAACGGTGCAGATAGCAGTGATAGCTGCGTTTCCAATTCCGGCGCAGCTTTCAATCGATGGTTCATTGCCTTCCAGGGAGACTACGGCTACCTGCAACAGAAAAATGGGTAATTGGAAATAAGTCGTTTTCAACAGCTGAATAGTTTGGGACAATTTTTTCTCTCTCGAATCTGGTTATGGGATGTGCCAAAAGGTGAATCTTTCAACGGTAAACAATGAGGACCAATGCGACCATTGCTGTCGCTTTCGCATCTTCAGGGTGCAGTTGACATGTTAAGGAAGAACAGGAAATGGTGATTTCAAGGTTTCAGAAAGAGAAAACACCTTGGGGGAGCATAAAATGGGTTGCCTGAGGGTGTCCTACATGACTGCTGCTCGTTCCCAGCTGTGGATTGGAACTTCGGCTGGATTCGTCATTTCAACCCCGATTCCTTCAGCCAAGTCTCAACCCAATCCTACCCTTACAGGTGCTTAAAGGCAGAGGCCCACGTAAAATGAAGAGGGGGACCTGTCCATGCTAATCGTAAAACTCTCTGCATTTCACCATTGAAAATGACACTCTCTCGCCTACGTTACGTCATGGACAGGTCCTTTTTCATTTTCCTGGGCCTCTGCCTTTAAGGCTGCCTTTAAATGTGGATTATACAGTAGAGACGGACTATGTTGCGAGCGGTAAATGTTTGTGTTCGAATCATGGCATACAAGTTTGTGTTTTGGGGCACACTTCCATCCTTTGATGTTTCGGTACCGTCTGTCCACCGCATACATTTGTTCGTTTGGCATAAACACCAAACGTCATCTGCGTGTGCTGTCTCCATTTGGCCTCGAAGAGTCAGGTATCGCCTAAGAATAACCGTTCGGATAACGACTTCGGTCTCTTACGATCGCTCTTTCGTTCTTTTTAATGACAGTCGGCTGTCAGCTGTACTGCCACGTAGGTAACCCAAAGGCTGGTCACATGCCTATTGACAGTCAGAAGCACCGCGATAGACCGGATGGCAATAACCTCGTGAAAAAGCACGAGAATTGGGCCAATTCCCGTGACCTATGGGACCAGTTGGCAATAACACGACGGCTGGCAGCAACAACTCTTCTGTGGTCGCATTGGTTGTTTTTAACCTGAATCTGGCTATTCAGCAACCAGATGGCTGGCGAAAATAACAAACAGATGATCTTCGATTAGATTCGAGGTCGCACACATGTTTACTTCCACCGAAGTTTAGTGTCTTTGGTTCTCTTGGATAGATTCTCTCTCCCTCCCTCAAGCCTCCGTGCGCTTCTGTCTCTCACTCTACCACTCACTCCCTCACAAAGACACAGTTATTCATCGCTTCTCTATTTATCTCAGACAGACACACAGACAGACATATATATATATATATATATATATATATATATATATATATATATATATATATATATATATATATATATATATATTTCCTTTACTATATGTTCCACCCGGATCATTTGTAACGTGGCGTTCTTTGGCAAACCAATGTTTCCCCTACCTGTCCGCTGAATTTGTCCGACGCACACAACCAGATGGAAGGGGCACTAGCTTCTCGTTTTCCTGGTACTACGGTAGCCGAACACAACTAAATATCTTAATTTCAAAAAATTTCGAAGTGGGTAAAACCTGTAATCCTGCCCTTGTTTGGTGAGCAAGAACATTCTTGAGCTGGCTTGGCGGAGTGCTCATTTGCTGGTTCACTGAAATTGTACTATACTTTTGCTTGGAAATTTTTCACGAAGCTCGAAACATTGGCTTTTCTCTAGTGATGCAACAGCATTTTGGTTGGCGATCACTTTGTAACAGTGGTCTTCCGTTCAGTTCCACGGCTATTTTCAAAGCGTCAAAACCGTTCCACCGACCAACATAAATCACTTACGTAGAGCATTTTTCGCCTCGCGAAACGAATTCTCCCAAACGGCCCTTTTCTCAGCAGTTGCGAATTCCAAGGGAACCAATTCCACTCCGTTACTAAAAATGTAATATAAAAACCAAGTACAGCCAAACTTACGCTGTTGTAACAGAGAGT
Organism: Oscheius myriophilus; assembly: GCA_964057215.1. Taxonomy (NCBI): domain Eukaryota; kingdom Metazoa; phylum Nematoda; class Chromadorea; order Rhabditida; family Rhabditidae; genus Oscheius; species Oscheius myriophilus. Next base: position 13,842,069 of record OZ059904.1, read on the forward strand.
TGGACGTTTGTAAGGTCCGGGTTGTTCGTCATCTGTTCATTCAGAGACTTGAGCTTCACTGCGTTGTCTACCTCTATCGTCTCCAGAACTGTCGAGAGTTTCTGAAAATTTGGAAATATGGCATGGTAACTTTAAACATCTATTTAAAGTTTTGAATTGTGGTTTTAACTAACTTTTTGCCTTTATAAATTTGAGGGTTTGCCCTTTGGAAATGGGCTATTGATTCGAAAATTAGAAATCGCTCGAGGGTCTTTCTCAGTTGAGAGTGCATCATCTTAGAGGGTGTACCTTCCGAAAAGACATTATTTTTCGCTTGATCGGTGTTTAATTGCTTCCACTTTCAATGTTTTGGGATTTCTTCTGCCCAAGGCGTGATTCTAATTCCGAAAATCAGCCAGCTTACATTCTTGTCTTCGGAAACCCGTTCCTTCTCTAAAAAGGCGGCCTTTCCTGGTTCGGGCGGCGATAATTGTAAATCTTTACAAAATGATAAACTGGTCGACCGACGATCGCTGCGTTTCGAAGACAAGCGACGAGGAAGCAACACCCAACAACAAATTGGTCGACAGATGCGGCCGATACTGTTCTATACTCCATTTCCAGTGAATGGGCAAGGATTTTCACAAATTTCAAAGAACTAGGTACCTTTGGTCCCGCAACGATAATTGTTAACTGTCTGCGCACTCCTATTTTTCTGTGCTCTTTCGTTTATTTCATCTCTGTTCACTTCAATGTTTCAAATCCTTTTTGGTTAAATATGAGAATTTCTCAAGATTGCCCGAAAGTCCAAGACTTTCCCTTGGAAACCGACTATACCAACTGCCGTTTGATTTCTGTCAAAGTTCAAAGCATTGTGTTAAAACACTTCAAACCCTAGTTATTCTCATATTTTAAAGGACTCTTTTGAATTTCTATCTTTTAAGTTTTACGGTGTTCAATCTGCATGGATGGAAGTTCATGCGCAACCCAAGTCCAGTTTTTGTGCACACAATATTGTTCTATCTAGCTACATACCAGCACGGTATTTGTTTTCATGGGACCTTCAGTTCAATGAACTTAGAAACATTCTCAACACAAAGGCCACCGTCTGTTTTCCTTGCTATTTTTTGTAGTCATATGATAATAGATCTTCTAGTTTTTTTCAATGTCAAAGCAATCCGGTTTGTTTATTGTTGACAATCGATTTTTACTTTTACGTAGGCCATGTTGTGACAAAAAACTGGGCGTTGTTTTTGATAGTTACCTTATAAAGCATTCTTCTTTTTACATAGACTGACTTTGACATACTGAAACCATTTATATTTTATGATTTCTGCCTTGTAATTATTCCCTTGACAAGTTCTGTTACGATTTTGAGGGAAAAGATGCTCACATCCTCCTCTCTCATTGTCACAACATTTATCTGGCAAGTTCGTTTGTCTCACCAAACATGCAACATCGCCATGAAACCGAATTAGCAGGGTTCAGCTATCACTGCGTTTAGCGAATTAGTGTCGTGATCCTCGAGACATTGACCCCGTTGCGAGCTGACTCACTCAAAATCCCATAAATCGGTGCCAGACCCATTAAAAGGAAAGTCGGAACGCCCTTTTCATTACGACGTATCAAGAACCGTTCCTTCGCCTTTTTTCCGAATTCTCGCTCTTCAAACAGTCGCTTTCTTTGATATACCAGGTGATTCTGACACTTCCGCAGTAAAACCGAAGTCATTCATCGAAAGGTCTCATTTCCGTTTCTCGACTGATCGCGCGTGCCGATCACACTGTACACAAGGGTACGGGATCATTCACTTTGTTATAATGCGACTCACGAACCGCCTTTAGGTTCTATGTCTCTCTGTCTCTCTCCCTCCCTCTCTCTGTCTGTCTCTCTGTTTCTCTCTTTGCCTTTTTATATCTGCACCTGTCTCTCTGTCTCTCTGTCTCTCTGTCTCTCTGTCTCTCTGTCTCTCTGTCTCTCTGTCTCTCTGTCTCTCTGTCTCTCTGTCTCTCTGTCTCTCTGTCTCTTTGTCTCTCTGTCTCTCTGTCTCTCTGTCTCTCTGTCTCTCCGTCTCTCCGTCTCTTCGTCTCTCCGTCTCTCTATCTCTCCTTCACTCTCCTCCCTCCCTATCTCTCTCTCTCTCTCTCTCTCTCTCTCTCTCTCTCCCCATCTCTCTCTGTATCCTTCCCATGATCTGGTATCTGTGACCTGTTCCGTCGCACTCTATGATGATCTGGTATCTGTGACCTGTTCCGTCGTAGTCCTTTGTAATCCATAGTAATCTGAAACTCACGAGTGCGGTAAACCCGTCTGCCGATAATCCTCAAATCAGTCTATAAATATCCATCTTTCGATGATTTTTTTAAAGATTTCTCTTGTATTTCTGTGATGACATGACCTTTGATGCCATTTTGTTCTCTATGCAAATAGGCTATAATACCCGCAAAACTTGCAAATTCACTTCAAACATTGATTCGCCCGATTTGCTTCTCTATTTCCTTGTTGAATGCAAAACTTTCTACTGTTTTTCCTTTTCAGATGGGGATATCTTCTAAAATATCATCGTTTTCTGACACAAAGGTGAGTCAAAAGAGCCTATTGAAGGTAGCTTGTTTCAGTTGGATCTGCATGAAAACCACAAAGGGCTCCATTGGGTGATGGCAGTAGTGTTCGTTTTGGGAGACATGGTCGGAGGAGGAATGATCGTCCTGCCAGCCGCAATTTCTAATACAGGTAATTTCTACATCTAAATTCCCTACATCTTAAAGTCATATAGGCTTTATCCCTGGAATGGTTCTTCTTTTCCTCTGCGGTATAATCACGGCATATACTGGCTATCAACTGTCTGAGAATTGGATAATGATGCAACAAAGATGGCCGAAATATAGAAAAGACTGTCGCAAACCCTACACCTCAATGGCTCTGAGGGCATGCGGTGCCAATATGAGGTATCGTTGTTTTCAAAGCACATTCTCTAGTACTATTAATTTGTGGCTTAATTTTGTGTGATCTCTTTTTTGCACGTAAGTGTAGATCACGTGCAATCGCGGTGGAACCCATTACCTGAAAAACATATATGGAAATGAAACATAGGGGAACTTCTACGATGCACATTACAGCGAATAGGAAATTCATGGCACAGTACCGCGAACTTTAAGAATAACGAACTTAAGGAAACGGAATCTTTCGGCATTAGTGTATATTTAAGAGGTTGTTAACTTAGTAGGCCTCATAGTTAGGTAATAGCAAACATAAGGTACGGCGAACTGCAGATAAAGACAAACTTAAAGGGAAAGGTCCTCATAAAATTGATTTTTCAAATCTTTATAAGAACAACTTCATTGAATAGATACCGTTGTCACGATTCCGAAACATACCCCATTTATACGTTTTGGACTGCAACCGGCGCAGGTGTACACGGACGAACAATGCAAAGGGTACAAGGCACAGAAAGGCGAGAGAGCGCGGGAAAAATGGAGACGTAGAATGGCGCGCTATTCCAAAGATATTTTTGACAGAACTTCATGCGCTTTTGGTTCATTTTGATCCAAAAAGAGACAATGGGAAACTTTTCTGAATCAGGAGAATGAGACTTACTCATTTATTGCAAGTCCAGTAAAACGTTTCTTACGCGGCCCTTCCCCTTTAAGGTACCTTATGGTACCGAGAACTAAGGCACCGCATCCTTAGATCTTTAGAGTTAGCGACCCCACTTCACATCCTCTCTTTCAGGACCTGCCTCAGTGTGATGCTGTGTCTGTCTCAGTTCGGTTTCGCCGTCGTTCTCCTCCTCTTGGCTGCTAAAAATGCAGCGATCCTCCTCAACTTCTTCTTCGCCGTCCGTGTCTCTTTCTGCTACCTCATCATCATCGCCGGTCTCATTGTGTGGCCAGTCACCATGCTCAAGAGTCCCATGCACTTCTGGTACCTTTAGATAAATTTCACAAAACGTGTGATTCCAGGCAAGTGGCCGTGTTCTCCGCCGCCTCTTCTTCAATCGCCGTGATTCTCATTGTTTCTGGAGTCCTTCACGATGCTTCCGAGTGCACAAAGGCAACTTTGTTTTGATAGCAATGTCAATAGGGAATGTTCAGACCGTAAGCTACACTTCCTTCGAGCCTCAGAAGTTTTTCATGGCTTTTGGAACCCTCGCTTTTGCATTTGGAGGTCACTCTGCCTTCCCGACCATTCAACATGATATGAAGAAACCAGCCTTGTTCAACAGAACAATCTTCGTCTCTTTTGCCTGTGAGTATGCCTCTATGAATGTCTCATTATGATACTGGAAGGGGTCATTCCATGAAAGATTTTGCCCTTTCTCTGCGTCGTTGGAATCAACATGATCATTCTTTTGGGACTCATTGGCAAAAATCCTTTAGCGCTGAATCCATAAGAAATGAGTCATAGTTACAAAAACGTATACACTTTCATTCTTATTGTAGAAATTTCAGTAATCGTGCTCTACTACTCCATCGTTTCCATCAGTGGCTACGCTGTCTACGGAGCCTCAATCGGAGACACCGTGATCACTTCAATCCAGCTGCCCTGGGTGCAACAGACCGTTCGTTTTTTTCCTTTCTCATAACCAAATATGAATTTAGGTGAATGCGATGATTGCCATCCACGTAATGACCACCATCATAATCATCTTCTCTCCCTTGACACAGCTGTTCGAAGATCTGTTCAAGATCCCTCACAGTGAGTTATCGACAAAAACGAGTAGGCATCAAGAACTTGGACTTTTTGATGCGTACTGAAGAAACAGAGTATCCGACAGCTTTAATCTAAGGATCTTCCTTTAGGTTTTGGTTGGCAAAGGTTCGTGATTCGATCTGCTCTCTTCTGGACTGTCATCTTCGCTGCCCTCAGTTTGCCAAACTTCGGACCAGTTATGGATCTGGTAAGTATAACTCCTCCCTCGACTGGTTAAAATAGGGGAAACCTAGATATCTAGTTTTTCAGAACCAATTTATCTCACGTGGGAAAAATTCCCTATCGCCTTCTGTTCTTTACCTCTATGCATTAGGCGAGTTAACTCGTTGGCGTGCGCGGGGTAGATAACCAGACATCGCGACGGGAGCAAATTCAATTTCTTTATAGATCGGTTCTTCTACTATGACTGCCACAAGTATAATCGCTCCCTGCATCTTTTACCTCTACCTCAATGCTTCTCAAAAGAAACGAGAGGAAAGGATCGTCCGAGGAGAGATTTCCGCTGAGAGCCCAGACGACGATCTAGCCACGTGGAGAGAGTACGTTTACTTAGAGGAGAGGGAAGGCAGAGAGAGAGGCGGGTAGAAGGCGTGTTGAGAGTAGAGAGATTAATAATGAGACATAGTGATGAAGAAAGTGAGAGAAAGAGAGATAGAGATATGAAAACATAGAGAGTTAGACAGTTAGAGAGACAGATGTTCTTATAAAAAAAACGTAACCAAATTTAGTGTGATCTACTACACAAAACGGCCGGTGCTTATCTTCAACATGTTCTGCCTCTGTGAGTCAACCTTCCCACCAATCAATAATTGATCGTTCCAGCCTTTGGCATATTGGGTGGAATTGTAGGCTCAGTTTCCTCCATACTGAAACTGGCTTCTGAAGAAGTAGCCGCTCCTTGCTATGTTCAGTACTTCAGAGAAGGTATGTTCCCCTCCTTCAACCGAACAAATCAATTTTTAAAGGACTGCCATTCAACGACGCCAACGCGGGTCAAATGAACTGTTGTGGGTTGTACCACAACACTACCGTATCCGGGGTCAGCCCTGTGGGCTATTGCGCCATCTAATGGTCATTTATCGATTATTTGTATGTACATTTATAAATTATGTGAAATTGACTTTGTGTTACAAGTACATGTGTTATAGAAAACGATACATCCAAGCTAGAATGAGCTTGAGACAGACCCTCGCTATACGACGATGCGAACTGACCAATGCAACCCACGATCCGTTGAAACATTAGACGTTAATTTTTGTGGTGGCTAATAGCTAATATTCAAATTACATGCCAAAAGGCGGCCGGGAACCGCTCTGGCGCGAAGCGAGACCATTTTGCCGCACCCATCAACTTAAGGCGGCCAAGCGGCACTGACACGTCGTTTAGGCCGCAAAATTATTCTGAGGCGGCTGAATAGCTCCGATTTCAGAATAAAACCTTATCTCTTCGTTTGAAATCAGAAGTGAAAGCTCGGCTTCTTGGGAAAGCTCGCCCAAGAAGCCGAGCTTTTACTTCTGATTTCAAACTAAGAGAGAAGGTATACTTTTCAAGTTTATTCTGAGTTGGAATTTGAACAAAAACGTGTCCAATATAGAATTCGCACATTTTTATATATGGTCGGGATCGAAAAGTGATCATTATGTTGCCCATGCGCATGATCTTCTCTCCAGACAACCCGATCCTTCGGAAACGCGTCTCGGCGGCACGTGCATCGCACGCAAGGGCACTTTTTGTGCTTATGACGGGTTCTTTTGCTAAGGTGGCCACTTCACTACGACTACTGACATCACTGCCTTTGTAATGACTACCGTAGTCTCTTCGAAGTCTTCAAAACAGCGGTATTTGTCGAAAGCACGGTCTTTCACCAGGTGTCGTCAAATCTACTTTGATCTATTTGTCAGCTTACACTATGGACTTTTCCTGGTTTTCTTTCGAACAAACAACGAACATGGCTGGGTTCCTGATCAAACACAGAATGTCAAAAAAAAAATTCTTGTAAAACAATCCTTTTTAGCGGTAGCACGACCTTTCAAGCGTCAATAAAAGCTGTGTTTTAGGATTTTGTCTACCAACGATCACAAATGAATAGCTGGTTTTTTGATCAAACACGGACAGTAAAAAACATTTTTTCCGGCGCGGGGCAGTCCTTTATATCAATGCTCTTTGACTCATATATATGCTCCATTGTAACCGAAGCATTAATTTTTACTTCCTTTGCCAGCTTTGTAGCAATGTTAACCCCAAGACAACACTGCATTAGGCGCATATTGGGAAAACTGAGTGGAAGTACAAATCCATATCCAACCTTTTCCCATACCCATTCATTGGTTAATAGAGGTCGTGCGACACAAGAATGAACCGTTTAAACCGAATACCGATAATTCAAACAAAACCGGATAAATGTGTTGTGCTTTGGTTCGAATGCACAGAGAGATTTAGTCGCATTATCCACTACTAGATATAACGTCCTGTTGAATGGTTCGTTATTTTCTGCCAAATCTACGTGGTGTTTGATTTCGTGCCGCCGTTTCAGTGTTGTGTTAAGAAAACACATTGTACATTTGGTTTTCGGGCACTGTCATTTATCAAATCAAATAGAATCGTTTTTATAGAGAAGAGTAAAGTTAAAGGTATTCTAATGTAAATGATAGCACAGCGGTTGAGACTACGGACTTTAAGTCATCTTTGTTAGGGTTGAAATTCAAGCAAAATCATTTGGCTTTTGCAACGTGCGTTATGTTGTTTCTTCATTAAAACAAGGACTTTAGATTGTTTTATTCATCAACAGCACAACAGTGGCACAGTAGTTTCGAATTGGCATGATTTCGTTTATCGCCGCTATGAATGCATCCTCTCAATCTGTATATTTTCTATTTGTATGCATTCCTTTAAATCTGTTTCCTTACAATTCTCACTCTTGCATTTTGTGTTTACGATTTTTTTCGTTACAACGACCATCAGCAGGTTCCATCGTCCGAAATGTTACCAAATGCACTTTTGTTGTGACACTGCCGGAAATTACAATAAGATTCTTTGATTTTCCAAGCAAAGGGGGGTGCAATTGGTTTGATTCGTGTTCAACAGATAGGGAACTCAAGAAGTGTTTCGCCTATGGGTCCCGCCGCGACGATCCGTGATCTAGCAGGCGAGATAGTAAACGCAGAGGCAAAATACACAAAAAGTTATTATTTTCTGTTCCTCGTCGTGTTCTATCAAGGAAATCGAAACTGCATCCTTTCAAAAGCAACAATAGTTCTATGCGTTCAGTTTTTCTTTGGTTTCTGTCGTTTACCATGTATTTTTTGAGTACAGATTGAAGGAGTGAAATCCGGCGTACTATGAGCCGGATTTTGCGGACAGCACGTGCAATGCGAGATCTGCCATTGCGCTCTTCGAAAATCGAGATCCGGTCGCATGAGAGCGCATCCCTTTGATGGAGAGACGTCGAATTCGACAACCTGCCTTCCACGTGACCCCGGGACGCCATTGTTACGAATATCATAACAGCTCTTTTCAATCTCAGTTTTTACAACCCACTTATACAGCTCGCCCATAGAGCTTGTGAGCTTGAGCGGAGTCTTCATTTGACCCAGGAAATGTCTGCGTCTCCATGTTTCGCGTGCTAATTAGCTCGTTAGATGCGCAGGTTAATTAAACCTCCTTCTCAGATCGAACAGTATATAGCCTTACCTGTACATGGTGATCTCTGGTTCGATGCTGCTGAACGTGCGGAAGTGCTTGTTTCCTAACTGGGTGTTTTTCGTCGTCGGAACGGGACCCAAAGAAAAATGCTTTAAAGCCATTTCCTTGAAAGCGACTCGTAGGCGTGACCCCCGTTCTTCAAAGAACCGAGATGTTGCCGACTACCGAAACAAGACACACTGTGCAGGTTCGTTGCCACATGTCACACTCTCACTTCACATGCCTTTCGGTTCAGTGTTTTAGTAAAATGCCCGCTAAGTGGCTCCGTCCGATATCCTTTGTACTTGTGACGCCTAGAGAATCCATGATGTCATTTCGTTCTCTTATCGAATTCTATCCAATCCGAGACTTAGAACCACTTGCACTGTCAGATCCAATTAACAAACACCGCGGATAGTCCAAGGATCATTAGTACATCAATTAGTCTTTGACTGGCAATCCGTCGAAGAAAACTCCGTAAGAACACAGCGAACACCCTACTTGAGATACAAAAACACGTTTCTTGAGACAGTGGTTCAGTGAACACTTGTCGTCTTACTTTACTATTGAATCCAGTACGACGCGCGAGTGACACGCAGTTTTATTCATTTCCCCTTCGTAGTTATGCATATCTTCACAGATTTTAAAAATATCTGTCATCGTTTGGGACCAATAATTACGCATTCTGTCTTCCACGCATCTCAAGCACTACCATTTAAAGAAAGAGGCGCACAAAAAGCAAAAAGAGGGACTTGTCAGTTTTTAGCATAAAACCCTCTGCATTTCAATGTTGAGTCACTCTCCCGTCTACGTTACGCCATGGACTGATCTGTTTTCGTTTGTAGACTTCGTTTTTGGGTATGACTAGAGTATCTTATGTATCAATAATTTATTCAAATTTTTCATTTTCCGGTTTCTTCATTTCCGTTGCAAAGGTCAGAGCCGGCGCGTGTCGCTCGCGCGTCGTACTGGATCACCTGACGAACGGGGTCGCAGTGACGCCCAGGAATCACGAACACTTCATTTGTGTTCAAGGACACCATGCACTTCATTTTGTGCCTTTCTAGTCAGTTTGCTTCGTCTTCCGTCAACCCCTACATTTCGTACCAAATGTCTAACTTCTGGTACTACACATAGTTATCCGGCAGATCCGGTGTTTCCATGTTTCTTAATCGAAAGAGTTTCGTGAAAGAGTAGGTTTTTCAACATTTACATCTTTTCACCTTCAAGGCAAAACAAGCGACGTCAGACCTTTTACCAATCACTGATTGTCACAACTTATTAAGCATCAGACCACACAACGTGTTCTCGATATCAGCGGAATCGGGAAAACATCGCAACATTTCTTCGTGATAGATCAAATTGCAAGGTCAAGCAGTTTTCACTGCGAAAGTTCGACCAGGCGACAATGTAAAGACGAAGATTTAGCTCAGCTATGCAAAGTTAAACGACAAAATCAAGATCAGAGAACTAAGCCATAGAGATAATTTATGAGCTGGAAGGTTTCTAATGTACAGGAGGTCGTGAGTATGGGTCCTTTGTAAGATTGGATACCCGACAACCTCATAGACGAAATCAAAAATCTAAATTTAGAGTTTCTGCCATAGTGTTCGTTTCGTTGAACCCACTTATGTTCTTTCCGCCACTTCCTCCTCCCCGTTCCCAATTTCTTCGTCCTTGCTCAAAACAGTACCGTTTGTTGTAATCCGAACCATTACAGTCGCCCGAGATGACCAAGAAAAACGACTCCGTCTCGGACATCGAAACGGTCAGTTGGTCTTGTTGAACACAAAACGGTGGTTATCTTTCAGCAACAGAAAACATCTATCAATGTCAACCAGAAGGGGTTCAGTTGGATTCTGGGTGCAGTTTTTCTGGTGGGAGACCTGGCTGGAGGAGGAATGATTGCTCTTCCTTATGCAGTGGCGGCTGCAGGTGTGTGTGTGTATGTATGTATGTGTGTGTGTGTTTCACAATCCGTGTTTCACAATGAATCTAGGAATCGGACCTGGAATGGCAATGCTTGTGCTTTGCGGTCTGATCTCTGCCTTCACAGCCCACAAACTCTCTGACAACTGGTGTATGATGCAGTCGAGATGGCAAAAGTACCGTAAACACTGTAGGAAACCGTATGGAGAAATGGCCTACCGGGCCTGTGGTCCCACTATGAGGTGCCCATTCTTTGCTTCCAACCTAACCTCAGTTTAAAGGAAAGTGGTGGCTGCGCTGGTCTGCATATCTCAGTTTGGATTCGCCACAGTCCTCATTCTTTTGGCTGCTAAGAATGCAGCAGTTCTGCTCAACTTCTTCTTTGACGTTAAGGTATTTCCTTAAGGAACTCAAGTTGAAGTGCTCAAATTTCAGATCAACTTCTGTTTCTTGATTTGTATTGTGGGGGTCCTTGTCTGGCCTGTTACTATGCTTAAGAGTCCAATGCACTTCTGGTAAGTTTCAAACCAAATCAGAGATTTCTAGGATTGCATTTAGTGAAGTACGAAATCCCTTTCCAGGCAGATTGCCGTATTCTCGGCCGTTTCCAGCTCAGTTGCCGTGATCATGCTAGCTATGGGTATGCTCTACGACAGTGAGGAATGCACTAAGGTAGAAAACAACCCAGCTAAGAAAATACCGTCTTCAGACGGTGGATTACGGTACTTTCGAAGGCTCTAAATTCCTCCTGTCTTACGGTACAATGGTGTTCGCATTTGGAGGTCACGGCGCGTTCCCAACTATTCACCACGATATGAGGAAACCCGCCCACTTTGGCAGATCCATCAACGTTTGCTATAGTTGTGAGTTGAAAAGATAGAAACAAAATATACAAAGATTCTAGTGATTCTCGCCTACTATATCACAGTCACTACGTTTTCTTACTTTGTATACGGAGTGTCAGTGGGAGATTCTATCATCTCCTCCATTCAGAACCCGTGGATTCAACAAGCTGTGAGTTTTCTTTCTTTTCACTTGGCGCCCTTTTCCAAGTTGACAAAGAATACGAGCCCATATAGTTCGCATTGAGTCCTGCAGCGATGTGATTTGATCTACCCGGACTCTAAGTGAAAGACAGATAATGCAAAACGAGGAGACGCCGGGGGAAAAGTGGTTGTTTCTCCATTGTCGAAAATTTTAAACGGACCATTTTAGACTACAAATAGATAAAACAATTCTTTTGAATTAAGAAAATTTTGTATTCGGTGATTTATAGGTGAATGCTATGATCTCAGTGCACGTGGTCACCACCATCGTCATCGCCCTTTCTCCGATGACTCAACAAGTCGAAGAACTTCTAAAACTCTCTCACAGTCAGTTTTCCACTCGAATTCAGACCCAATCCTTTCTAGAATTCGGCTGGCAACGTTTCTTCAACCGTAGTCTCATCTTCTGGACCTCTGTATTTGCAGCATTGAGCTTACCCAGCTTCGGAGTCCTTCTCGATTTTGTGAGGAGCCTCTTTTTCGACTGAGAGTGGAATATTCAGATCGGTTCCTCCGTAATGTCTCTCATCTGCCTCATCTTTCCCTGTGTGTTTTACCTCTACATCCACGCTTCTAAGACGAAAAGAGACGAGAGGATTGCAAAGTGCGAGATTTCGGCCGACAGTCCGGATGAGGTCCGAGCCACGTGGAGAGAGTGAGTTTTTCTATTTCTTGGAGCATAAGTCGCGTTATATTTGAAACCAGGAGGGTACGCGCGCCAACGGCGCGCACCCTCTTGCTCTGCGGCCTGCGGCCGCACCGACACGCGGCCTTCGACCACTCAATTAGGCGGCCTGCGGCCGCAGATTCATGGCCTACGGCCATTTATTACTCGTCCTTCGGCCGTGAAGCACGTGAAACTCGGCCTACGGCCGATCTCACCTCCCCTCGTGGGGAAATGAACGCGTGAACTTCCGCTGTTCCACTACACACACACACACACACACACACACACACACACACACACACACACACACACACACACACACACACACACACACACACACGATAGCGTTTTATTATAAGGGATCAGTCGGGTGCACCCTCCTGGCTTGCGGCCCGCGGCCGCAACCACACGCAGCCTTCGGCCACTTAGTTATGCGGCCTGCGACCGCAACATTGTGGCCTTCGGCCGTGAAAGAGACGTAAAGTACGTTTAACTCGGCCTACGGCTGGCCTTCCCCTCCCCATCGGGGGAAATAAACGCGTGTACCTACGCTCGCTGATAGACAACATACACACATACACACACACAGACACACACACACACACACACACACACACACATACACACACTCACACACACACACACACACACACACACACACATACATACACACACAAACACACACACACACACCATATCATTTGGTTTTATATGGCTTAAGATGGCTTATGATCACCCGTGTAACACAAATGGGTACACTGTTAGAGGCGAAAGAGTATGGTAAATCTAGAGACGCCGGAGTTGCGCGCTTTCCAACGTTTAATGAAACCCGTTTTTAGCGTTCTCATGTACACTCCTAAGAAGACATTGGTCATCAACATTTGCATCATTTGTAAGTTAAAAATATTAAAATTAGAAAAATAGGAATTTAGTATTCGGCGTGATTGGAGGAGTAATTGCCACGGCTACGGCTGGATATCGTCTTTTCACTTCAGATGTGGCAACGCCTTGCTATGTACAGTACCTCAGGCAAGGTAGGTCAAATGTCCATATTTACAAAATTAGAATAAGTTTGAACCAAACTTTTGAAACAGTAAGAGTTTTAGGCGGTCTCTCCTTCTCTGATTCTCACGGAGCCGTCAACTGTTGCGGAATGTTCCAGAATGTTACCGTATCCGGAGTGTCTCCCGATGGCTATTGTGCCCCGCCAAGGCTTTAATATTATTTTATGGAAGGAAGTACAAACTAGTCATAATAAATTTTGTTTTCCCTCTAAACCACAAAACCCAAGAAGAAAGGACCCACCTCTTTGTTTGACCTCAGTATATTCGACAGTTCAATGATCTTCTTGATCACTTTTTCGTCCTCTTTCGCTGCCTCAATGGAGCTTTCAACCTCGCGGAGCTGGTTTATTGTGTCTGGAACAGAGTAGTTAGCTTAGTGGTGAAAAATGCTTACCACTTCCTATTTCGACGTCTTCGAGAGAAATCTTTATGAGAAGTTTGAAACGATTGGTGTCCAAGAAATCGGGGGACTGGGTTCTGCAATAGAGGAGTTACATGTGCGTCTTTGCCTCTCTCTCTCTTTCTCTCCTTTTCTCTGTTTCCGACTCTCTGTATGTCTCCATCCAAACATATGTGTCTGAATCTTACCCTTGCCTTCATAATTGTATAAACACTGTCTCTCTGTGTCTCTGTGTCTCTGCCTCTGTCTCTGTCTCTCTCTCTCTCTCTCTCTCTCTCTCTCTCTCTCTCTCTTTCTCTTTCTCTCTCTCACTCTCACTCTCTTAAACTCACAAAAGTCTCCCATTCCTCATCGGATTCTTCCTTTTCACACTCGTCAGAATCAGTTGATCACTTAGCGTAAACACGCATCTCTCCTTCTTTCCCTCCCTTCCTCTCATAGCAACCATATCGTATCGAACGAGGTTTCTTCCAGACGCTACCAACTGAAACCTTCAACTAGAAACGTATTGTAAGGCCTTAACATCGTCCAGTCCATCCACAATGGCTTCTATTTCCCTGAGGCGTTGTTCCTGCTGTTCCGTGGCCTCCTTGTGTTGGTTGATGGCCACAGCTAGGTTGTGGATGTGTCTTTGTCCCCTTACAAGTCGTTCGTGGTCAGAGTGCTCAGCTGGGGTGTGTTTCAACAATTGCTTTACGAGAAGTTCGTATCTGAAAGTGAATCTTGAGCTACAAACGTGAACCACACGCCTCGGAATTCTCTGAATCGGTGAAATCAGCAGTGAATCCAGGTCCTGTTTGTTCCTGTGGTCTCGACAACACCTCTGAACATGTTCTTTTTTAAACCCCTTTTCTTTAAATGTTACATTGTAGTATTTCTCAAAGGAGGGCTTCGTCCTGGCCTGTGCAATCGCCTGTTTCGCGTACTTGAAGTTGTGAACGAAAGCTATGTAATTTTCGATCATCGACTGCTTCGAAAACTGAAAAACTGTCTCGTTGATTGGTCTTCCCCGATGAAGATAGATTGTAAACCTACATGTCCCAGGAGAATGTCTCCAACCACAGAGTCCTTGTGCCATGATTCGATTCGCGAGCTGAGGGCTGCCAATAGGACCTAGAAGAAGGGGGTGCGAGTGCAATTAACAAGCGTGGAAGGGTTATTCGACAGTAGGAGAAGCGTGAATAGTGAGGCAGCTGTAGTGCACACTGTGTTTTGAAATTTGATTAAAAGAGAAGTGGGAGACAGATCAGAAGAAGCCACACGTGATAAGAGTGCGAATGCCAGAACTGAGAAATGGCAAGTGAGTCGGGTGTATAAACAAAGGGAAATGGTGGTGGAGTTGTGCGAGTGCATGAAACAGTGAACATGTGATGGGTTAAAAGTGAACAGAGTGGTGATTCTATGCGATGGTTTGCTTGTGCACGTGTGTGTGCAAGTGAAAAGGTGAGCTTGTGTGTGAGTGCTGTTTACCCCACACATTGCGTGTGTCCCCGTGTGTACGTGAGTGTGTGTGTGTTTGTGTGTGCATGTGCTTTGTGTACCTGTGACCGAGTGATCTTGTGTGCGAGTGACATTGTGAACGGTATGAAGTTGTGCAAGGGTTTCAGTTCTGTGTAGTCATGGTGCATGTGTGCGTGTGTGCATGTGTGCGTTGTTGGCCCCACAATTTGTGTGTGACCGCGTGTGCACGTGTTAGTGCGTGTATAGGCTATTTCCAATCTTGAGACGACGACTTTTGAATGACCCTGAATTTCCTTGGTATTTAACCATTGACGATTTGAAACATTGAAGTGAATATCAATAAAATATGCGAAATAGCACTGTAACAGAATAGTGCGCAGACAATTAGACGATCGCGGCGGGACCTATTGTACCTAGTCCTTTAGGAAAATCCCCTTCGCTTGTCTCAGTTTTGGAAATGCCCTATACATGTGTTTTGTGCACCTATGAACAAATGATCTTTTGTGCTAATGACATCGTGACAATAGTGTGAATTTGTGCGAGAGTTTCAGTTCTGCGCAGTGAGAGTGCATGTGTGAGTGTGCGCTCCAAAAAGCGAAGTTGTGCAGGTGCTAGTGAACATGTGTAGCAATGTAGTGTGTGCGTGTACATGTGATAGTGTCAGTGACCAAGTCATTTTGTGTACTATAGTGCGAGTGCTATGCCTCTACGTGTGCGTATGTGTCTTCGTGTGTGCGTGAGAGCGTGTATTTTTCATAGGTCCTATGCAAGTGTTTCGTGTCTTGTGTGCTAGTGACAAAGTGACACAATTGTGCGAGGGTTTCAGTTCTGCGTAGTGAGAGTGCATAGTGTGCGTTTCAAAATACCAAATTGTGAAGGAGGCGCGAGTGAGCATGTGTAGCAGGGTATTGTGTATTGGAATAGTGTGTGCGTGTGCACGTGATAGTGCCAGTGACCAAGTGACCCTGTGCGAGTGATATGTGGAATGTGTGTGCGTGAGATCATGTATTTTTCATAGATCCTATGGAAGTGCTTGGTGAGTGCGAGTGCTAAGCGTGTAACAGAGGAATGAACTGAAAAAATCAGACGGGTGGTACTAAAACCGCTCGTTATCGCCAGCCGGGCACCTCGCTTTAGCTGTGCTTAGCGAAATCGTCTGAGATTTTTCTTAACCGTCGTTAGTACCTGATGATGGGCCAGAATTTCCGGGATCCGATAGAAAATCTTATCCACCAAACCGGCTTCAATTAAAGTGCATTCCAAGGGAGCTCGAAGAGGCCTCATGTACTTCTGAAGGGAAAAAAGTTATCTGAAGCTACGTACGTTTTCATACCGTAACCAGAAATTCGAGACCTTCCACAAAGGACTTTTCAGTGTCGAAAAGTTCTCTCGCTGCGAGGTTTCGGGCACTGAAATAATGTGTGAAAATGTGCGCGTCTGTGAGGGTGTCTGAGAGGAAGCAAGTCTAAAACTGACCTGTCATGTCTTCTGAGCGAAGCTCTCGACCTTTTCTTCCATAGAAGAATATCCGCCTCCAAAAGAGAGCTGTCCATGGGTCTCTCTTCCACCGTCTCCTCAGGGTATGAGGCTGTATAAGGAGACCAAGAAATAGTCGGTCCTTGATCAGGAGAGGTTGGTCTCGATCTCAAACTCTTCAGAAGCTTCGAGAAGCGGCTGACCCCAGCGATAGAGTCAGAGCCTTTCCTCTCTAGCATGCTACTGGAGGCAAACATCTCATCGACCACCCCACGACGTCTGAAATGAAGTAGTTTCAAGTTCAAGTTTTTTAACCTTAGCCTCGGGCTTTTCTTATCTTCAATGCCAATCCCTTCAGTAAAAGAGAGATATCCTTCAGGAACCGATGTCTTCCTTGTGAGAGAAGTACGTCGACTACGATAGGAGGATTCAGTTGGGGCCAAGAAATGTTCAGATCTTGAAATTTTGCATAAATGCTAACGTGACATTGAGTTGCTTACCTGATGGATGGAATAAACTGCATGACTCCTCTTGGATGCCCCAGTCTTGTTGAAATCCCGGATACACGAGCATCGGAGGTTGTGGAGGCGTCATCAGCATCGGAGAACACTGAAAGAAAACATTTTTCTTGTCATACTAAATTGAACTATACCTCCCCGGTCGGAAGAATTCTGTGTAGGTAGTTTAAGAACCCTCTGCAGACACTGTATCGACTTAGCGGCGTCTCTCAACTCCTCGCTCTCTGTGTTCAACATGTCTTCTCCTCCAGAATCACTATCCGCCTGAAATTGTACATTGTAGAAGCAGAACATGTTTAATAAATGATAAATGGATTTTTCAATCATCGGGAGTTTATTGAATTTAATTACCCCTACCACTCAAAGGAATTTATGAGACACTCGAGATCTATAGAGCTTCCCAAATTTCTGTCTCCTATTTGGCTGAAAGCGCAGTGAACAGCGTATTTAGGTCCTGAATAGACTATTGAAATAAAATTTAGCCATTATCGATTTTTTATGCCCCAGGCTACATCGGCCTATCAAAAATTTGAATTTCGCCGAGCCACACAAAACCCTTTCACATATGTGTCTTTTCTGCATTCCTTTTGCCTAAGTGAAACTTCTTGAGTTGTGACCTACTGCGGTTTTCGGTTATACAAAAAATTATATGCCAGCTTTTTCAGAAATACAGCGAAAATTGCCTATTCATTATTTGAAATTTGGTCTCTATTTAGGTCCCAAACACACTGTTTTTGCGTTATCAGCCAAATCAGAGACGAAAATTTGCCAATGTTCTAAATGGTTGTCTATTTAGATCGTTGTCTCAGGGATCCTCTCGGAAAGAGTTTACGGCAGCGGAGTAAGCGGATAACATACAAACAAACACAATGACACCATTTCCAAAATGTATTAAGGAGGATCCCGTTTGCCTACCTGAGCATCTGCCTCCGCCGTCAGTTTAGGCAGTTGTGCCAAAAGTTGCCGAAGTGCATTGAGGTCTAACTGAAACCACCTCAATTTTTAGTTTCTTCCCAAAACCCACCACCCCTTGTGCCTCCACATTCGGTTCGCTGTTGGTTTTCCTCAGCCTCTTCCTTCCCTCACTCCTCTCTCTACTCGCTCGAATACTCCTCTGTCTCCTCTCCTTTTCCATGTGAAGATTGAAATCGGATCTCCTTCTGAGGCAACACTCTTTTAAGAAAAGAGACAAAGTACCTGGTTGGATGTCCTCTGAAAGAGTTGTTCCTCGTGCTGGGAGACACAGTGGCTGATCTCCTGGGGACTCTGACAGGGGAACAAGAGGACGTGGAGGAGTCAGAGTCATCTGCATCATCAGGATTCAGGGAATGACGCGTTGACATCTTTAAAATATAGAAATTGTGAAATAAATACCAAGAAAGAGGGGAATATGGTGGGAAGACCAATAAGTAAGAGTACTGGTGGCCGGGATGAGCGAGGCCGTCACTCAGCGGAGGGAACAACAAGCTGATATTACACCTGTTCTGTGACACTTTCGGAGAAAAAAGACTTTCAGCGGAAGTTTTCATATAATTGGTACAATTTCAATACAGCCTCATTAATCGACTCCAACTTCATAATAAAAGGTGAACTAGCTTAGTTTTCAACATGCAATATTGTACTTGCCCTAAAAGGACATTCGAAATTCCAACATTATAATATCAAAGTACAAAATGTACAAAGCAGAAAATGAGTCTCGCAAACCAAGAACTTTTTAAAATGTTATTTGAAATGTTCGGGGGGGGGGGGGGGGGGGTTCTTAAAGACAGTGTTTCGCGAAAAACAAATGAGACGACTTTCCAATATAGTTCTCAAAAGACGGGCCGGCTCGCGGGCCGAAGCGGGCCGGGCTGGGCCGGGCCGGGAAAAGTTTCGGCCCGGCCCGGCGCGTTTCGGCCCGGTTTGTAAACTTGTCGAATTAAAAATTCTTTAAATCTGCAAACACTTCAATAATACTTCTATTACACATTTAAACTAAATTCAAGTTAGCAAAAATAAAGTATCCCGACCGGGATTGAACCTTGGTCGTGTGGTTGACAGTTTGATTAGGTGGTCCGAGTAGACGGGCCGAGAATTTTTTTCAAGTCGGCCCGGCCCGGCCCGTGAGAACTATGCGTTTCAAAGACGGAAAAATGCGTTTAAATCAATTTTTTAGAATGGCATTTTCACGTAAAACGAAAGTTTCCTATTGTATTTTAGGGTGTGATAAGGTATAGTAATGGTGATAGGGTGTGGCATGATAAAAAATACTGATGAGTAGAATACTTTGTGAAAACATTTTCTAATGGAAGCATGTTCACATGAATTCACACAATGATAAAACCTGTTACTCGCACTTGCAGATACTTAGACTGATTTCATTCCGTCATATATCCTTTCTTTCAAGAAAAAACATTTCAAAAAACATTAAATTTAAATATTCCGAAATAATTTTTTGAATACACTTTAGATTCACCGAAAAACGTCTCTTTAGTAGCCATTGTTGCTACCCCTTTATGAACATTTTTCGGTAACCTGTCAAGTTTCATTGAAAACCATTCTTAGCTTCCAATTGTTTCCATATGGTAGTTGTAGCAGAGTTTTCGAAAGTTTCGGTGCATAAATGTAACCTGCATATAGGACATTGTTCTTGGTAAACATTTTAATGCTTGTATTTTAAGGTTTGATAACATTTATATAAAATGCACGGCCTTTCTGAAGGGGCGGTAATGGAAACGTCGGGCGGGCCGCGACGCAGCCGCCGCGCTGCTCAAAAGCAAGTGAAATCGCAGAAATGGGCGGATTTTTCTTTATTTCACGGTTCAAAAAAGTATAATACAACAAATAAAAGTGGTACAGAGTGAAAAACCAAGTAATAAATTCATTTTATGAGAAAAATCGAGCGAAATCACGACATTTCTAGGGTTTGAAGAGTTCTAACCTTGCATTTGCCTTGAAAAGAGCCCAAATGCTTTTAAAAATGCTAAAACATACCTAAGAAAACGTGAACACAAGCATCAGTGCCATTATAATCTAAATGGGGTCCTTTGATTAAGAAAAAGGCCTTATTTATCTAATTTTTCGCTTTTTTGTGGTATATTTCGTAAAAATTACGACTCTGATTCAATTTTCTTAATGAAATACTAAAAATGTGACAAAAATACGAAAAAATACACAATTTACAATAATCAACTTTTCCATGTCGACAGCATCATATTGAGCGACCGTAATCCCCGCAGGGGAAAATTTTGAATTCCCGCCAAGGGTCCGTGGCCGGTACGCAATGACGGTGAACTTCCCAAATTGCGTAAAGCAGAAAGGTCGTGAATGGGACACATGGCCACACAGAGCGTCTCAGTGTCGATGACGCCAATGTTTTTTTTTCAATATTTCCAATAAATACAAGCTTAAAGATGTTGTAAATAAGAACTCGAAGGAAAAAGTAAAGTTTCGAGAGTTCTGCTGAGCGAAGAGAACAATAAGCATATGGATAATGGGCAGCGGTTTAGTGGCGCCGATGTAATGTCGCTTGGGTCACCCGAACAGCCGCCAGGCGGCAACAGACGGCAGGTGAGCATTCTAACGGAGGGATAGAGGGGAGCAAGGGAACGGAGACTGTAATTGACTTATACTTTATAAATACTCCATTTTCCTGTCTTTCAGTCACACAGCCAGTGTGAGAATAACCTTACCTTGTGAAATTCTGAAGCATTTTTCGTCAGACTCTTCTTTTAAGCAAATGTTCGTTACAAGGTTAAAAAAATACATTGTGGTTATGATCTTTATTGATTCGGTAGACTAAGAAATGACTCTTCCGTCAAAAGTCTTCCTAAGCCTCGACCCACTCATACTTCTTCCTGATCTCCTCCTTCTCCTCGGGGGTCAGGTCGTCCTCAAGGCAGTAGATGCGGCGGATCTCTTCAGGAGACTTGCCCTTGATCATAAGAGCTATCTTCTGGGTGATGATGTCGATCAAACCCTGGATTTCAAGGAAATGCCCAAGGGTAATTTTACAATTGGCGTGTCTCGCTTTTATCGTATCTTATTTAAAGGCAGTGTGTAATGAAAAATGAACGCATGTACGGGTGGACCTGTACACAGCGTAACGTGAGATTAGAGAGCCATTTTCACCATTAGAAATGAAGAGAGCGGCATGTTAATTGCAGTTCATAAATTTTTCGGGAAAACTTTGGGGAGCCAAATATAAGCAAGTAAGAAACATTTTTGGCAAAATATATACATTGTTCGAATCGTCTTCAAAATATCTAATTTTGCATAGCATGAGTTTCAAATTCTGAGTAGGTTGAATTTCGGTGACACACTGCCTTTAACCCTTAAGCTCTAAATAAAAAATCTGAGTAGTAAGGCTCAGGCTAGTGGCTAACGAGATCCCTTGAAATCCCTCACCGCAAGTATCCTGATCAGTTCGTTGTCGTCGACATTCATGTATTGATTGTCAGCCTCAGTCAGCTCAATCCTCTGATCCTCGTGGTCCTCCTTGGGCTTGTGCTCCTCTCCACGGTGGGCCTCGCACTAAACGAGAATCTGAAACACTTATTTTACTTTCTTTATAATGACTTGTTTACGAAAAAAAATAAAACATTACAGTATTTTAAGAACAGGGTTCAGCCGCGAAGTCCAGTGATCTACCCAGGTTCGCCAAATGGACAACACATGCTGAACACGGTTAACAAATAGCGAACATAAGCAACATACACGTGTAAAATTAAGCATTTACAAATTCATGTCGCGGATTCGGGCTTCATCAATTTCTACACCTTCCTCTTTTCATATACTCCTCGCCCACGGACCTTTCCTAAAGTTTCGATGGCCTGCACATCTAACGCGCGAAATAGTGTGCAAGTCGCGGAGACGCAGACAAAAAGCCGCTTGTTTCCCGCTGCCGGCTAGGAAAGCTCGCTGGGCGACGAGTATAGTAGAATATGTCCTTCAGAGTGAAATACATTTTTCACATTCTTCTCTAGCTATAACCTAGAAGTACATATCAAACTGCAACGATATATGTTTGCAGAAGATGTGTCTGAGACTTGAATTCGCCGCCGTCTTCCAAGTGACTTGCTTTTCTATCGCCCTAGATCCCCTGTATCCCCTCTCCCCAACGTCTTCATCCGAATGGCCGACCCCTGTCCGGAGTGGCGCGTGTGCGGAAGCGTGAGTGCCATATGCTGTTTGGCGCACGGCTATCTATCGCTTGTCTCTCGGCCGCCGACTTCCATTCTCGATGGCGCCCGTCGATGCAATAAGCCATCACGGCTGCCGCTCCGCCGTGTGTGTTCCTCGACTCGAGTGACGGCCGCCCTGGTCCCGGATATCGCCCCCTTCGGCCCTTTGGACCACCAGCCGCAACACCCTCCATACTCTGGTATCAAGGAACTGGTGGTCAGCGATAGTGGTTGGGCTTTGAGGAAGAGGCCACTTAGTACCTCAGGTGATATACAGGGCACTAAAGTAAGGCAGTAAGTGGTTGGCGTGATCCGTGGACAGTTTAAAGGCAGAGGACCGCGAAAATGGCCAGGGGGGCCTGGCCATTTTTTAGCATAAATCTCTCCTCATCTCAGTATTGGTCAACACAGCTTAGGTCGGTAGTTACAATATTTGCAGAAATTTATTGTCGATTTCAAAAGAACATTTTCTCTTTCAGAAACTTTTGACAGTTCACAGTGAAATTGCGAAAAATTACTGCGTTTTGGTGCCATTTTAACGAAACTCCTCATTAAAGGTGCCTTCTCCTTTGCGCTCTTAGATCGACTATCCCATATACCCTAAATTCCCAAAATCTTACCCAAAATCTACAACCCTCAAAGTTCAGACTTTAGACGACTTGTGAGACAAAGCCGACTTTGTAGATTTGACTAGTGTTTTTACCATTGTGGCCATAAGATTGACTTTGACTTGAAAAGAACTACCCCTTTCGTATTTGTGACGACGCCAGCGCGGAAACCCCTGGCCTTTGGCTGAATGGCTGATTCTTGTGTCTCTGGCAGCTTTCGAAGGCATCCGTCTCGTTGAATGGCGTCGGCGCACCTGCACTTTCGAAGGGAATGTTTCGAAGCTCTCAGTCAGTAAACACACACACACATACACGCACACACACACATACACACATACACACACGCACACATACATGTACATACATGCACACACGCGCACACGCGCACACACACACGCACACACGCGCACCCTTACTCACTTTGGCGCCGCGGGGTGTATCCTACCACTCCACTTTTCTAAATTCTATTTCAGTCAACAATCATTCAACAGTGCTCCGTTTTTGCGTGTTCGAAGTACTGAGTCATTCAATCCCCACCCCTTCGCCCACGGCGTCTCCTCCACGGCGGCAAGCAAGCAATATGGCGGATCCGTGTGTTGGCGGGGGATCATAAACGGGGCTTTCCCTGCCAGCCGGCTGCCAAACATCGCTTCTCGTAGGACAACAGCCGGAGAAGAAAAACATCACTGATTCCGTTGTTGTTTTGTTTCATCGGATGATCAGACATGGGTTACGGTAGCGACGATTCGGATAAGTAAAAGTTCCGGTGGCTACCGAAAACAACGGCTACTGTTGGTGGCAGTTGATCCAAGTATCTCCGGCGTACCGTCTATATCTGTGTGTTTCCTTTTCTCTGAGTTTCTTCATTGAACTAGCTCTCTCTTCCATCGCCCCCGGGTTGTCGCTGTGAGACCCAATGACAAAAACCTTTCAGCGCGTTGTGTGTTCTTCTGGGATGCAACTTTTCGATATTTTCTTTGGCTTCCCCATACTTCTGCCACCCTCGGCTACTTGTTCGCCGGTTGGCCGACTGCCGCGAGAGAAACAATTAGCGTCTTCCAGGACGAGGCGAGGAGTATAAATGTTGGCGTCGGCAGTAATTAGGACATCAATAGAGCGACGAGCCCCTCGCAGCCATAACAGCCGTCGACGGAACTCCAAGAGTTGAAACAGGTGCCACGCAATGCTAGCTTCATCTGAAGACCACTGAAAGCAGTCTCCACTGGTCATGCGACCTTGTAATCCCGGTAGGCCGGCAGATAGCGCTGGGATTAACATTTACGAGCAATTAAGGTGATAAGTGAGTAGAAGAGAAGAAAAGATCAGTCAAAACTTTCAGTGAGGCTTTCTTGTCTGCCATATGAAAGACTCTTTAGCTTCATTTGCTCTTGTCACTTCAACAACTTGATCTAATTGTAAGAGTTTCGAGCTTACGCATATCCTTAGCAGCGCAACGTGATTTTCATAAAGGTACACCCCTTCATTTCCCCCCAACACGACCATGGGGAACATTTTATTCAAATTTGAAGAACAATGCGGCCGCAGGCCGCTTACATGAGCACCGAAGGCAGCGTACCATCGCGGTCGCAGGCCGCGATCACAGATTGAGGCGGCCGAAGGCAGCCGAGCCCAGAAGGCTTCTGGTCTATATACAACCTTTGTCCAGCCTAGCAAAACAAAAGAAAGGACACTGGATCTTTCGGTTAATTTGGAAAACTCCGTTCGATGTTTCAAAGTCTGTGCTAAGTAGAGTAAAACTGAAGATTTGTCCCTTGCTCAACTGTGAAGCAAATTAGAAACACATTGTCTTGTTCCGTGTCTCACAGTGCCCTCCTAGGAAATACTATTTCCCGTTCCCGCTCAGATATTCCAAGGATCTTTGTCATAATTTCTTGAAGGCAGAGGCCTACGTAAAATGAAGAGGGGGCCTGTCCATGTTAATCATAAAACTCTCTGCATTTTGCCATTCAAAATGACACTCTCTCGCAAACGCTACGCTATGCACAAGTCCATTTTCATTTTTGTGGGCCTCTGCCTTTGAACGGCTGGTCCAGAATTCAATTGACATATAAGGTTTTGCGAGAAAGGCTTGGTAGTTCTGCACAATATCCACTCCTTACACAAAACATGTCTTCTTGCAACTTTTCATTCTGAAAGATCCAGAACTTGCAAATAGTTTTCAGCAAGTCTATTTTTGCACAGGTTTGTGTCAGGTCTTGCTTGAAATCTCGTCTTTTCCTCAGCTGCGAAGCAAATCAGAAGCACCTGGTGTGTCGCAACAGAAAACATGTTTACATGTTGTTTTAAAATTTTAGGTCTTTTTTATAGTCGGAGAACTCTTTTGCCAAGTTAGTTCATTTGATGTAGCTTCATTCTCAATGAAAGGACAGATTTAGTGGATGACCACACTGACAAGTGCATTTTTAGCCAAAGAACGTGAAAATACCGCAATGCATTTGACTGCCCGGAGTGAATATTGTCTGTTCCGAAGTGAAACCTGTGAATCTAAACAAAAACATGTTTTTAAGGCAGAGGACCTCGAAAATGGCCAGGGGCCTGGCCATTTTTTTAGCATAAATCTCTCTTCGTTTTACCATGGAAAATTACGATCTCTCGTCTACGTTGATGAATTTGTTCATTTTCATTTTTGCGGTCCTCTGCCTTTAAGGCATCTTAGGCTTTTGTGATATCTACGCCGTTATCTGTTAAAATTACCATTCTGTTACTTTTGCCTGCTTTGGCAAAATGCGCTTTTTAGTGCCATATGTTGATGAATTTCAGATTCGAGTAATTGAGCTTGTTTGTTTTCTGACCGTGAGCTCGAAAATGTCAATCTACCTCTCTTCTGAAACTCCCCTCCCAACTCCCTTTGTCCTCTATTTTACCACATTCAGTTGTCCTTTCCTCTCCCAGCTGTCAGTATACGACCCCTGGCTGGCAGCGAAGGCGGCGCCATTCGCTCGTTTTCACGGAGAGTCGTCTGCGTCTCAGTGCACTCCTCCTCTTCCCGTTGACCCGACTACGCATTAATCCCCGCCTCGGCCGTCGTGTTCCTTCGGTGGCCTCCCTCTTAATTGCCGAATTCCACGCCGTTCACCCAAAAACCCCAGCGTCTGCGTCGTTTTTCGCGCCGAGGCACAGCCACAGAGGATTGGATTCTCTAAAGGGCTTAACCCTTTCAAAGACTGAAAGAATTTGTTGTCTTAGTCTTAGAAACTTAGGGTTACGCCTTTTTCGCAAACGAAACAGATATCAAAAGCTTTTAAGACAAGGTGAGAATAGTTTTGGAAGTAAGCATTTTGCGCTTAGAGCGAAGTATGAGCGAGTAGCTATACAATTTCAATATTCAACAGAAGCGCCAAGTGTGTTTGAACATCTCGGAAACACTATAATTGGGTTAGTTATAAAGTTTAGGTCGTATTTTGCATTCAAACCCAAATTTTCTTCATGTTTCATTTTGTTTCTGATGTATTTTCTTTCTGGTTCAAACTACAATTTGGACTAATCCAAATGTACTCAATTTTGCCGATCTCGAGTACAACATCTCGTTTTTATTTTATTTATAAAACGGAATTTGTAGCTACAATTCGCGACCTAATTTGGTTTCTGGTTCAGAAAGTGATACCGATGTTTCAATTGGGCCATAATTCTCACACTTTTCTTTTAGTGAACCTTGTTTAACTAAATTTTAACCTTGGCTTTGGAAAAACATGCAAGTGAATTATCGATTGACCATTTGCTGCGATGAGTTTCGCGCAAAATTAACGGAATTGACCTTATTATGGCGCGTTGGCAGCTGACCAATATGCAAATGAGAGGAAAGTGCGAACTGGGCGTAAACAAGGCCGTGGAATCAGCCTTTGCTGGGATTATCTTAAGATTATAAGAGGTTGGAGATGTTTCTCACCTATAGCCTCATTCTTGTAAAACAGCCCTTTAACTTTTCTGTGACTCATAGCTAAAGGCCAAGTTGTTTTTGTTAGACCTTCGGGTGCCCATTTGGATACCCTAGAGCTCCCTCTGCCCCTAACTTTTCTTTTGAAAGCAAATTCAAAGTGCTTCTCCCATTTTGAAATCCTCTGCGATGGCTGGCGACCTCCCTCGGCGCATCGGCGGTGGTGGCCGCGCGGCGTTCATTGTGCGCCTTGGTTTATTCATACATGGCCGGCATTCGCGTCTCTGCTCGCGTCTCCCGCCCGCCGCCCGCACATACACCAGCCACAGACCACCGCCATCGCAGTAGACCACCCACATTGCTGAATTACTCATTTAAATCATTTGGAAGAAGAGGAGGGGCGATTGGAAACAGTCGGAAGACAGCCACCCTTTTACTTTTTTTACTTTTGAATTCATTCAATACAATTCCCCTTCTTTAATTGAATTCCTATTTAAAAGATTTGACTAATTTTTATGAGTTTCAACTGATAGAACTTAATGAAACCATGCGTTCCCTGCAAAAACGGTGGTTTGACGGCGGACTTTCGTTTCCCGCCAAATCAGCGGCTTTGAATCATTTCACCAATCATGCGGTTATTTTGACCCCTATGTTCTTTACAAACAAAAACTTTTCTACCCAAGTTTTATTTTTGCATTCTAACTGTCTGCCGTAGTCCGAGTAAAACAATGCCTAATTCCCCATAGAAGCCACTTCTTTTTCAGAACATGGTACCCTTCCTAACAAACTAACTGCATATCGACCCTCACTATTTTATATTTTATGGAGATAGTTTCGTGCCACGATTGAAGCATAGACGGAAATGTTTTAGGTCAAAACCTTTTATGAAGGACTTGAAACCAGCATACTATATTCTTGGTAAAAAGCACAAACCGGTCTATTTTTTGTGATTTTGATTTTTGTGACCCACGTAACGTAACAGCTTACCTCGCAAAAACGCTTGCAACCTGGTTGTTTGTCCCGATGCACTTGTCGTTTCGTAATCTACACAGGGTCAGTCTTATCGGGTTACTGTCTCTGACTGTGAGGCAATAAAACTCGCAGCAGAGGAAGAAATGTTTTATGACTGGCAAATGTTCTTGATCTCTATGTTATTTCAAAAAGGAAAATTTTTTTTACGCAAAACGCTAACAAAGAAACGAGAATGGAACTGGGTTCCCATTTTCCACTTCGTCTATCCCCTATCCCCCCTCCTCTCCCTCCCATCGGCTGCCCCATCCTCCGTCTCCTGAGGTCTTTCGCAGATCCTCTCTCTCGTCTTGTGTGTGTCCCATTTGCATATTGGATAATTGACGTATCGAACGGGTGCTCCGCAGCTGTTGGCTGGGTCGCGCGGCCACCCGCGACGGCGCACCCGGGCGACGACGGCGGCCACGCTTCAGTCCATGACACTTCACTGTTTACTCTTTTCAGCATGGTTTTTACTTTGCTCACTAGGAATAGTTACGGTGTTTTCACTGAGAATATTTCAGAAGACAAGAATTGCTACTTTAAAAGTTTAGCCCCTAAACTTCTTTGCCGAACCGTCCTAACGAAGCCCTTTCCAAATTATTCCCTATAATTTCAATAATTTTCAAAACTGCCAACCCCAAACTAACCACTCTCTGGTTCTTGTGTTGGTCTGATCGCTTTTTGGAGGATTGCGCTTGCGATTACGGTACGGCCATTTCATGACAGATGGTCAAACCATTTCCAAGACCACCTCGATCAATTCGTGTAAGATGGCACTGTGGGAGACTTTTAATCTGAGACTTAGGCATTTTCATATCATGGGAACCGCGGCTTGTAATTGTTGGGTTCTAATAAAATTCAGCGAATGTAGTAAAAATAAATGAAACGTTTTTACCCCAACATTGCTTTAAAAGCAGAAGTCCACGTAAAATGACGAGGGGACCTGTTCATGTTAAACATAAAACTCTGTGCATTTAATCATTGAAAATGCCACTCTCATACTTACGTTACTTCAGGGACCCTTTTCCCTTTTCAGAACCCTTTTCATTTTCGTGAGCCTCTATCTTTATCTTTTCTCGTAGGATTCGAACTGTGGATAATCTATTTGTAAAGGGACGAGCACCCACTCGGCTATGCATTTGGGTTGGCGCCGTTGCGTCTATTGTCCTCAGTAATTATAACACGCGAACTGCATGAAAATTCATAATGGGATTGTAATAATACTGAGACAAGCAGATAAACCGAGAGAAATCCAGGGCTGGTATTTGATATTGCACCGTGATCGTAAGAAAGGACAGATTTTCACAACTCTCCTGCTTCTCTCGAATGTAACCCATTTCCCTCATTTTTTCTGAGTAACCCCTTCCTAAATCACCTCTCGTGTGTGGTGTTCGTGGGTGGCTGCGGGTGCCGATTGGCTTGTTCTGGAGACGCCTCGGCCAGAAACTGTTTACTAATATCCCTCCGCGCCTTCTCCTTTTTCCCATTTCCCCTCACCCTCCCAAGGCCAAGCGACTTCTGAAGCTTCGCTTTTCTTTCCCGGCTTTTGTTCAAAACGACAACTGCTGTAATTAGGACGTGTCTATCGATTATCAAAAAGCTATTCAAAATTCCATTTCCTTCTTCGAATTATTGCAACCAGGTGAGTATTTTTTTTCTAATTTTTTGAATATTTAGTTTTCAAATTTTTGATCACGCAAAAATCTATATTTTGTTAATGTGCCTCTGAAAGTACGTACTTCATTGAGAAATCCGCTGAAACACACGCACGGGGTGACGTCATTTGTCTTATCTGAAGGGTGGGCCGCCGCTGGCAGCCGGGTGGTCTCATCATTTTACTCTCCGTGACTTTAGGCCTGTAATTTTTGCCCGTAAACTTTTTTCATTGACGTCTCTCTCTCTCTCTCTCTCTCTCTCTCTCTCTCTCTCTCTTTCTCAATCTCTACATCTCTCACCTCTTCCTCTATCTCTCTCTCTCTCTGTATCACAATCTCCCCCTATTTCCATCTATGCCTCTCTTTCTGCCAATCCCCTTCCTGAATCTTCGCCTCCTCGTTGAACTGCTCTCGGTCGAAAGTGCTCTCACGGCGTTTTTTACTCGTTCCAACCACGCGCTCTGACTTTGTCTCGGCCGTCGCCTCCCCGCAGGTGGCCGTCTTTCGTCTCTTTCCCTTCCTTTTCAAACATCTTCTCTCTTTCTCTGAAAAGACCGCACAAACAACGGTTATGCCTCGACGACGCAATGGCATAGTCACTTCGTTTCGCAATGATTCACCTATCTTTTTCTCTCCCACAGCAGTTCCGGCGGTGGGAAGTTCTCTTGAAGTCTGGCTTTGAAACACCCTCTCTCTCATTGTCTCCGTGGTCTCTTTGCCTCACCTTCTCGCCTCTCCTCTCCTCAGTGCTTGTCTCACCTGTGTACAGTAGCCTCCAGCCGACAGTAGCCTTGTCACGGCGTGTCCTTTCGAGTTCCCACGCGTCGTCGCCCTGCTCGCCGCCCATTTATCAGCTCACTCGGCCACCCTCGGCCGCTTTCGCCGCCATCGCCGACGCAAACCGCGCCATTTCCCTCGTCGCCCTTTCTCCTCTCCCCTCCTCTCCCGTCGATTCCCCCTTCGCTCGCTTCGCCGCTCTCCATTCGGCGCCCGAAAGACGGGAAGACCTCGTTCGAACCGGGGCCACACTTGGCGCCGTTTAACAGTGCGTGCAAGTGAGTCAGCCGAGTGTTAATTGCATAAAAACAAGCGAATGGTCGCTGGTGGCAGTTGCGTTGGGATCAGGGGGACCATTCGGGTCCATTCTTAATCGATAGCAGATCGCATAAGGGCACAGCCGGTAAATACGGTCAGCGGCCGGCGGCGGTCAAAAGTGCTGTTTTTCGGTCGGCGGGCGTCCTCGGCGTGTCCTCTTCCTGTTCCGCCGCCCCGACAACACCACCCTTCCCTTCTCACCAGCCAACTACCCCTTTTGGCCTAAGAAATGGTAGATTAAAGGTCTAACTGTTCATCAAGGCATGGAGAAATAAAGAAAAACCTAGGTATTCAGAGGCGACAAGACCTCGTTTCAAAATCCATTCAAGATTTGCCTTGACATTGGAAGTACCTCACTTTTCTCACAATTCCCCTGTTATTATTTATTTTATTTCCTGGTTTTTCTATTGTTTGTTCAAGAAATGCCGCATCAGTTGAATGGCACGTGGCCATCACTCACATGAGTTGCTCACTGATTCCTATCAAAGTTCGGTTCGACTTCTATTTCAGCAAGTTTCTTTGGTGTTTGATTATTCAAAACGGATGAAGTTCACTAAAAGTCCGATTTTTATTCACAATAGCATAGTTTCTTGAGCTAAAAGTGGCCAAACTATTATATTTTTGAAGTTTGGTACTTAGACATTGCCCACAAGAGCTTTTTCTTGTTATATTCTAGAACTTGCCTATGAATCGAGCTAGCTAAAGATTCTAGCCAAACCAGACTGAGAATGCTAGATTGAAGAGTAGTACATCAATCTCACTACAACTTTCGTGTTCGATTTCTATTTTCTCATTTTTATTGGGATCTCTTTCTTTCTTTTTTTTCTTTTTTTACGCATGTTCACGTACTGTCAGTCCCCCAGAACCTTCTCTCAGACGCTCACGTACTTACATTCAAACTTATGAAACGTTCACGCGTTCACGTTCTCACGTATCCCTCACTCACCGTCAAACACATACACAGTCTTGTAGTCATCCTCTTTGCCCGCTCATTTCTAAATATCTGTGTCCTTTTCGTGTGTGTGTGTGTGTGTGTTTCTCCTTTTCCACCTCTTCCCAGACTTTTAAAATTTGCTTAATTCGTTTCTCCAACTCCTTCACTACATAATGGCTATGTCTTGCTTCCCTCTTTTACCCATTTGACTCTTCTTTGCTCTCATTTCCACCCACGTCGACCCCATAGCCATTTGTTTCAGTGAATGCGACATGTGTGACCAGAACGCGTTCTTCCGTCTGTTGGCCGCGGCGCAGGCGTCGCAGCCATCGGCGGCTTCCCCAAGAAATGGCAGGGTGGCCTCAGCCGGACAGCCGACTGCCTCGGCAGAGATGGCCATGTGGCAAGCGATGTTAGCCGCACAGGCACAGGTTGGAAGAGACGGAAGAGACTAATTTCCGATGACTTCAGGCACAGATTATGGCCTTTCAACAACAAATGCAGCAACAACAACAGCAGCAACAACAGACTCAGGGACTCGGAGAGATCTTCCGACAACTGGCCGAAATGACCAACAAGAATGGTGAGTGGTTCTCTCTCTCTTTCTCTCTCTCTCTCTCTCTCTCTCTCTCTCTCTCTCTCTCTCTCTCTCTCTCTCTCTCTCTGTGTTTCTGTTTTTTTCTAAACTCTCAAATTCAGCCGCTGAAAAGAAGGATGCCGCCCGTATCCCCTCCACCTCGTCGGCCACTGTCACCATCAAAGAAGGAGCCGAGCTTCAACTGGAAGCGGGAGAGATTCCGAAGCCGCAGAGGAGGTAAGGAATCTGTTTGTTTGAGAAAAGACTCCTCCTGCGGCCAGAAATGCATCGCAATTGCGGCTGTTTGCTGGTAGAGGACGGCGATTGCGCCGCCGCCGAGGGGCGACGACTCGCAAAACAACCGCTGGAGACGAAATTCTCAGATAACGCAAGAATGGGACAATTCTAAGCGGGGCTGACACACTGTCTCGTGTTTTCGAGGGCGGTGCTAAATTTTAAAAGATACCATTTTGGATATGCTCGAACAAACCTACGATACCGTAACTTCATTGGCATATAGCCACCGCCAAACGACCATCGGCTGTTAAAAGCCGCTTTTTCTCTGCGTCTGCGCTTCTGGCATACTATTTTAGCCTGAGTATCGCACGGCTGCTGCATTAAGGCCGTTTTTGGCAGGATGCTCATTTGGCGACAGCTATATATCCGTTATTAAATTCCTTTTTTATAATTGCAATAGAAACAAAGGGGAATCGAACCAAGGTCGTCTGTTCGAGATTTTGCACTTTTATCGCCTGCGCCATCAATGTTACAAGAGCAGCGAAAGCTCACGTGTATTACCAGCCTCAAAAGGGCTGTGGAACAATATGATCATAGTACAAAAAATTTGCAGTACCTCCGTTTCCGCCGCGCAGAAGTCGGCCTTGGACCAGACGATGTGGCAGATGTTGGCTGCGCAGATGCTCCAGCAACAGAGTGCCCTGGCTAAGGCTTCGAATGGAAAGAAGGAAGCATCAAATGGAGTCCTCGACCTCTCAGCCATTACAAGGACTGCATTGAAGGTGGAGCCCAGTACGTCTTCGGATGGGGCGGACACCAGAAGCACAGCCACTCCGAATGAAGCGGCTGAACATGGGAAGAAGAGACCTCCGGCGACTGAGGCTCAGGTCAAAGTGCCTTTGAGGATAGGGTGAGTGTTATTTTCCGTTTGATGAAACTTTCTTTTGATTTTTGAAGTTTCATATCTTGATTTCAGCTGGCGTCGTCAGACTTGCATCCGAGCGATCGCCGCCTCAGGCGTCAGAGGAGACGTCGTCTACTACGCCCCTTGTGGAAAGAAACTCAGCTCATATGCTGAAGTCATTCGGGTAATTTTAACTGGTCTTCGAAATTTTAACAACCATTTTTCAGTACCTGTTGAAAAACCCCTCCTCCACCATTACCAGGGACAATTTCTCGTTCTCTAGTAAAATGATTATTGGTGAGTTTATCTATCCTAAAGACGAAGGAGGAGAGAAGATGATTCTGAAACTGACAGAAGAGGAAGTGGCTGAGCAGATTTCCCTCTTGGTTAGTCAGAAACCAGCGCCCAAGAATGGAGAAAGGAAAATGAAGGAGGTCGTAAGAGAATCTACTCCGGAGGAGGTGAGATATAAGGGATGTCTCTAAGAAAAAAAGATTTTTAGGTTCACGACCTGTACGATTTGACTGAGAACCCCAAAGGACATGACGATGAGGAGAAGAGCAAGTGGAGTAGGGAGCCCGTGGACGATTTGACTCTCACTGAGATTAGGGTAAGTGATATAAATCTCTTTCTCTCTCTCTCTCTCTCTCTCTCTCTCTCTCTCTCTCTCTCTATGACTCTTTCCATATTTTTCTCTTTTTCTCTCTGGTTCTCTCTCGCGCAGTGTCTCACGTTATGTTTTGTTCATTCTTTTTCACTCTTTAGCACGCTCATTTTCTCGCAATGCCCCGCATACCTCTCTCTTTATCTCTCTCGGGTTGTCAGTCTAGGTCTCTATGTACGTCTGTTTATCTATGTTTCTCTCTCTATATCTCTGTCTCTAACGTTTTGTCTCTATGTCTATCTGTTTTTTTTATATCTATACTATTGGCAAATCTACTTCGGCCAATTTGGACGCGTATACGAACTGAGTATCCTTTACTCTAGACACAACATAAAAAATGGCACGTTTTTCCGAAGTAGTTTTGGCAGGAACTATATGTCTTTTTTAAACCATCTTTGTCATTCTCTCTATTTCATTGTCTATTATTAATGTAGTTTTTGTCTCTTAATTCTCTCTCAATTGATACCTTTCTCTTCCAGCCGATGCCTGAACTCACTCGTCTGGCAGGTCTCTCCTTGAACGGAGAAGGTTTCGCCGACGCTCTCATGGTCTTCGAATTCTGCCAGAACTTTGCCGATGTGTTGAGTATAAACCGCTCAACCCTTCCCTCGCTGGAACACTTTGTTTCTGGATTGGAGGGCGACCGACAACACCAAGATAAAGTGCTCCTTCTGACGAAAACTCTCTTCGGATTGGCTCTCGAGTACCCCGGCCTGCCCAGCGGAAAGAAGTGAGTTTTCTGCTTGAAGCAAAACAATATTCTCTGTGTTTCAGAGGTCATACGAAGCTGAATCAATCGCTGGCTGATGTCGGAATGTCTCGTGAAAACTACTCTGAACTGATGAGACAGTTCCTTCTCTCTCGCTGTTCTCAAGGAAAGAAGCTGGCTGAACTTCTGGAGAACCAGCACTTTGAAGAACTGGACGGATGCGAAAAATCCTCAATCCTCGCTTTCCTCTGCAATGAACTTCTGTGTTGCCGGAACATAGTCAAAGAAATCGACAACAATCTCGAAGAAATCGGAAAGCTGAAGGGAGAAAGATGGCTGAGGGATGGCAAAGCTAGGGCTCTGAAGGGACATCAGAAGAGGAAAAAGAAGGAGCAGAAGATGCACCACGAGGAGGAGGGAGAGGCTGAGAACTCTGACTCCGAGGGCAGCAGGCCGGGAACGCCTCAGCCTCTCAACAACAAGAAACTGACTCCTGGGTTGGGACAAGTGGAAATTCTTACTCACGAGGTTAGTGTTGAAACTAGAGAAAGATTGAGAGAGAGAGAGAGAGAGAGAGAGAGAGAGAGAGAGAGCGAGAGAGAGAGAGATAGAGAGAGAGACAAAGAGACAGAGAAATTGTCAATACTAACCATTTCTTTTCAGGAAGAGAACATGTCCGTGGAAGAGTTGGACGACGTGATTTCCCATTTGAAGCTGGAATCCGATGACTTGAAAGACCAAATCAATGGTCTCAACAACCGCGTGCGTTCCTTTCCCTTCGGCTGGGATCGCTTCCATCGCCAGTACTGGCAACTCCCCCATGTTCCCACCGTCCTCGTCGAATCTATCGAGTCCTCCGGTCCTCACAACCCCGCTTGTAATGCGGCCGAGGTCTGCTCCAAAGACCCCAAGCCGTATGAGAGTGAGTATTCCAAACATTCCTATCTTATACAGTCCCTTTCAGCCTCCTCTTTCACCGATCCCGATGTCCTAGCTGCTGTGGAAGACCTCGTCGACGAAGTTGTAATGTCTCGTGTGGCTCAGGAGAAGAGAAAGCGGAAAAAGTGTCGTCGTATCGAGAATACGTGCAAGAGAGGGTGGTGGACTGTGGAAAGCAGAGAACAACTGGACGCTGTGAGAGGAAGTCTCCACGGAAGAGGCATCAGGGAACGCTGTCTCCATCGCCTTCTCTGTAAGAGCTGGTTCCTCAAGGATGTAAGACTTCAGAACTGTAAGCTTTAACGTTGCACCACTTTTACAACTAAATTCTAGTCCGTCTATGTGGGGTTGGAGAGATGATCCAGAAGGAAGAGATCTCTAAAGCCACTCTGAACCACGTGAGAGACGAAATCTCCTCTCTTGAGCACAGAATATGCGATGCCATGTTGGGACCTCAGGGATGGACTCCCTCTCCTCCCACCTATCCTTCTGGTAAGATTATTTTGTAGATCTATTTTGTAAATACATACTTTTTCAGAAGAACCTGAACAATGGGACTACTCTCAGAGTTTACAGGGGCCGTCCCAGTCCCTGAATCATCTGAAACACCGGCTTTTGGATTGCGAAGCTCTTGTGGAAAGGAGATATCTGAGGCAGAACTTTTACGCTGGAGCTGCTCCAACGGCAGCTCAAGTGTTGGGGATTCAGCCGAAGGAGGAGGACGATGTGAAAGACGAGTCGAAGGATGAGATGAATGAGACAAAAGAGGAAGAGGAGGAGGCGGAGGAGGACAGGAGAGAACTTTCCGACAAATGGAAGGAATACATTCAGGAGGCGAAGACTCCCGGAGAACTTATGCTGGCCGTTCAGGTAAGAATATCTCTAAGAAATGCGATTTTCTCTCTTTAACTTTGAAGTCTCCCTAGGTACAAGTTAAAATTTTAGTGTTTGGATAGCTCAATTGCCTGGGAACGTTCGATAACCGAGTCCAAGTGTCAAATCTGTCAGACTTCTGAGAGAGCGGAGGATCTCCTTCTCTGTGACGGTTGCGAAATGGGCTACCATCTGCAGTGCTTCAAGGTATAGCTTCTATCTTGTTTTATCTTACCCACTAATTTCAGCCAGCTATTCCCGGAGTCCCCGAAGGCAAATGGTTCTGTCCCCGTTGTCGTGAAGGAGCCGGAGGAAAGCCGATCTGCGTGCTTTGTCAGAAGGACGGAGCCCCCATCTACCCCTGTCGCAAGTGCTACAACTTCATCCACATCGAGTGCTCTGGCCAACACACTCCTGACAGTCCCAGCGAGTACTTCTGCATGGCTTGTGAGCCGAAGAACTTTGAAAGAAGAGTCATCCTGAGAGGAGAAAGCGAGGAACGGGGAGAGATGGAGGAAGTGGTGGAGACGGAAGTCAAGTGAGTTTTCTTCAAATTTCTTTTTCACATGAATCCAAAATATTTGTATAACCCTCTTGAAAAGGAATTTCAGAGATTTCCGCCGTGGAGCGAAGAGAAAAGCGGACCCCCTGGCCCCAGTGGTCTTCCCTTCCCAAATGAATGTCGATCTCTGTCGGTTAGTGGCACTTAAATGGGCGTGGCTATTTTTCTGTTTAGGACCATGTTGGACGAATTAGAACAGCAGCCGTCAGTGGGTCCCTTCATGGAGCCTGTTGACACGGAGCTGGTCCCTGGCTACAAGGAGCTCATTAAGAATCCCATCGACATTTCCACCATCAGGAATAAGGTGGACTGCCTCTGCTACGAGACTCCGGATGACTTCGCCGCAGATTTGGACCTTATGTTCAACAACTGTCGAACCTTCAATGAAGACGATTCTCCAGTAGGAATAGCAGGTGGGTGGCATGAAAGTGTGTCTTTGGGCGGTGCGTGTGTGTGCGCGCGTGTGTGTGTGTGTGTGTGTGTGTGTGTCTGTGTCTGTGTCTGTGTCTGTGTCTGTGTGTCTGTGTGTCTGTGTGTCTGTGTCTGTGTCTTTGTATCTGCGTGTCTGTGTCTCTGTGTCTGTGTGTGTCTGTGTGTCATCACGGCCATCTTAACGCCTTGTTTCAGGCCAAACCCTGCAAAAGTTCTTCATGAAACGTTGGCGTCAAGTCAAGTACAACTACAGTAAACGTCTGCGTCGCCTGAAGCCCAACCAACCGATGTAATCGATTCTATTGTCGATTATTGATTGATTTCCCGTTTATCTCCGGTTGTATAATCTGTACATTATCCCTTTGTTCGTGTGGCCGGTTCCAGATTCTCTTCATTTGATACTCAGCCCGGGAAGTAGGTAGCGATTCACCATTTTATGCCTTGTTCTGTCGGTTGCGGGAGGGCCGCCCGGACGCCCTTCGGCCGCCTTTTTTAGACCAAATACGCACCAATACCATTCCTTGCTTGACACACGTGTTGTTTCTCCATCAATACGGATAAATTATCTGCTTTAGTCGGTTTTTTTGTGTTCAGTCGATTCTGAGGCAGTCTGTGTTCCACCCAGAAGTGAAAACTTTTACTCTCTCGTAAAATATGTCTCTAAAATTAGGGCTTTTCATTCATTCAAATGTGTCAATGTTAATGGATAGTTCCCTAAAGCACATGTTCTCGTGACAAACATCCCATAAATTTACAAAACATTCAAACCTGTTCAATTTTTCAAAACGAAAGGTAAAATGATCCGTACATTTCTGTTTAATAGCATTTGAAGCAATGTTTCGCTAACCAAATTTCCATAAAAACCAGTCCAGTGGACGATTCGATGTTGTTTTTCTCCCGCCCTTCCTCTGCGTCTCTTCCCTCAGAGCGCCGTTAGTTCCCCCATCTGCCATCGGCTGCCTCACTGCAAGGGGGTATATATACGAAGAGTGTCCCGTTTCGAATGCGCCGGCAGCGCAGTGTCTGATTCCGGGCACCGGCGAGGAGCTGAAATCCCCCCGGACTCACTGTCCCCCGACTCCACCTGTTCAGGTGGTGGTCTCGCGACGAAAGGAAGAATCCCTTCGTCGCGAGACCACCACCCGAACAGGTGGCTATGGGGAGAGCGCGTCCGAGGGGACTCCAACTCCTCGCCAGTGCCCAGAGGAAGTCCACAGCCGCCGGCCGCCCCCGGGGGATGGTCCGAACTTGACCTCTCCCAATTTTGTCGTTTCATGCTAGCTTTGAAGTTTGTAGTTTACTTTCTAAAACATTTTTCCCACATATTCTCCGATGTACTTTGCAAGTGGAAGTGATTGGCATTATTTGCGGAACAAACTTGTTTTATAACTAGGTAATTGCGTGTTGCGTCTACATTCGATTAGACTTGTCAATGATTTTCTGATTCATAGACAAACTTTAAAGTCAGTTTGCAACATGCTCTGTAGGGTACCACCTCCTTAACCCACGGAGAATAGAAATCGTCATAAGACCGCGAAACGGCTCCGATGAAGTAGCGAAATGCGAAAATTTGTTCAGAAATTACAGAAAGA
This sequence comes from Oscheius myriophilus, assembly GCA_964057215.1. Lineage (NCBI taxonomy): Eukaryota > Metazoa > Nematoda > Chromadorea > Rhabditida > Rhabditidae > Oscheius > Oscheius myriophilus. The sequence continues at coordinate 13,880,852 of OZ059904.1, forward strand.
AGTAATGTGGAGTGAACAAATGTTTTTATAAGATTTTTTGAGAACTCTGTGAGGCTCGTGCGTAACCACTTCCTAAGAATTTCGGCACACTGCTGGTTTTCATAATGTCCATTGTTAGAAGTGAAATTTTACGAATCTGTTACTTCCAGCACAATAAAGCTACAGTGAGGCATAAATACAAAATACAGTAACCAAAACAAGAAACAAAATCTTCAAAAATACGTATTTTCAGCTATTCTGAAACATAATTTCCAAATTACAGTTGGAAAGTTTCATAACATAGAAAATGGCAAAAGAAAAGATTATAATAAGATTGTTTCTATACCGTCCGAATAGCAGGGAGTTTAAAAGTCGAAGACACTCTTGTTTCTGTGAACCGCCGTTGACATACCCATCGATGAAAGACATTTCTGTAGCTGGGAAGACAAAATAACACAGCCAGGGGATCGAGAATCAGCTGAATTCCAGCAACGGCAAATGTTAAACTATTCAAAATGGGAATAATGTTGTTTTTGGCTAAATACATCTCGGGTGATTCAGACTTGGTATAGTCCGAATTTTGAGCGACTTAAAAAAATGTTGGCAAATAACGTGTTCTAACGAGGTCGGCACATTAAAGGACGGAAAGCGTCTGATGGCGTCCCGAAACGAACTATTTGATTTAAGGTTTGAAAATTGAAAATGCTTATTTTTAATCGTTTTAACATCGAATTTGTTGTTTCGTTGTTTAAATATTTAGAAAAATACGGAAATCCACATGGAAATCGATACGATCAGTGGAATCATGCCTTGAAATGTCAGCATCTGAAAAAGTGTCTTTCTGTGGAAAAAGTGAGGGTAACGGGTCTTTTCGCCTCCAAAATACCCAATTCTTACCCAAACGGACTCCTTTTGCATTGCTGCCGTTGTAGACATCGGCGAAAATCGCCTTCTAATTCGACGAATGTCACAGAGCAGAATTTGGCCTGTATGGAACATGTGACGGCCCCCAATCGAATCTAAGTGAATGCAGTTGACTGTAAAAAAGAGATGAGACACAATAATTTGATCAGCGACCTCCCAACGATCAGTGGGATGTTTGATCCCGAAGACAACATAATCTGCTAGTTTTTCTCTTAGTCCAGGCAGCTGGTTGAAAATTTTGTCTGCCGGACAGTACAGCTGCAGTTTGTTTTTTTATATGTTTAGTCTCACGCGGAACCACAGTCATTTTCTGGTGAACGTGCGTAATTTGCATACGTTGTAATATCATATTATAATACCTTCCTCCTCGTCATCGTTTTATCTTTGTCGTTTCCTGGAACGTGGAACGCTGTATCAGTCAACCTACAAGGTATGTTTCCTGTTTCGTGGCCGTTCCTAGTTTTATTCTAAACCAGGGGGGACACGCGTCCCTGGATAATCGGATCTGTGGCCCCGGTAGGGTTTTTCTCCGGAATTTTCCTCGTCGTCTGGTGGGAGGGGACCAAGCGTGTCTTTGGTAATACAAGAAAACCCTGAACACTGGACGGAGTCACCGATTGGCAGGAGCCCTAAAAAGCTCTTGTATGCCCAATTGTGGAAATACGAACCGGCGTTCTGTGTGAAAGTGTGCGCGTGAGAGCTAAAATGTGGTTTTGCGTCGCCTAACTCGTCGCCTATGCTCTCAAAGCTCGTCTCTCGTCAAACTCTTCTGATCACCCGCCTTGTCTCAAAATCTCGTCGCCTACGCTACTGGACTGTGTAAAAAAAGATGAACCGAAGAAACAAAGCTCCCGATGTGATTCACAGCCGATCCAGCCATATAACCATCAATGCCTTAACTGTGTGAGTGAGTAAATGTTGCAACTAGTGGTTTTGCGAGTGCGTTGGCGTGTGCACGTGTAGGCGCGCGATTGCATGTGTGTAAGTGCCTTTTTCTCTCGCGTGCATTCGATACTTGTGGAAGTTAATAAGTAAAAACTATTGTAGATTCTCGTGGGTATTGGCTAAATATTGTCCGCTCCTTACTTTTCTTTCCTTCTTCTGCTTCTGCTCACGCACGCTTTTTCCCTCATTCAAGCATTCGTTTTTCTCTCGTTTTCTTCCTCTACCCCCTCTGTTTCGCTGTTCTCTAGGAACCGAAGGAACAAAAGATCGATTGCAAAACAGAAGGGCCGCCACATCATTTCGTTCGCTCTGGAAACGGAAGCAGAGAAAACAGATGAATCTGGATTTGGCCACGTTCCCCTGTTTTTTTTGGATATTTTGGAGGAGAAGGTTGGTTTCATCGCCGAATTCTCAAAATTTTTGTCATTGAAGGCTCTGTTTTTCGCCAATTTCTGATTCATCGTTGGAGAGGATTGTCAAATTTTTATCAAATCTGGCGCAAAGCACCCTCTGTGTTCAAATTGTCGTCGAATGTCGACCAAGGTGCCCCCTGCGTTAAACATTTTGTCGAAATTTGGCCAACAGGGGAGTAGGCGCTCGTCTTTTTTTATTTCTAGTATTAAAATTAATAATTCCTCTTTTCGCCGCCTTTACCGCCCCATCGCACTCCTTCTACTCTTAGCTACCTAGTTCGCACCTCGAGGAATTGAACCCGGTATGGGCTGATCTGACCTCTTACCGCTCAGCCACTTTTACACGTTTGCAAGATGAAGGTAGGCTGCTTTTGAGCCGGGTCTTGTTTAATGCAATTCAAATGCTGATGTGACGTATTTACATAACTCGAACATGCTAATATCCTGTTTCAGGTATCACATCCTGGGGTCAAAGGCTTTATCGGCAACTCTTCATTGCTTATTTAATTTCATCGCATCTGTTTTCTATTGTATTCGAGTTTTTTTTGTCTTGGACTTTCCCGTAAAAGCGGAAGGTCCTGTGGTTTCTTCGTCGACGGATTCTTAAATCTCTCGAACCGTGAACTTTTAGACAATGACTGTGGTTCCACGACTTCTGTGATCTATTTGGTTGAAGCTGCGTCCTCACGGGGCTCCACTCCGGCGTGTCGACGGGCAACGCCGCCTGCACACAGGAAAGCTCCAGCCAATGGAGGGGAAGCAGCAAACGATAGTTAATGTCGACGCACGCAACTACTACTTTCAGAAGTTTAAAGGCGCGTTGAGTTTTCACATAAAAAGGTATCGTATATTTATGTTAGCGTTGGATCTGATGCGTGGAAGGGGTGTGTGTGTAAATTCGTCGTCCGACAGAGCCATTTCTTGATAACTTTCCGATAGTTGGGTAGGCAAAGGAGTACGGCAAGAGGATCCACGATGAACTGAATTCCAGCTATGACAAAAGTGAGGCTGTTCACAAGAGGAATTGTGTTGTTTGTGAGGGAATACACGGAAAACCACATGGAAACTGCAAGAATCAGAGGAATTGTTCCTTGGATCGTCAGAATCTGAAGCAGAATTCTAAACAATAATGTAACTGTTTCTACCCAAATAGTTTCTTTGTATAAGACCTTAATTGGTATTTGGTCGTTGGATAAACCATTTCTCATTCGACGTATTGTCCAAATAAGAAACTGACGGAGAAGTAAAGTCTCAAGGCAACAGGTAAATGCGCCGAATCTTATGTAAACGAGAGCTTTTGCCTGAACAAAAGAACCAAGTAAGTCTAATTGTTGGATTCTCGACCTCCCAACGATCCGCGGGATATCTTATTCCAAAAATCAGTTGGCTCTCCAACTTTACTCTCCATTCTGGAAGTTGAAGGAATAGCTCCTCGGCTGGGCAATATTGCTGCGTTTTGAAAATCTAAAAGGAATGATTGTTAAGAGATCGAACGAGAGAGAGAGAGAGAGAGAGAGAGAGAGAGGCAGAGAGACAGAGAGATAGAGAGACAGAGAGACAGAGAGACAGAGAGACAGTAAGACAGAGAGACAGAGAGACAGAGAGACAGAGAGACAGAGAGACAGAGAGACAGAGAGACAGAGAGACAGAGAGACAGAGAGACAGAGAGACAGAGAGACAGAGAGACAGAGAGACAGAGAGACAGAGAGACAGAGAGACAGAGAGACAGAGAGACAGAGAGACAGAGAGACAGAGAGACAGAGAGACAGAGAGACAGAGAGCGAGCCAAACATAATAGGACCCACTTGTATCCAAATAAATGGAGAAACAATCAGCAACAACGCCAAAAATAGATAAATCCTCCTAACAGGGTTAAAATAAAATAGATATATGCGATATGCCATGCTGAATTGAGGTAGCCAAACTAGGGCAAAGTTTCGGAATTCCTTGGGGGAGTGGCCGAAGACCAGGAAGATGACGATGGAGTTGAGTGAGACGGCCAGGAAAGCTTCAATTGTAGTAACTGTCCGCAGAATAAACACAGGTTTAGGATCCATGGATGTTGATGGGAAAGACGAAGCAATGTGATATGAATTCCACAAACCATACAGAATGATATGAAATTACTAGGAGAAGGGGGAATTACCGCATGTAGTCTAGAATATTGTCCGTTTCAGAAAGGAAGAGGTGGATTGTCGTAAGCAAACAGATCAAACTGCAACGGAAGTTGTTTTAATGAGATGGAACATTTTATATACGCCAGGGGTGGGGCGAGGTGATGGCATCCACGTGGTTTAGAAAAAGTTATCAACAAGGCATTTTTGGGTAAAATTAGGTAAAAGGTTTCAATGTTTTACATGTACCTTGAACCTTTCACGTTTTGGCCATGAAAATCGGACCCTTGCTGAAACTGTTTACTCCAAAAATTGTCTTTCCGTTGTTTGAATGTTGCTAACATCTACTCATTCTCTGTTCATTTGGTTGTTGACCATTCCAATGTAATTTCTGGGTGGAACTGCATAATTTCACACTAAAAGAAGGAGTGTCACAGAAAATTACAGTCTGCCACTGATGTTTTGTGTCCCGTTGTTCGTTTGATTTTAAACGCTATAGACAAAGAAAACATCCTTTTCCATCTGTTGCCAGCTTTCTTCTTTTAATAGATTGTACAAGGACTTCATAAGATAGAGGGAGAGCCATAGGGAGAGCCATGATTTCTTCGCTCGTCATATCTCGAAGAAGGTCATGAGGGTGGTAGTCCTGGGGTGTACTGTTGAAGCGTGTAGCCCAGGCTTTCTTCATTTTGGCATCATTAACGAACAAATTGCAACAAATTGGTTGAAACATAGATTTTACCAGACTCACAGAAACACGGACAATGAACACAGAAAGAGACCGTCTCGATCAGAGACCGAGCCCTTCTTCAACACCCACACGTTCCATTATATCCATAACGGTATGTTGAAAGAGCGGTCCCAACGTCTCCAGTCCTTCGTTCTGCACGGACCCCCTCTACCGACACTTTCTCATCCTCTCCACCAACTGCTATTCACTAATATCCTGTCTGGAGCCCCGTGGAGAATAAGCTTTATCAACACGGGAGTCTAAGGGTATAGGTGATAGAGGAGAAAGGGCTGACGATGGCTGACTGTCGCCGTTGGACAACGTACAAAGCTAATGGATAGAATGGGCTCGCTGTTGGGCGAGACGGGGACTCCCACGGAGGTGGTGAGAGGGGGTTGGGCGAGGGTGTATATCTGTGGATGATCATGACGTTAGCCACTTCTTCGGACTGACGAAGAAGAGGTTCGATTTTGATGGTATTGGACTGGGAAGCAGGAAAGATGGAGATCAAGACACGCGTGGCGTGTAATCAACGTTGGCTGGGAGAGCGCCCGTGATTTGCAGGGCGACTGCGTCGTTAAAAGTTCTCAGACGGGACTACCCACAGTTGCCACATCTAACAACAGCTTGTGGCTGTCTAGAAATCTTCTGGCTCAACAGACATGGACATGTAATCTCACCGATTCGCGAGGAGTTACCTTCACCTCAAGGGTGTAGACTAAGCATGGCAAAATTTGGGGCCGGGCCGGGCCGAGAAAAATTTTGGAGCGGGCCGGACCGAAAAAAATATTTTTTCGTTTTCTTTGATTTTTACATTGAAAAAAGGCATAAATTTTCGGTTGAGTCGGGCCGGGCCGGGCCGGGCCGTGAAAAATTTTGAAGCGGGCCGGCCCGTTGCCATGCTTGGTGTAGACTATTATTCATTTGGAGCTACGTCCTCCCGTGGCTCCACTTCATGTTTAGGATTATCATTTCATAATTATTTCACGTGAGTAAGAGAGTGATGTTTGATTCTTCGGCAGTCGGAACTTCCTTCCTAGTTCCGCTTTCTTCAGATGATCGCACTCGACAAATGAGGAAGGGATAAAAATGTTCATTCCAAGGCATTTAGTTTTCTTGGAGCTGAGGGTTATCTATATGGATTTGCCATGTGAATGTACAATTACAAAATACATCTCTCCCTTTTCTCTCATGATATCAGGTTGCAGCTGTTCTGTTCCATAGTTTTGGTGCTCTGTGGTTACAGCTACAATTTTTGTGTTTTTGCGCTCGTGCTCAGGTCAAAAGGAACACAGTTCTGAGAATTGTGGTTCTTCTCATTTCGTAGTTGTTCTCTTTATTCAAACAAGCACTTTCGTTTGTTGTTTAACCCTTGAAAATGGAGAACGGAAAAAAAACAAAAAGTGGTGTTTGTTCATTTGGCGATTAGGCATCTATTTCAATCGTTTCCTCATTCCCAGCAGTATGAAAAGAGAGAGAGATGGAGAGGAGAAAGAGACATATAGAGAGATTCCTCAACAAGAAAGTTGAACTTTGAATCTTCCAGACTACACTTATCTTTTGATTCTACTTTAATCCCGCCTTCACTACAATCTCCTTCCGGTGATTTCACATGTAATTGCTAGCGGAAATCTCTTCCTCCGCAAAGATGACTATGGATGCCACCTCCGTTCTTGTTCTTCGAACGGTAGCCACAACAGAAGCCTTCTTGGCCGTCTCACTCAACTCCGTCGTCATCTACATGGTCTTGGCACACTCTCCGAAAGAATTCAGAAACTTTGCCTCTCTTATCCTTTGGTCATCTATTGCACAAATATTATCGGGTCTTGCTGCATGGATGTCAATAGGACAGGTCGTAGCTACAACGGTGGATGGAACAGCCGTCATAGCTGTGTATGGAATGGGGGCTCTATTCGGACCTAAGATAGCCTTCCTTCTGGATGCATTCACTTTCATCCCTGGAGTAGTGGTTCTTTGGCTGCCTCAATTCAGCATGGGCTATCGCATATATCTATTTCATTATGAGCCGGCTAGGAGGAGGTACCTGTTCCTCACTCTTCTATTGATCGTTTCTCCGTTTGTATGGATTCAGGTAACTTGATTGTTTTGTGTCTCTTTATTTCTTCCTCTGTCTCCCACGCAAACAGTCACCCTCACAGCACGCGCGCGTACTAAGTCACTCACTCACTCAAGTCTTACCCTGATATATTGCACTCACAAGGTTCAGATTTACAAAGTCCAGCAGTACTGCCCGGCGAATGAAATTTTCGACCAAATGTCAGGCTTAAAAGAACGGTTAGAGGGCTACGTAGTCTTTGGAGTCCGCCCGGCCTTCCGATCGTTGGGAGGTAGCATACCAAGAATTCTCTTTTTATTCAAGTTTCAGGCAAAAGCTTTGGTTTATAAAAGGTTCGGCGCTTTTACCTGTTGCCTAGAAACTCTAATTCTACGTCAAATCCTACTCTGGGATATTCGCCGTATAAGAAAAAAGTTTTCGAGCATGGAAAGTAAAACAAAGATTTTACAGAAGGAAACAGTTTGGGTGAGGGATGTGCTCTTCAAAAGAACGTTGATTTAGATTCTGACAATCCAAGAAACGATTCCGCTTATTCTGGCGATCGCCATGATATTCTCAGTCTTTTCTCCCAAAAACCACACGATTCCAATGAATAGCTTAACTTTTGTCATTGCACTGGTTCAACTGTTCGTAGAGCCATTGGCTGTGCTTATTTGTCTACCCAACTACAGAAATGTTATAAAGACGTCGCTTTGTGGAAAGAAGAGAGCAAAAGTGATCAAAGTGCCTTCCATTGGCACTAGTAGTCAGTTAGTTTAAGAAATAAATGTAACAAAGATATTTGTTGGATCAAACTATTGGATTGAACCGAACTTGTTATTATCTTATTTTGGTCATGAAGTCATGGAGATCACTGCATCCGATGCATGAATAAACGGCAGAATGCAGGTGAAAAAGAAGGGCATGTAAAAAAAACCAGAGTAAAGATATCAAACAGGCAGGCAAAGCTGGATTCCCCGTGAAATTTTAGCTATGGTTTCTTTTGCAAGTTTCCTCAAATTCCTACAGAAAACCACCTTTTAAAGCCCAGAAGCAAGTCAGTACTTGTTAAAATTCGGTTGCTCGAAGTGGCCCTGCTCAGAAAAGTTGCGGAAAGCAGTGGCCCTGCTCAGAAAAGTTGAGGAAAGCAGTGGCCCTGCTCAGAAAAGTTGAGGAAAGCAGTGGCCCTGCTCAGAAAAGTTGAGGAAAGCAGTGGCCCTGCTTAGAAAAGTTGAGGAAAGCAGTGGCCCTGCTCAGAAAAGTTGAGGAAAGCAGTGGCCCTGCTCAGAAAAGTTGAGGAAAGCAGTGGCCCTGCTCAGAAAAGTTGAGGAAAACAGTGGCCCTGCTCAGAAAAGTTGAGGAAAGCAGTGGCCCTGCTCAGAAAAGTTGAGGAAAACAGTGGCCCTGCTCAGAAAAGTTGAGGAAAACAGTGGCCCTGCTCAGAAAACATGTGGAAAACAGTGGCCCTGCTCAGTGAGCTGAGGATTCCTGTGGCTTCGCTGTGGAAAGCCAAGGCTTGCACGCTGTTTACGCTCTCTGTACACTGAAGACCACGTAGCAGAAAATTTTGCTGAGGTGGCGCACTCTAATTTTCGTTTTCCTGTTTATGTCTCTTGTGTTTCTCCGTTTTTACTGTGTGATTTTTATAAAAATTATTTAGAACGTATTTATTATTGTCATCTATGCCTAAAATACCGAATATTCGCTAGATTGTGTGTGAATGATCATGTTTTCGATGTGACAACATCCTTTCTGATATTTTCTCCCTTTGTTTACATCCTTGTTTTCCCGTCCTTAAAGAAAGTTTTTCGAAGTTTTGGAATCCTGGAAATGTCAAATAGCACCATCCTTCACAACCAACGCCGCCTGTCCTCTAGGTTAAGATCAAGCAGTTCTGGTCTGATGGGGTCCGTTTTTACCGTAGGGCGTGCGGTTCGGATAGGGTGTATTCCTTCGATCCTGCTCAGGGTCGCTCAGAAGACAGATCTGCCGATTGGAACCTACAGCAAGGCGGTGTTGCTTTTGATTTATATGCTCCCTAACACTTGTTTTATTTCCTCGTTTACCATGAATGTCTCTCTCTTGTTGTGCTTCCAGGAATTGTTCTTCATAGATTACTGCAGGAATTTTGATTTTCGTCCAGCTACAAGAATCTACCGACAGAGCTTCATTAACCTTGAGATGCAGCCGCGTCAACCGTAAGTGTTTTACTTTATTTAGGATGTTTTTGATTTTTGTTGTACATTTTGAGAACGACCTTGTTTTGAGTCCATCGCTCTATTCGCTGGTGTAAATGTAGAACACCACCTTTCTTCGCGACCAGTTCCACCTGTTTTGTATGTCCGATCGAGCTGCCCAGATTGAGGTCCATTCTTACCGATTGAATGTGGTTAGGATTAGGGTGGTTTAGCCCTACGACCCTGTTCAGGGTCGCTCAGAAGGCAGTCTTGATGGATTCAGACAGTCAGGCGGTCTTGGCCAGCAATACATTCTTTTGCTGTTGTCTAAATTCCAAATTCTCCCCCCCCCCCTGAGGCTGTCGTCATAGTATGTAGCGATGGTTTTTTTGTAGACTGACATGAGAACCTATCATATTCCTGTTTCGCGGACCAGAAAACTGTAATATCTCGATTTCGTTCGCTCGGTGCTTTAAAACTAGGAGAATTAGTAAAACAGAACAGTGAAGACATCAAACACGCAAACAGAGAACACCACTGGATTCCCCGTGAAGTTTTAGCTATGGTTTCTTCTGCAAGTTTCCTCAAATTCCTACAGAAAACCACCTTTTAAAGCCCAGAAACACGTCTCTGCTTGTTAAAATTCGTTTGCTCGAAGTGGCCCTGCTCAGAAAAGTTGAGGAAAACAGTGGCCCTGCTCAGAAAAGTTAAGGAAAGCAGTAGCCCTGCTCAGAAAAGTTGAGGAAAGCAGTGGCCCTGTCCAGAAAAGTTGAGGAAAGCAGTGGCCCTGCTCAGAAAAGTTGTGGAAAGCAGTGGCCCTGCTCAGAAAAGTTGTGGAAAACAGTGGCCCTGCTCAGAAAAGTTGAGGAAAGCAGTGGTCCTGCTCAGAAAGTTGAGGAAAACAGTGGTCCTGCTCAGAAAAGTTGTGGAAAGCAGTGGCCCTGCTCAGAAAAGTTGTGGAAAGCAGTGGCCCTGCTCAGAAAAGTTAAGGAAAGCAGTAGCCCTGCTCAGAAAAGTTGAGGAAAGCAGTGGCCCTGTCCAGAAAAGTTGAGGAAAGCAGTGGCCCTGCTCAGAAAAGTTGTGGAAAGCAGTGGCCCTGCTCAGAAAAGTTGTGGAAAACAGTGGCCCTGCTCAGAAAAGTTGAGGAAAGCAGTGGCCCTGCTCAGAAAAGTTGAGGAAAACAGTGGTCCTGCTCAGAAAAGTTGTGGAAAACAGTGGCCCTGCTCAGAAAAGTTGAGGAAAACAGTGGCCCTGCTCAGAAAAGTTGAGGAAAACAGTGGCCCTGCTCAGAAAACATGTGGAAAACAGTGGCCCTGCTCAGTGAGCTGAGGATTCCTGTGGCTTCGCTGTGGAAAGCCAAGGCTTGCACGCGTCAGGCGGTGTTGTTTATGATTTCTGAGTTATCTTTCATTCCCTTAAACCAAAACACCGCTAGCGAGTATCTCTTTCTACGCTTTAACTCTGTTTTCAGCAATTGTTTTTTGTGAATCCTGCAGGAATTTTATCTACAACGTTCGTGAGAGTCCGCCACCAGAGCTTCAGTTAGCTGCGGAGGAAACCGCTGGAATCGTAAGTATGCTTCTAGTTTTTACGTTTAGGATTTTTGCTGTGCGTGTGGAGAACTACTTGAGTGTAGCCATCGCCCTGGGCTAGTGGTGGAAATGCAGAAGACCATCTTCGCGACCAATTCCACCTGCCATGTGTGTTCCCATCAAATTGTCCACCATGAGGTCCATTCTTACCGATTGAATGTGGTTAGGATTAGGGTGGTTTAGCCCTACGACCCTGTTCAGGGTCGCTCAGAAGGCAGTCTTGATGGATTCAGACAGTCAGGCGGTCTTGGCCAGCAATACATTCTTTTGCTGTTGTCTAAATTCCAAATTCTCCCCCCCCCCCCCCCTGAGGCTGTCGTCATAGTATGTAGCGATGGTTTTTTTTGTAGACTGACATGAGAACCTATCATATTCCTGTTTCGCGGACCAGAAAACTGTAATATCTCGATTTCGTTCGCTCGGTGCTTTAAAACTAGGAGAATTAGTAAAACAGAACGGTGAAGACATCAAACACGCAAACAGAGAACACCACTGGATTCCCCGTGAAGTTTTAGCTATGGTTTCTTTTGCAAGTTTCCTCAAATCCCTACAGAAAACCACCTTTTAAAGCCCAGAAACACGTCTCTGCTTGTTAAAATTCGTTTGCTCGAAGTGGCCCTGCTCAGAAAAGTTGAGGAAAACAGTGGCCCTGCTCAGAAAAGTTAAGGAAAGCAGTAGCCCTGCTCAGAAAAGTTGAGGAAAGCAGTGGCCCTGTCCAGAAAAGTTGAGGAAAGCAGTGGCCCTGCTCAGAAAAGTTGTGGAAAACAGTGGCCCTGCTCAGAAAAGTTGAGGAAAGCAGTGGCCCTGCTCAGAAAAGTTGAGGAAAGCAGTGGCTCTGCTAAGAAAAGTTGAGGAAAGCAGTGGCCCTGCTCAGAAAAGTTGTGGAAAACAGTGGCCCTGCTCAGAAAAGTTGAGGAAAGCAGTGGCCCTGCTCAGAAAAGTTTAGGAAAACAGTGGTCCTGCTCAGAAAGTTGAGGAAAACAGTGGTCCAGCTCAGAAAACATGTGGAAAACAGTGGCCCTGCTCAGTGAGCTGAGGATTCCTGTGGCTTCGCTGTGGAAAGCCAAGGCTTGCACGCTGTTTACGCTCTCTGTACACTGAATACCACGTAGCAGAAAATTTCGCTGATGTGTCGCCGTCTAATTTTCGATTACCTGTCGATTTCTCTTATCTTTTTCCGTATTTGCCGTGGGATTTTTATTAAAAATTATTTAGAACGTGTTTATTATTGTCATCTATGCTTAAAGTACCGAATACAACATCCATTCTGATAATCGTTGTGACAACATCCATTCTGATAATTTCTGCTATTGTTTACATACTTGTTTTGCCCGTTCCTTCTTTTAAACAAAAGTTTTCCGAGGTTTTGGAATCCTGGAAATGTCAAATAGCACCACACTTCACAACCAACGCCGCCTATCCTCTAGGTTGAGATGAAACAGTTCTTGTCTGATGAGATCCGTTTTAACCGTTGTGAGTGCGGTTCGGATTGGGTGTATTCCTTCGATCCTGTTCAGGGTCGCTCAGAAGACAGACCTGCCAATTTGAACCTACAGTCAGGCGGTGTTGTTTATGATTTCTGAGTTATCTTTCATTCCCTTAAACCAAAACACCGCTAGCGAGTATCTCTTTCTACGCTTTAACTCTGTTTTCAGCGATTGTTTTTGTGAATCCTGCAGGAATTTTATCTACAACGTTCGTGAGAGTCCGCCACCAGAGCTTCAGTTAGCTGCGGAGGAAACCGCTGGAATCGTAAGTATGCTTCTAGTTTTTACGTTTAGGATTTTTGCTGTGCGTGTGGAGAACTACTTGAGTGTAGCCATCGCCCTGGGCTAGTGGTGGAAATGCAGAAGACCATCTTCGCGACCAATTCCACCTGCCATGTGTGTTCCCATCAAATTGTCCACCATGAGGTCCATTCTTACCGAGTTAGTGCGGTTCGGATTAGGATGGTTTATCTCTACGATCCTGTTGAGGTTCGCTCAGAAGGCAGTTTTGATGGATTCAGACAGTCGGGCGGTTGAGATAGGCGAGATATTCTCTTGTTTAACGTCCAAATCTTACGTTCATCCCCCAGAGGCGGTCGCCAAGGTCTGTGCAGCTGTAGCGATGATTCTTTTGAAGACTGACGGGTGAGAACCAATCATGTTCCTGTTTCGCGGAACAGAAAACCCCATGAGACCTAGATTTGGTTCGCTCAGTGCTTCAAAAATAGTAAAACAGGACGTTTGATTGTCCTCTTTTTTGGAAGTTTTTACAAATTCCTTAAGAAAACTACCCTTTAAGCCCCGAAGCTTGTCTTAGGCTTTCAAAGTGGCCCTGTTCAGAAAAGCTGTGGACTTCTTTTGTTTATGTTTCGGTTGGCTCGGCTGCCCGGAGCACGCTACTCATGCGAATGGGATTTTGTCCTCCACGTTCCTATGTGGATCGGCTTAGATGTTAGATACTCCCAATAATTTTTAGAGAGCCGGCATTGTTGGTCTCGAAGAGAGCTCGGTTTGTTCTTTCTACAAATATAAACGTTCTTTTCAGTAGTTCTTCAAAAACCACGCTTTTTCTCATTCTTGTTTCTTGTTTGTGCGGCATAGGAGCACTGGTTGACGGCTGAATCGCACCCATACCTGAAGCGTGGATGGAGGCACTCTTGGAGGTGTTTGATGGATTTTTGGTGTCGCATCGTCAGTTGCTTTGGAATATTTTGTCCAGTTAATAAAAAGGTATTATGTGCGCCACCTCACCGAATTTTGTTCGAAGAATAGTACATTTAAGTTTTAAAATGACATTAAAGAAACGGCAAAACCGGCCTGCATTCTTCATTCTACATTTATGATCCGGTTTTTGTCGTTTATAGCATTTGCAGGAAAATCGGCTGGCATATCCCCCACGGCGGGACCAGCGATACCAGCCGCAGAAGTGAGGACGGACCCGGCCCTCATCCAAGAAATCCGTACTTGGTACGGTAATTCCTTCAAAATACATTGGATACACCCCCAAACACCTGATTATGGGGTTATATCCAGTACCTTGATCAGGTGTATGGGGGTGTATCCAATGTGTTTTGAAGGAATTACCGTACCAAGTACGGATTTCTTGGATGAGGGCCGGGTCCGTCCACACTTCCACGAGATCCCACCGTGTCCCTTAAAAGCTTGGGATATATCAAGTTTGAGCGTTTTCGCATGAAGGTTGCGGTTGAATTTGTTTACAGAAGAAACTTTTAGCACTGAAACCATTAGTTATTGAAACGTTACTCGGTACTATTGTTGTCAGATTTACGAGCATTGTGATTTCAAACACACAGTTTCAGATGCGAAAAATTTAAAAATAAAATCAATCAGCATTTCGCATTGCAAATTGGGTTAATAATCGGTCAGTGACACTTAAAATGTTGCGGTTATATAATTCTATCGACTGAACGTCATGACTAGCATCAATTTGTTTCGCAGAAATAAATACAAGAATGTTTCAAATGGTTTATAACATTTTCTGAACAGTAGAGATTTTCGATGAGACGCTGATGACGACTCTTTGGGGCCTTGAACGGCAGAACCACCCTCGCATCGCAGTTCTGTAGGTGGGTATACATATTAAAACAGCCAGTGGATCTACGATCAACTGGATTCCAGCGATGGCGAAAGTTAGACTATTCAGAATAGGAATTGTGTGGTTTTTCAGGGAAAATACAGAAACCCACATGGAAACGGACAAAATCAAGGGGATCATCCCTTGGATAGTCAGCATCTGAATCCGTTAAGTTCTCTTTGCTGTTTCTTACCCAAATTGACTCCTTGTTCATTATTGTTGACCCAACGACTCCTGTAGAGAATTTCCGTCTTATACGACGAATATCCCACAAAAGAATTTGACGAACAACTAGGGTTTCAATGGAACAAGAAACGGCTCCCAGTCGAACGTACACTAGAGCAGTGGTCTGAAACAAAACGTTTAACTTTTTCAAATCTTCTTTGAGACCGTCCAATTATCTGCGGGGTACTTGATTCCAAAAACAAGGCAGCCTTCCAACTTTGCCTGTAAATCTGGGAGCTGAGCGAAAAGTTCGGCTGGTGGACAGTACTGCTGAAGTTTGTAGATCTGCAAATGTTTTCCATAAAAGCCGTGACGGGCATGAATTGTTCCACCACTTATTGTAATACAGCACTGCCCACAGTATTCACAAACTGACTTCCTCACTCATTCACCCACTCAATCACTCATTTATTGACTCACTCGCGCGCACACACACACATACACACACATACACACATACACACACACACACACACACACACACACACCTGAATCCATATAAACGGCGAAAGAATGACCAGTAATACGAGAAAAAGATATCTTCGTTTGGCTGACTCGTAATGAAATAGGTAGATTCGATAAGCCATGCTAAACTGAGGTATCCACATTACAATTACTCCAGGGATGAAAACGAATGCATCGACGACGAAGGCTGTTTTTGGCCCGAGGAGAGCCCCTAGGCCGTAGGATACGATCACGGAAGTTCCATCCTTGGTAGTGGCTACAATCTGATGGATGGACATCCATCCAGTGAAAGTGGCTACAATCTGGGCAATCGAGGACCAGAGGATGAGACTGGCAAAGTTGCGGAATTCCTTGGGAGAATGTGCCAACACCAAGTAGATGACGATTGAGTTTAAGGAAAAGGACAGGAAGGCTTCGGCTGTGGTAACGATGCGGAGAACAAGAATGGAAGTGGGATCCATGGCCATGGAGGAAGTCCTTTCTGAACTTTGATTCTAAATTTGACGATGGGAAGGACAAAGTAATTACCGGAAAATAACATGGAATTAAAGGGGGAATTGCCACACGAGGCTAGAATAACGATTGTTTATAAACGGAGGTGTTTAATTTTGTATCAAAAGTAGGCGGATGAGAGGTTTCTCAGCAAAAGTTCTAATGTCTTGGAGGGGAAAAGGAACAGAAAAAAGGCATTTAGGTTCAAAGGATTCAAGAAGTTCCGGTGTTACTAGGGAATTCTATTGTTCCTGAAGTGAAAATAAAAGTTCAATGGTACATTTTTGTGGTCGACCGAGTGATGCTCGTTGGCCTCAAACGTTTGCCTACAAATTCGCTTTTGTATTGTTTTTTCCTACTGTGTCACATCCATGAAATCAGAACATAACGAATAAAACTGCTTCAAGGGGATTTAACGAGAGAGGAGGGACAAAAAACGCTAGCATAATTTTATGGTCCATCAACTGATTTTCTGAGTGTCTAAAACGCCTCTGGGAGTATATAAGATTCTGATGAAACATAGACATATAAAAGCTTTTAAAATTTGGGAAGTTTTAAGTGTAGTAAAACCTATTTAAAACACATCTGCCTGACTTTAATCAAGGGGAAATGTGACCTACAGTCATTGACTTTCCTTTTGCCTTAATTTTAGCTAATTTCATGAACGTTTTAAAAAGATGTTTCGTTTTATAAGCCGAATAAATAAGCGTTCCTCTTATGAAAAAAGATATCTGTTGTGTGAAAGAGCAATCCACGCTTCAGCGAGTGCAAATAAATTCGAGCACAGAGCGTTTTAGGCTTACGGCTCAGATGTTTGAGTTTTTTTATAATGCAAATTTCTATGAGAGATTTTATAAGATGAAGCTATAAACGCCAACGCCGGAAGGACCATAAACATTATGGAATATAAGGTCGTTCTTCGGGAACTTATGCGGGAACTACATCATCAGGGGGTGCGAAGGCGTGGTTTTAATAAGCAATCGGTAGTTTAGAAGGATGAGAGTAAATACACACACACTCACACACACACACACACACACACACACACACACACAAACTAAATTTTTAAATTTGAGTTTTAATTTCTCGACAAGCCAACTTCGTACTTTACAAGTGCGCATGATTTCTCTTGTTTGCGGAACAAATTTGTTTAACCAGTAATGGCGCTGACCATGAGCAAATGTTGCGATCGAGATAATTTAATCGGGAAAATATACTCTCATTGGTTTCTGAAGAGTGTTTCAACACATACGTAACTAAGAGTGACAGGCTGACACCACACACGTCCAGGCTGACAAAAATATAGTCGCCAAGGATTGCCGGCTGACCGCCCATCTCCCGGGCCGGGTCGGGCCTTAAGACGCCGTCTCTGTAAGACTCGAGCAGCCTTCATAAGGCCAGTGACATGGAAAAAATCGGATTTTCTGAAAACTCGTGTGGGACCTTCCTAAGACCCAAATATGAAGTCCTGAAACTTTTGGGCTCATGTGATTTTTTATTCCCGGGCTACGGTAGTTTGAAGTTGGGTAGGGTGAAAAATCAAAATGCACCAAAAAGTTGACTTATATATGTTTTCTGACGGCAAATGTAATTTCAAAAACATCTGTAACTAAATAATTTTCAAAATCGTAGCAAATAAAAAAGTTATCGTCAAAAAATGCAAAATTTTGAAGTTTTTTTACGTTCTCCGAAAATTTTTCAATTGGTGTAAGAAAATAACAATTATATTTCAATTTTAGACATCATTTGGCATAACTTTTGTTTTAACACCAAAAAAATCGGTAGGTACTCATGTTCTCAAAAATGCGTTTGAAAAAGTATCCTCTTTTTCGGTTCAGCATGTTCAAGACCAGATTTTGCTTGAACGTGATTGGCAGGCACCAGAAACGCGGAATAATTGATTATTAAGTTGGTTAAACGTAGGCAAAACAAAATATCAGAGGGCGGATTCGAACCCGGGTCGCGATATTTGTAAGTGTGGACGTTGCCGCTCTGCCACGGTGTCGATCTCGCGCTGTCAGCAAGTTAATTACAAAGCGCGCCCTCGAATCACGTTCAAGCTGCCAATCACGTTCAAGCTGCCAATCACGTTCAAGCAAAATCTGGTCTTGAACATGCTGAACCGAAAAAGAGGATACTTTTTCAAACGCATTTTTGAGAACATGAGTACCTACCGATTTTTTTGGTGTTAAAACAAAAGTTGTGCCAAATGATGTCTAAAATTGAAATATAATTGTTATTTTCTTACACCAATTGAAAAATTTTCGGAGAACGTAAAAAAACTTCAAAATTTTGCATTTTTTGACGATAACTTTTTTATTTGCTACGATTTTGAAAATTATTTAGTTACAGATGTTTTTGAAATTACATTTGCCGTCAGAAAACATATATAAGTCAACTTTTTGGTGCATTTTGATTTTTCACCCTACCCAACTTCAAACTACCGTAGCCCGGGAATAAAAAATCACATGAGCCCAAAAGTTTCAGGACTTCATATTTGGGTCTTAGGAAGGTCCCACACGAGTTTTCAGAAAATCCGATTTTTTCCATGTCACTGGCCTTATGAAGGCTGCTCGAGTCTTACAGAGACGGCGTCTTAAGGCCCGACCCGGCCCGGGAGATGGGCGGTCAGCCGGCAATCCTTGGCGACTATATTTTTGTCAGCCTGGACGTGTGTGGTGTCAGCCTGTCACTCTTAGTTACGTATGTGTTGAAACACTCTTCAGAAACCAATGAGAGTATATTTTCCCGATTAAATTATCTCGATCGCAACATTTGCTCATGGTCAGCGCCATTACTGGTTAAACAAATTTGTTCCGCAAACAAGAGAAATCATGCGCACTTGTAAAGTACGAAGTTGGCTTGTCGAGAAATTAAAACTCAAATTTAAAAATTTAGTTTGTGTGTGTGTGTGTGTGTGTGTGTGTGTGTGTGTGTGTGAGTGTGTGTGTATTTACTCTCATCCTTCTAAACTACCGATTGCTTATTAAAACCACGCCTTCGCACCCCCTGATGATGTAGTTCCCGCATAAGTTCCCGAAGAACGACCTTATATTCCATAATGTTTATGGTCCTTCCGGCGTTGGCGTTTATAGCTTCATCTTATAAAATCTCTCATAGAAATTTGCATTATAAAAAAACTCAAACATCTGAGCCGTAAGCCTAAAACGCTCTGTGCTCGAATTTATTTGCACTCGCTGAAGCGTGGATTGCTCTTTCACACAACAGATATCTTTTTTCATAAGAGGAACGCTTATTTATTCGGCTTATAAAACGAAACATCTTTTTAAAACGTTCATGAAATTAGCTAAAATTAAGGCAAAAGGAAAGTCAATGACTGTAGGTCACATTTCCCCTTGATTAAAGTCAGGCAGATGTGTTTTAAATAGGTTTTACTACACTTAAAACTTCCCAAATTTTAAAAGCTTTTATATGTCTATGTTTCATCAGAATCTTATATACTCCCAGAGGCGTTTTAGACACTCAGAAAATCAGTTGATGGACCATAAAATTATGCTAGCGTTTTTTGTCCCTCCTCTCTCGTTAAATCCCCTTGAAGCAGTTTTATTCGTTATGTTCTGATTTCATGGATGTGACACAGTAGGAAAAAACAATACAAAAGCGAATTTGTAGGCAAACGTTTGAGGCCAACGAGCATCACTCGGTCGACCACAAAAATGTACCATTGAACTTTTATTTTCACTTCAGGAACAATAGAATTCCCTAGTAACACCGGAACTTCTTGAATCCTTTGAACCTAAATGCCTTTTTTCTGTTCCTTTTCCCCTCCAAGACATTAGAACTTTTGCTGAGAAACCTCTCATCCGCCTACTTTTGATACAAAATTAAACACCTCCGTTTATAAACAATCGTTATTCTAGCCTCGTGTGGCAATTCCCCCTTTAATTCCATGTTATTTTCCGGTAATTACTTTGTCCTTCCCATCGTCAAATTTAGAATCAAAGTTCAGAAAGGACTTCCTCCATGGCCATGGATCCCACTTCCATTCTTGTTCTCCGCATCGTTACCACAGCCGAAGCCTTCCTGTCCTTTTCCTTAAACTCAATCGTCATCTACTTGGTGTTGGCACATTCTCCCAAGGAATTCCGCAACTTTGCCAGTCTCATCCTCTGGTCCTCGATTGCCCAGATTGTAGCCACTTTCACTGGATGGATGTCCATCCATCAGATTGTAGCCACTACCAAGGATGGAACTTCCGTGATCGTATCCTACGGCCTAGGGGCTCTCCTCGGGCCAAAAACAGCCTTCGTCGTCGATGCATTCGTTTTCATCCCTGGAGTAATTGTAATGTGGATACCTCAGTTTAGCATGGCTTATCGAATCTACCTATTTCATTACGAGTCAGCCAAACGAAGATATCTTTTTCTCGTATTACTGGTCATTCTTTCGCCGTTTATATGGATTCAGGTGTGTGTGTGTGTGTGTGTGTGTGTGTATGTGTGTATGTGTGTGTATGTGTGTGTGTGCGCGCGAGTGAGTCAATAAATGAGTGATTGAGTGGGTGAATGAGTGAGGAAGTCAGTTTGTGAATACTGTGGGCAGTGCTGTATTACAATAAGTGGTGGAACAATTCATGCCCGTCACGGCTTTTATGGAAAACATTTGCAGATCTACAAACTTCAGCAGTACTGTCCACCAGCCGAACTTTTCGCTCAGCTCCCAGATTTACAGGCAAAGTTGGAAGGCTGCCTTGTTTTTGGAATCAAGTACCCCGCAGATAATTGGACGGTCTCAAAGAAGATTTGAAAAAGTTAAACGTTTTGTTTCAGACCACTGCTCTAGTGTACGTTCGACTGGGAGCCGTTTCTTGTTCCATTGAAACCCTAGTTGTTCGTCAAATTCTTTTGTGGGATATTCGTCGTATAAGACGGAAATTCTCTACAGGAGTCGTTGGGTCAACAATAATGAACAAGGAGTCAATTTGGGTAAGAAACAGCAAAGAGAACTTAACGGATTCAGATGCTGACTATCCAAGGGATGATCCCCTTGATTTTGTCCGTTTCCATGTGGGTTTCTGTATTTTCCCTGAAAAACCACACAATTCCTATTCTGAATAGTCTAACTTTCGCCATCGCTGGAATCCAGTTGATCGTAGATCCACTGGCTGTTTTAATATGTATACCCACCTACAGAACTGCGATGCGAGGGTGGTTCTGCCGTTCAAGGCCCCAAAGAGTCGTCATCAGCGTCTCATCGAAAATCTCTACTGTTCAGAAAATGTTATAAACCATTTGAAACATTCTTGTATTTATTTCTGCGAAACAAATTGATGCTAGTCATGACGTTCAGTCGATAGAATTATATAACCGCAACATTTTAAGTGTCACTGACCGATTATTAACCCAATTTGCAATGCGAAATGCTGATTGATTTTATTTTTAAATTTTTCGCATCTGAAACTGTGTGTTTGAAATCACAATGCTCGTAAATCTGACAACAATAGTACCGAGTAACGTTTCAATAACTAATGGTTTCAGTGCTAAAAGTTTCTTCTGTAAACAAATTCAACCGCAACCTTCATGCGAAAACGCTCAAACTTGATATATCCCAAGCTTTTAAGGGACACGGTGGGATCTCGTGGAAGTGTGGACGGACCCGGCCCTCATCCAAGAAATCCGTACTTGGTACGGTAATTCCTTCAAAACACATTGGATACACCCCCATACACCTGATCAAGGTACTGGATATAACCCCATAATCAGGTGTTTGGGGGTGTATCCAATGTATTTTGAAGGAATTACCGTACCAAGTACGGATTTCTTGGATGAGGGCCGGGTCCGTCCTCACTTCTGCGGCTGGTATCGCTGGTCCCGCCGTGGGGGATATGCCAGCCGATTTTCCTGCAAATGCTATAAACGACAAAAACCGGATCATAAATGTAGAATGAAGAATGCAGGCCGGTTTTGCCGTTTCTTTAATGTCATTTTAAAACTTAAATGTACTATTCTTCGAACAAAATTCGGTGAGGTGGCGCACATAATACCTTTTTATTAACTGGACAAAATATTCCAAAGCAACTGACGATGCGACACCAAAAATCCATCAAACACCTCCAAGAGTGCCTCCATCCACGCTTCAGGTATGGGTGCGATTCAGCCGTCAACCAGTGCTCCTATGCCGCACAAACAAGAAACAAGAATGAGAAAAAGCGTGGTTTTTGAAGAACTACTGAAAAGAACGTTTATATTTGTAGAAAGAACAAACCGAGCTCTCTTCGAGACCAACAATGCCGGCTCTCTAAAAATTATTGGGAGTATCTAACATCTAAGCCGATCCACATAGGAACGTGGAGGACAAAATCCCATTCGCATGAGTAGCGTGCTCCGGGCAGCCGAGCCAACCGAAACATAAACAAAAGAAGTCCACAGCTTTTCTGAACAGGGCCACTTTGAAAGCCTAAGACAAGCTTCGGGGCTTAAAGGGTAGTTTTCTTAAGGAATTTGTAAAAACTTCCAAAAAAGAGGACAATCAAACGTCCTGTTTTACTATTTTTGAAGCACTGAGCGAACCAAATCTAGGTCTCATGGGGTTTTCTGTTCCGCGAAACAGGAACATGATTGGTTCTCACCCGTCAGTCTTCAAAAGAATCATCGCTACAGCTGCACAGACCTTGGCGACCGCCTCTGGGGGATGAACGTAAGATTTGGACGTTAAACAAGAGAATATCTCGCCTATCTCAACCGCCCGACTGTCTGAATCCATCAAAACTGCCTTCTGAGCGAACCTCAACAGGATCGTAGAGATAAACCATCCTAATCCGAACCGCACTAACTCGGTAAGAATGGACCTCATGGTGGACAATTTGATGGGAACACACATGGCAGGTGGAATTGGTCGCGAAGATGGTCTTCTGCATTTCCACCACTAGCCCAGGGCGATGGCTACACTCAAGTAGTTCTCCACACGCACAGCAAAAATCCTAAACGTAAAAACTAGAAGCATACTTACGATTCCAGCGGTTTCCTCCGCAGCTAACTGAAGCTCTGGTGGCGGACTCTCACGAACGTTGTAGATAAAAATCCTGCAGGATTCACAAAAACAATCGCTGAAAACAGAGTTAAAGCGTAGAAAGAGATACTCGCTAGCGGTGTTTTGGTTTAAGGGAATGAAAGATAACCCAGAAACCATAAACAACACCGCCTGACTGTAGGTTCAAATTGGCAGGTCTGTCTTCTGAGCGACCCTGAACAGGATCGAAGGAATACACCCAATCCGAACCGCACTCACAACGGTTAAAACGGATCTCATCAGACAAGAACTGTTTCATCTCAACCTAGAGGATAGGCGGCGTTGGTTGTGAAGTGTGGTGCTATTTGACATTTCCAGGATTCCAAAACCTCGGAAAACTTTTGTTTAAAAGAAGGAACGGGCAAAACAAGTATGTAAACAATAGCAGAAATTATCAGAATGGATGTTGTCACAACGATTATCAGAATGGATGTTGTATTCGGTACTTTAAGCATAGATGACAATAATAAACACGTTCTAAATAATTTTTAATAAAAATCCCACGGCAAATACGGAAAAAGATAAGAGAAATCGACAGGTAATCGAAAATTAGACGGCGACACATCAGCGAAATTTTCTGCTACGTGGTATTCAGTGTACAGAGAGCGTAAACAGCGTGCAAGCCTTGGCTTTCCACAGCGAAGCCACAGGAATCCTCAGCTCACTGAGCAGGGCCACTGTTTTCCACATGTTTTCTGAGCTGGACCACTGTTTTCCTCAACTTTCTGAGCAGGACCACTGTTTTCCTAAACTTTTCTGAGCAGGGCCACTGCTTTCCTCAACTTTTCTGAGCAGGGCCACTGTTTTCCACAACTTTTCTGAGCAGGGCCACTGCTTTCCTCAACTTTTCTTAGCAGAGCCACTGCTTTCCTCAACTTTTCTGAGCAGGGCCACTGCTTTCCTCAACTTTTCTGAGCAGGGCCACTGTTTTCCACAACTTTTCTGAGCAGGGCCACTGCTTTCCTCAACTTTTCTGGACAGGGCCACTGCTTTCCTCAACTTTTCTGGACAGGGCCACTGCTTTCCTCAACTTTTCTGAGCAGGGCTACTGCTTTCCTTAACTTTTCTGAGCAGGGCCACTGTTTTCCTCAACTTTTCTGAGCAGGGCCACTTCGAGCAAACGAATTTTAACAAGCAGAGACGTGTTTCTGGGCTTTAAAAGGTGGTTTTCTGTAGGGATTTGAGGAAACTTGCAAAAGAAACCATAGCTAAAACTTCACGGGGAATCCAGTGGTGTTCTCTGTTTGCGTGTTTGATGTCTTCACCGTTCTGTTTTACTAATTCTCCTAGTTTTAAAGCACCGAGCGAACGAAATCGAGATATTACAGTTTTCTGGTCCGCGAAACAGGAATATGATAGGTTCTCATGTCAGTCTACAAAAAAAACCATCGCTACATACTATGACGACAGCCTCAGGGGGGGGGGAGAATTTGGAATTTAGACAACAGCAAAAGAATGTATTGCTGGCCAAGACCGCCTGACTGTCTGAATCCATCAAGACTGCCTTCTGAGCGACCCTGAACAGGGTCGTAGGGCTAAACCACCCTAATCCTAACCACATTCAATCGGTAAGAATGGACCTCATGGTGGACAATTTGATGGGAACACACATGGCAGGTGGAATTGGTCGCGAAGATGGTCTTCTGCATTTCCACCACTAGCCCAGGGCGATGGCTACACTCAAGTAGTTCTCCACACGCACAGCAAAAATCCTAAACGTAAAAACTAGAAGCATACTTACGATTCCAGCGGTTTCCTCCGCAGCTAACTGAAGCTCTGGTGGCGGACTCTCACGAACGTTGTAGATAAAATTCCTGCAGGATTCACAAAAAACAATCGCTGAAAACAGAGTTAAAGCGTAGAAAGAGATACTCGCTAGCGGTGTTTTGGTTTAAGGGAATGAAAGATAACTCAGAAATCATAAACAACACCGCCTGACTGTAGGTTCAAATTGGCAGGTCTGTCTTCTGAGCGACCCTGAACAGGATCGAAGGAATACACCCAATCCGAACCGCACTCACAACGGTAAAAACGGATCTCATCAGACAAGAACTGTTTGATCTCAGCCTAGAGGATAGGCGGCGTTGGTTGTGAAGTGTGGTGCTATTTGACATTTGTAGGATTCCAAAACCTCGGAAAACTTTTGTTTAAAAGAAGGAACGGGCAAAACAAGTATGTAAACAATAGCAGAAATTATCAGAATGGATGTTGTCACAACGATTATCAGAATGGATGTTGTATTCGGTACTTTAAGCATAGATGACAATAATAAACACGTTCTAAATAATTTTTAATAAAAATCCCACGGCAAATACGGAAAAAGATAAGAGAAATCGACAGGTAATCGAAAATTAGACGGCGACACATCAGCGAAATTTTCTGCTACGTGGTATTCAGTGTACAGAGAGCGTAAACAGCGTGCAAGCCTTGGCTTTCCACAGCGAAGCCACAGGAATCCTCAGCTCACTGAGCAGGGCCACTGTTTTCCACATGTTTTCTGAGCAGGACCACTGTTTTCCTCAACTTTCTGAGCAGGACCACTGTTTTCCTCAACTTTTCTGAGCAGGGCCACTGCTTTCCTCAACTTTTCTGAGCAGGGCCACTGTTTTCCACAACTTTTCTGAGCAGGGCCACTGTTTTCCACAACTTTTCTGAGCAGGGCCACTGCTTTCCTCAACTTTTCTTAGCAGAGCCACTGCTTTCCTCAACTTTTCTGAGCAGGGCCACTGTTTTCCTCAACTTTTCTGGACAGGGCCACTTTCAGCAACCGAATTTGAACAAGCCCTGTCGTGTTTCTGGGATTAAAAGGTTGTTTTCTGTAGGAATTTGGGAAAACTCCCAAAAAAAAATATAGCTAAAATTTCATGGGGAATCGAGTGGTGCTCTCCTTTTCTCTTCTTCTTTTGCTTCTTGCTTCTTCTTTTGCAAGATCTTCTAATTTTGAAGAATCGAGCAAGCTAATCTAGATGTTAAGGTTTTCTGTTCCGCGGTTCCGCGGAAAGACACGGTTCAAAAAAGGGAAATTGAACATGGAAAGAAACACACTGCAACTTCGACAAAGACAAAAAATGACACGAAACGATTTATTTGTCCGTTACAGTTTTTCTGTGATCACTTTTTCGTCCGTCCGTCGTGTAGTTGCCCTCCACGCTCTCAGAAGCCGTCTTCTTCCCCGCCGACTTCCCTGGCAGCCGCTTGCTCGTCTGGTTCTTCTTCGGCGGCTGCTTGTCCTTGCTTCATCACTCTCTTCGAATTAGTCTCCTCGAAAAATTTCCATTTTTACAACAAAAACTTCAACTCCCCCTCTTTGTCCCCTTTTTCTGAGGAGTCTGAGGAGTGCTCTTGGGCATCGACGAGGCCCTATTCCGAACGAGATTTGGGCTCTTGGAGGCCGGCTTGGCCCCTCGCATCTTGGCCTGCTTCTGCTGCACCTCCTTCGTCCGGAGGATCACTCGCTCCTTGTTCTTCTGCTCGTCTATCAACTCGTGGATGCAGTACCTGTGCAGACTCTCGGCCATCTTCTCCATTGAGGGGCGTTTTGGAGTCTCCACCTCCCAGCACCGGGGGATCAGCACCTTCAGCTCAGGGTACCACTTGATGTGGTCGATCGGGGGACGGAATGTCTTCTTGCTGATCTTAAAGGAAAAGGTATTCCTCTGTCTATTCCTCTCTCTCTCTCTCTCTCTCTCTCTCTCTCTCTCTCTCTCTGTCTCACTCAAATTCTCTTTCTACTCACATTGGCCCTGATGAACGCCGTGTCGTAGCCGACGAAAGGCTCCTTTCCCTCGTTGAAAATCTCCCAGACCAACATTCCGTAGGACCAAACGTCGCTTTCCCGAGTGTAGATTCTGTGCAAGAGCACTTCAGGAGCAGACCAGCGAATGGGCACTCTTTCTCCTACAGGCACTTCGAACCTTCTTCCGTGGACCGAAAGGCCAAAGTCCGACAGTTTCACCATCTTTCCGCCCTCCTCCACCAAACAGTTTCTGGCCGCAATGTCTCTGAAAGATACACATCTCTCTCTCTCTCTCTCTCTCTCTCTCTCTTCTCTCTCTCAAAACCTCACCTGTGCATGCGGTTTCTCTTATGCAAGTAGGCCAATCCAGCAGCCACGTCATAGGCAAAGCTCGTCTTGTGGAGCGCCGTCAGCTGAGGGTTCTTCTTGACAGCAGAGAGAGACCGTTGGGGCCAGCGGGGGGCGAGGGGAGGCGCGGGAGGGGAGGGGTCCTTGATGTTCAGCAAGGGGACAAGTCGCTTATTGGTCCGGTTACGCCTAGGGCCATACCTCGACTTCTCGAGAGAGCCTCCTGTCGAGAGAGCCTCCTTTGACCATCTCCATCACAATGTAGACATCGGCCTCTGAGATGCATCTTCTCCAGCTGCGGCTTTGTCTCCTCCGTCATTCTTATCTGAATTCCTCAGTTTTCACTTGTTCTAGGTGCATCTCACCAGCTTCACAGCCACTTCGACTTCGACCATGCCGGCCTTCTTCTGAACCTGGAGCATTCCACTGTGCCCCTCTCCGTAGGCACCCTCTCCAATATCTTGCTAATGAGGCGGATGTACTCCTTCCGCAGCTCCCAAGCCTGACGAGCAACTGGCTTCATGGGAACGACTCCTTCGAAAACAGGAATTCCCTTCGTCATGTGCGAGAGAGAGAGAGAGGACCCACCTGGAATCCTTTGTTTTCGTTGTCAAACTGCTTCATGAGGAAGTCTCCCTGGTTCACGAGGAGGTCGTCCACATCGGCGGCCGGCAGAATCCCGTGGTACCACTCGTCCTTGTCCACTTCGGCCATGATGGAAGGGCTGATTTGGAAGAGGGGCTCCTTTGCCTTCTTGCTCCCATCCAGAGATCTCATATCGAGAGAAGGGGCGTCTCGGTACGACTTGTCAGATCGTTCCACGTCCGCCGAGTCGTTCGTCTTTTTCTCCTTTTCCATGACTGTCGGTTCCTTCAATTGCGGGTCTTTTACCGCCTTCTGAAAATAACTGTAAAAAGTGTGAGTGGAGGACTGCTTACGTCGTCGTCGGAAGGAGTACTCATAGTGACAACCGCCGTCAAGGAGACTGAGTTGGGAAATGAGGCAAGAGGCGAATGAGACAAGATGAGAAACTCCACGCCACGGGGCAAACGCAGCCGAATTTGACTTTCACTTTTATGTTTTTCTTTCACTTCTAATCGACTTTTTTCAGTGAGCGATACTTGAGCCAAGAGCTGTACGAGAAGACAAATGAAGTCTCAAACAGAAGTGGAGCCATTTGAGACTTCAGCCATCACCTGGATAAAAAAGTGCTTATAATCCTGCGATGAAACCCATCTCCTTTCTGAAGAACTGAATTAGTAACCATGGTCGATCTATATTTATTAACAAGTTTGTATTACATATATCATCTAGCATGAACAATGCTACTGTTGGCATTTGGAGGTTTGGTATATGAAAACCACCCTTTCACTACTCTTCGGTAGTTTGGAATGCAAACAAGAACTGTGATGGCTTCTAGAATGGGATGCAAGACATTGATAACATAAGTCAGACTATTGAGCAATGGAGGAAGGGAGGGATTATTGGCAATGGAGAAGTTGAACAAAAGGAGACCCACGGCCATGATGAGGGGGATGGCGCCTTGAATGGTTAGCATCTGAAGCATGGTTTTACTTTCCTGTTCACTTCCTCTCAATCACTCCCTCTCACTTCCTCATTCCATCCTGTATGCCGCTACCTCTGTCTCTCTATCTCTCTGTCTCTCTGTCTCTCTGTCTCTCTGTCTCTCTGTCTCTCTGTCTCTCTGTCTCTCTGTCTCTCTGTCTCTCTGTCTCTCTGTCTCTCTGTCTCTCTGTCTCTCTGTCTCTCTGTCTCTCTGCCTCTCTGTCTCTCTGTCTCTCTGTCTCTCTGTCTCTCTGCCTCTCTGCCTCTCTCTCTCTCTCTCTCTCTCTCTCTCTCTCCTTCAACCAACCCAAACAGTTTCCTTATTGAGAATCCTCGTTCTCGTAGAATACTGTCTACTGAACTTATTAATACTGTATTTAATAGCCTGTCCAAGTAAAAGGGTAATGACACAATTTGAGAAAGCCGAGTAGCGAAGAACAACTATAGCCTTAGGCTTCAAAACATCTTAACGTAGCCTATAAATATAATTACCTACCTCCCAAGCATCATTTGGACTCTTCAGACCAAAAACAACGAATTCTCCTAGTTTCTGTTGCAAACTCGGCATTTGACGATATATTTCTTCTTCTGGGCAGTATTGTTGCAGCTTGAATATCTGAAGCAGTTTAAATATCTTTTGTTATTGTTTAAATCTACCGTAATCCAAATAAACGGTGATATCATAAGAAGTACTAGTATACATATGTAGCCCTTTCTGAGTTGCTCAAAATGGAACATATAAAGTCTGTATCCCATGCTGAATGGGGTAAGGTAGAGGATAGTCATTCCCGTAAGAAATGTAGTTTGATCCAGAGCAAAGGCAGTTTTTGGTCCAAATAGACTGGATATTCCGTAAACGACGAACACCGTAGTGCCATCGGGAGTCCTCCCAGCCACTTGGTTAACCGTAGTCCAACCGATGAGGCAGGCTCCAATCGAATTAAAAGATGAGAGTAGGATGAGAAAGGCAAAGTTTTGAAAATCTTTCGGTGTTTTGAATAAAACCATATAGGCTACGGCGGAATTTGAAATGACTACGAGAAAGGCCTCCACAGTGGTTACGGTGCGGAGAATGAGGATCGAGGTAGAGTCCATTCTGTAATTTTGTCATAAGAGCCATAAAAAAACAAAAGTTGAGCAGAGTAAAGATACATAAGGAGAGTGTGAGTGAGAAGCAACGAACTGTAGCAAATTCCCACCTCTTTAGTGCAACTGATTAACACTCTTTTTCAGCATTCAAGGGCAATGTGCCACAATAACATCTGCAATAGGGTACAACCTCTACCGCCCAATTATGAAAGGCGACAGATCAATCTTTGTAATATGAAAATGTGGAAAAGTCCCAGACAAATCAAAAATTTAATCTTCGGCGAGAGTATTTGTAAGCCCATTGCGCATTTAAAGGCAGAGGCCCAGGAAAATGAAAAAGGACCTGTCCATGACGTAACGTAGGCGAGAGAGTGTCATTTTCAATGGTGAAATGCAGAGAGTTTTACGATTAGCATGGACAGGTCCTTTTTCATTTTCCTGGGCCTCTGCCTTTAAACTTAAAGGCAATGTGTCATGAATAATGAACGTATGTACATTTGGGCCACACAGCGTACCGTGAGACTAGAGAGCCATTTTCATCATAGGAAATGGAGAGAGCAGCATGCTAATTTCAGTATAAAAATTTCGCGGGAAAACTTTAAGGAGCCAAATATAAGCAACGAAGAAACATTTTTGGCCAAATATATACATTGTTCGAATCGTCTTCGAAAGGTCTAATTTTGCATAACATAAGTTTCAAATTCTGATAAGGTCGAATTTTGGTGACACACTATATACATTTGCGCGCACTACAACAGGTGATGTACAATGGATAACGTTGAAACCCGATTATGATTATTATCAGTCAAGTGTAAAATTTCATGCGAAATGAATAAAAAGCAGAACCACAATTCACGTATTATCTTTCCACGGAAAGTTGACGTGTTTTGCGTTATAGGTTATTTACACTTTCTAGGAATAAAACGGCGAAAATCGTACTCACTGCTATTAGAGATGACGAAAGGATGGGTGAGCAAGCTTTGATTTGACTGTTTAACTTGATAAACATTGCATAAGTGAGTTTGAGTGATAACACAAGGGAGAGAGACAGACGCATAGATAGAAATACACAATACACACACAAAGCAGAGTCGAAAGGGAGAAACAGATATTGTGAGATTTCTACCGTCCTTTTAAATTGAAGTCTACATAAAATGTGCCTGCTAGAAATTTGAGAAATTCACGGGAACAACTGAGTGTTCGTTGTCTATTACTAACCAACTCAATTTATCACCTTCGGCGACATTTTTTCTATAACTGAATTGTCGGAATTGACATTGCTTTCTAAGAAATATGACACGGAAAATGTTCAAAATGGCGAAATAACAGCATATTTTTACGATGAAACTTTTTCAGAAATAAAAACGATCGAGCGTTACTTTTATAATTAATTCCACAATCAGGGAGTCGACAGGTGCAACCCAGTTGGTTTTTGCTCCCTTTGTAGCAGAGTCCAGGTGTCTAAACGGATCAAGAAATAGATTATGGAGCAACTATTGTAATTGGAAGGAAATCTGCTGACGTTAACGGGAAATGTTCGTTTATCGTAGTTTGAATAGGTTGTGACTGGAAACTGACCGGCCTGAAAGCCCTCAATTAAAGAATACCCAGAAAGCGTCAAACACTTTGTATTTACTTTAGTCCTTTTTGGAATGTGGGATTTTCACAATCAAGAGAAAAATATTCAGAAAAAGAGATCAGAAGAGGAAGAATGCAATTGTTTGAAAAAGGGAGTGGGTCATTAACTAAGAAACAGCAGACGTTCGATAATTAAAGTTTAGCTCAAATGACATTTTGATAAAGATATGAACCAATAGATTGAATCAACAACAATGAGGGCAAAATTTTTATAAATGCTGTAATATTTGTACCAAAGAGTTTTCCGATTAATGTTTTATGTTGAACGGTGGTTTAGGCTCCGAGGTAATGTAATTTTAAGTATGAAATATCACAAAACAGCACAAATTTTGTTAAAATAGTGCAATTTTTCGAGCAGGTGCAACAGATGAAGAGCATTCTAGAATGTGGGTAACTATAGTTGCCGCCAAACGGGCATCATTCCAATTTGTGCCTTCATTCTCTGTTGATATTACGATTTTATGCTAATCTATCATCTACAGAGAATACTTGAACGAAATTGGCATGATGCCCGTTCGGCGTCAGCTATATCTTTACTCTTCTCTCTCTCTCTCTTTTTCTCTCTCTCCCCCCTCTCTCTCTTTCTCTCTCTCTCCGCTCTCTCCTCTCAATGCTATATATGCATACTCCGTTGCGTTCGCAATGTCCCGTCACGTGCCGTTCATTCCTTCGCCCTCTTCCTCCTCCACCTCATTCTTTTTCCTCGTCTCGCACCAGCCGGTCGTCCTCCAATCGACTGCCTCTTCTGAAGATGAGCCAGAAGAAATCGAAAAAGTCGTCGACTGAACCGAAGGACCGCAGTGACCGTGACAAAGAAGACCCCATCGATGCCCCTGTACTGGTCCAGCAGTCGAAGCCTGCCCGTACGCGGCGCTCCGGCCGCCCCAGCAAACACGACCCGATGATTCCCTTTGGAACATCTCTTCATGTAAGTGGGACAGTCTTCTGAAGACGATAGAGGTTTCAGGACAAGTACAAACTCCTCGAAATCGTCGGTGCCGGTGGCTACGGACAGATTTTCAAGGCAATGTGGTCTCAGAAGCAGATCTACGTGGCGGTCAAGGTGATGACGAAGAAACACGAACCGCAAAGGATGATTCTGGAGCAGAGGATCCTTCATCAGCTGCAGGGTAAACCCCACTTCCCCCACTTGGTAGGTGCTTTTCACATGTGATCCTATGCCGCATTGCATACACTTTCTTTCATTCGAAGATTCTTTTTTGCAGTACGGTAGCGGTACCTTCGAAGACGCGTACATGTTCATTTCGATGGAGCTGTTGGGCAGAAGTCTGTCGGATCTGCGAAAGAGGAGCGAGAGGAAGGCCTTCGACGCTCCGACGGCCCTCCGAGTGGGAATGCAGGGTCTGGATGCCCTTCGCTCCCTCCACGACATGGGCTACGTGCACAGAGACATCAAACCGGGCAACATGTGCTGTGGCTACGGCCCCTCCGTCTACAAAACAATTTTCATCGTCGACTTTGGCCTTTCGAGGAAGTTCAAGGTCAACGGAAAGGTGCTGAAGAGGAACCACGCGGGCTTCCGAGGCACGATGCGCTATGTGTCGCTGAATGTTCACGAGAGGAAGGACCAGGGGAGGGGAGACGACCTCATTTCCCTCTTTTACTCTGTGGTGGAGCTCAGTGAAGGCAGTCTGCCTTGGACCAAACTGAGGGATGGAGACGAAATCGCAAGGAAGAAGAAGATGTCGACGGCTCCTCAGCTGTGCCTCAGTCAGCCGGAGGATCTCTACGAGTTCTACACCTACTGCTACGACACTTTCGAAGAACCTGATGTACCGGCCTACGACCAACTCAGCGACATCCTCAAGGTAGGGAGAATCATCGGAAAATGCTAAATGTTGTTTCAGAAGTGCCTTCCTCCCAATTACGACATGGGGACTCCGATGAGCTACGAGGCGCTCATCCACCAGGACACGATTGGCCCCGCGTCGGCGGAACAGACCTTCGGAGAGGAGCAGCAGGTCTAAGCGACCGAAGATTTCAGATGCTTCATAGAAATCGCAAGGAAATAAATAATTGGAGCCATTTCGTTGTTTTTGTTTTTAATACCCAGTTTGTGTATTATAACTGATATATTTTCATTAGTTTTAAAGACTTAGACTAACGTTTGGAATTGTGTGTTGTCAAGAAATGTTGAACATATACACCCGGTTTCAAGTATAAGTTTACGTTTTTTTTTCTATTTTCCAGGCAACTGGAGTGGTTTAATATTTTTATGACATAAGTCATTCGTTAGATCATGAAGTTAGGAACAGATTCCGACGTTGAAGTCAGAAATTCATTAGCATACGGCACATGTAGAACGATTCCCACAACTTACGCAAAAACCGTTTTCCAAATGAATTTTTCCAGGCTTTGAGAAGGACATGGTTGGAAAGCCCTTGAAAAGTTGTATCAAAAATGTTTTTGTTATCTTTCAGAAAAATTTCCTCTTCGAACAGCCTGGCTTCAAATTTCGAAAAAAGGTGACTAATTCAGAGATCAAAACATGCCACTTTCTCATTTTTGTTCCAAGGAAATTTTTCTAAGGAATGACAAAAACAAGTCTCGATGGCACCACGGACACGATGGGCAGCGGACGGACATCACAGAGCAGGGGCAAGAGCGGCGGCGGAGTGAGAGAGCAGCGTATCTTAGAAGGAGTCTGTATTGACGCCTGTCTAATGCCTTTACGGCCAAAAACTAGTAACCCCCCCCCCCCGTTATAACGCCTGTTTCGGTGTGTGGGGGCACAAGCGTGTTAAGGGAAGATTCCGTGGATTGTGCCACTTCACCCGTTTGGACCCTCGTAGGGAATACTTGTCGTCTTTACGCCTCGTAGACTTTCTGACCCTTCTTAAAGGAGGAGATAATGTTACACGGCCATCCTTTATAAGGATATCCGACCTTGCGACCCATTTTGGGTAGGAATATGACGGACTGTGAATTAATTGTAGAAGTTCTGGAGAAGGACGTCCAGCTGAAGCGTGGCGTTGCCTTGAATAGATTTTGTGCGTGTGTCTGTCTGTATTTGACGTTTAAGAGTGTCTATCCACCTTTTTTCCTATCTTGGACCACCATCGTGAGCGCGGCAAGGACAGGGGTCAAGGCTTGCATACTTGAGTAACACTTCCATTGACTTATTATCGCCTTTCGATATGAGATATGTTTTGCTTCTGTTATTGTTTGTTAAAGGTATGTTGATAATGTATTCTCAATTTCTCATCAAACTATCATTCCTCTTTGTAGGGTTCTCGTTTGAAAAAATGAACATGTTTCACCTTTTGCAGATAAATGAACATTTCAAAGGCAATGAGGTGGAAAACCAATATTTTTTTAAAACCTTTTTTAACAGACAAGTCCTGGTTGCGACTTCAATTCTCGAGAACTTGAGAAATGTTCGAAATTCTTTGAGCTATGCTACGAGGGAAGAATCTACAGTGAGACTCGATATTTTGATCACCAATCTTGACTTTCTAGATGTTTCCTGCATTTATGGAAGGGTTTACCATAAAGAAAAGAAAAGATGCAGTCGAGAAGAAAAAACCATCTCCTGCATGGAATCTCCCAGAAGTAAGAAGAGGTTTTTTCTTTTGTATTTTTTAAATATAAATTTTGATTACCAAAAACCACATATGAAACATGTAGTTTCAAATCTATATTGTAGTTTACACATAGTATACTCCATTTCCAGCGAATGGGCAAGGATTTGCAAAAAATTTAAAGGTCTAGGTACCTTTGGTCCTGCAACGACATTTCTTAACTGTCTGGGCACTCCTCTTTAACAGTGCTTTTTCGCCTATTTTTATCTTTGTTCACTTCAATG
This sequence comes from Oscheius myriophilus, assembly GCA_964057215.1. Taxonomy (NCBI): domain Eukaryota; kingdom Metazoa; phylum Nematoda; class Chromadorea; order Rhabditida; family Rhabditidae; genus Oscheius; species Oscheius myriophilus. Next base: position 13,915,778 of record OZ059904.1, read on the forward strand.
TTTCCAATTATTTTCACATTATGTGTTATTTTTCAAGATTGCCCGGAAGTCGACGACCTTCCCTTGGAAATATACTATAATTTCTTGAGGAGCGGCACAAATTTCAGAAGAGATTTTGGCCTCGGAGAAAATTTTGTCAACTGCGATGTTTCTTGGCGAAAAGCTTGTTCATAGGGGGGTGCGTATTTTAATTTGAAAAAAAATTAAATAGATCAATTTCAGTATTCCCTGATTTCTTTCAGTTTTTAAATTTTTTATTTCAACTTTCAGGGCTCTCAAAGAAATTTTTCTTTTAGAGAATAGCATGAAAATTCCATAAATGTTATACCTTTTTAGTTTTCGCGCACAAAAACATTTCCCTCCTTAAATGTGCCGAAAAATACATCAGATACCGAGAAAAGTAGTTCTACTCATACAATTTGGATGCAGTTCGAGTGGAAAAATATTTTTGACCTACCAAAATTCAAAGGAAGGTCAAACGACATTTCAGCCAAATAAAAATAAAGCAAAAACGTGTTTTCAGCACTTTCTCCAGAAGAAGAGACTCAAAACGAACATTTACGATTGACTAGTGACTTGAAAGAGAAAGAGGTGACTTTAGCTGGATTTCAAAGACTCCTATTTAGCCAACCAGAGGATGCACTTTCAATTCGCGCCGTCTGGCAGATTGTTCTCCAATGTTTCAATTGTGTCATGAAGGAATCATTCACAGTAAGTCCTTCGAATTTCGGGAACTTTTTCCTACTTCAGGTGCGACTTGTTTCGATGATTGGGCGTTTGCTTACGATGAGCAAATGGAGTACTGTATATTGAGGGATCGCATTGTGGCTTGCCCTGATTTTCCCGAACGTGAGTGACCATAGGGTTACGGTAACGTTTGCTTGTCAGGATTTTACGCAATCACGTGTTCAAAAGGTATTGCTAAATGAAAGATGAGATTATTTGGTTCAGGGAAGCTGAGTTTTGACATGTGGTCACAAACATACAAACGGACCGTTGTATATAGATTAGATAGGCATCATGAACATCTTACTATTTACTCCTTATCGAATTTTGGTTAAATTTTTATTCCCGTCGTATCTTTGTGCGCCAAACAAGAAATGAGCTTATATACAGAAAAAAATTTGTATTTGACCATCAGTTTGTTTAAAAAAAAACCATTGGTGTACCAAACATGTATTTAGCCTGTATAGACCCTTTTGAAACGTTTGGGTCGATATCGATTTTTTATCTGGATTACGGAAGTGTACTGTAATTTTACAAAATTCACAGACTCCCTTTAAACGAGTGTTCTGTAAGAAGCAGATGCCATAGTAAGGCCAAATACAATTCGTAAAAGTCGAAAAGCTGAGTACCTTCACATAGGAGACCGAAAACCTCGAAAAGTGAAAATTCGTTTTCGAAACAGGGTTTTGTGCATTTTTCGGCCCTTGGATATTTAGCGTCGCATAAGACGGCTATTTTAATTGAATTCTACGTGCTAATGCGCACTGAATTAAAAAGAAGTGCAGAAAACTCCCTTTCCATCATGCTGAAAAATGACTTTTAAGATGTGAATTTCGATTCTATCAGAGGAAAATTTCGTTCTGGTAGATCAAAATTTTTCACCTGCCTAATCACTTTAAACTTATACAATATGACATACCATAGAGTTTCAACATATCTGATACACAATTAAACCGATCTGAAAAGTACATCAGCTTTTCCACTTTTAAGGGTTACATTTGGCCTAATAATGGTTCTGCTTCCGAAATATCACGCATTTAAAGAGAGTTGCTCAATGTTGTAAAATCACAGTACCCTATCTTAATCCAAATAAAAACATCGGTTTCGATCCCAAAGTTTCAAAATGGTCTATTGACGTCATATACTTTCCCGTACACCAAGTTGGGGCCAATTCTGAAGCTATGGGCTTTTTCTAAAACAGTGAGTGGCCTCCCCGAGCTTCCTTTCAACTTTTAAGGGTTAAGTAAATTTACTAGTCACCTACCGTAGCACGAGACCAAAAACGATATTGTCTTAAGAGATTCAGGATGTCTCATTCTGTCCAAATAGTGACTTTGCACTTTAAGGGTCTACTTTAAGACTAAGACCGAAATTTTGTTTCACGCGTAAGCAGCCAAATCGCCAAATTATACTCCTCGCCAATCCTACTTCGGCCAAAATGGGGCCACGCCCCTTTTGTATGTAGTTATAGAAATTTGAATATCAAAATCAGAATAATATCACTCATTTCCAAGAGTCACCGAAGTAGGATTGACGGGCACTTTAGCTTTGATGAAGAATTTATTTGATTACATTATGAGCCTCTGACTGTCTCTACCAGCCATTGTGATTTAAAAAGTTTCAAAAAAAAGTTTTTCAGGTGCCGAAATATATAAAATGACAAATGAAGAACAACTTGTCCTAGCTAAAAAGTTGATTGGCAATCCGGTAAGCTTAACTTTGAAGGAGATTTTCAATTTTCAGCCAACCCCTGGTTGTCTTTTCAACACTCGTCCGGCACAAAAAGGAATCGTCTGCAATCCCGGTTTTGATCTCTGCTATAAAGGATTTCATAACCGTAGTTTCTAAAGTCAAGCATGCTACAATATCATTCTAGTCGTTGTGTGTCCCCATCAGACTGTTTATGATCCGTCAACGGGATTCTGTAACTTTCAAAGTCGAACATCTGGTTGTTCCTCATCTTCTAATTTTTATGAAGATTTGGAGAATCCGTGTGGCGATCCGAAAGTCGTGGTCGAGTTGGATCACGAGAGTGGAGAAGCCATCATCTGGGATTCCAATGCTCAGCTTTGCTGGAAAAATTTTCTCTTTGAAGAGTTGGAAACGTATATTCAAATGGAAAAGGTAATCCACAGCCCTACCACATCATGTTGTTATGGCTTTCACTTACGCTGGTCTCGTCGCAACAAATGATGGAAAGTTCCTGCGGAAACAAAAAAATACAGAGAATATTTAGATCTTCAAATAGGTAACTATAACAGAATACATTTCAGGTCGTATCTGACCAGCAGGTCTCTAAACCGAAAACCCCACGCCCACCCTCCTTGTTTACGGCCTGCGGCCGCATAGATATAAGGCCTTCGGCCGCTCAATTAAGCGGCCTGCGGCCGCATAGACACGCGGCCTTCGGCCGCTCAGTCAGGAGGCTTGCGACGGCAAAGTTCGTGGCCTACGGCCACTCATTACCCGCCCTTCGGCCGTGAAATTGATGTAAATCACCTACGGCCGATCAATGAATTTGGAAATGCTTATTTCACGATTATGTGCAGGTACTTGTGGTTCAGAAAATGGGCCCACTGAAAGTTCAGCGCAATAAATTAGGAATTAGGCCATGAGATTTATTTTAGCCGAACCATACAAACGACCGAAAATTTCAGATGCTTTATAAAAATCGCAATGCTATAAATATTTGGAGCCATTTGTTTCACTTCGAAGTTTGTATATCATTTTCCCTCTGTCTCTTTATTTGGATGTAACAGAGGGTAATTTTCGCATAACGGATCGCCGATATTAATAGAACCAACATTGAAAAATATTGCATTTTGTAACAAACAACAATACAGCAAACAAAATTCGAGAAGTCTAAGACGTTTATTTCTTTAGGTGGGTGAAAGGTGTCATAATTCACTAAATCTGGGTTCTCTAGCCGGGCAGAGGGATTTTTTTTTTTGGACGGCCCGTTCGGCCCGGCTTTAAAAATACAATTTTAAATTTTGTATAAATCGAAACAATATTTTTTAAACTGCTTTAAAGGCAGAGGCCCACTTAAAATGAAGAGTGGGACCTGTCTATGCTAATCATAAAACTATCTGCGTTTCACCATTGAAAATTGCATTCTCTCGCCTACGTTACGCTATGGACAGGTCCATTTTCATTTTCCTGGGCCTCTGCCTTTAAATAACTTAGTAATGTTTGTTTCTAACCCTGGTCGTGTAGGTGGCAATCTGACTGGGTGGTCCAGGGTAAATGGGCCAAACGGACCGACCAAAATTTAGCAAATGAGCAAAAACGAAACATTAGTTATTATATTAAGCTAACCCTTATATTAGTCGTGAGGTTGTTCAAGTAGAACGATTCTATACACAATATTTCATTTCACTTCTGCCTCCTGCTTGATTCAATAATGTGAGTTTTCCAGGATTCCGACACGATGGGTAGGGTGTCTGATCATTTAGGGATCCGAAAAGCCTAGTTCACAATATTGGCCAATTGGAATTGGTTTGCAGGTCGAATTTCACGGGAGATGCTACCTTGTTGCATATGGACGGGTTTTCAATTTCAACCCTAAAGTATCACTTTTCAATTCCGGAAACACGACTACCGTATGTAGGGGGCCATTTTCAACTTGTGGGGCTACCTACCGCTTTCACGAATCTTTTGTTTCGCCGTAAAACCACTCGAACCACGTCTTTCCTGAAACTGACAAAAACAAAGATCTAGCTGTTCATTCTCCCGCATTTAGGATATGAGCAATGCTTTCGAATCTTTAGCCTTTCCTTCATCGGAATACTCAGCAAAGGGTGAGCTGTGCAACGGTCGTTTTGCACCCGTTGGGATTAGGTTGCAATAAAGTTGCACCAGGTTGAGTATATATACATTGCCCGCCAACCCTACTTCTGCTGTTTTTGGAAATGAGTGATATTATTCTGATGTTGATATTCGAATTATCCATTACTACATCATAATATTCGGCTACAAAAGGGGCGTGGCCGCTTTTCGGCCGAAGTAGAATTGGCGAGGAGTATAGGCGTCGTTCTTTAATCAACGCACTACTGTGTTCTCTCTCACACACACGCACACACCCACACACACACATACACACACACATACACACACACATACACACACACATACACACACATACACACACACACTCGCTCTCTCACTCCATCTGTCTTCCTCCCTCCGGCGAGTTTTGTCAAAAGACACGGTATGCCTTCCCTTCTTGAAAATTGAAATTTCCGAAATTGTCTTGGTTTTCGGGAAGAAACGACCTCATTACTCGCAGACGACAGCTGTCTGTCAGAACGGACAAATTCGCAATGGGCGCGCACGGCGGTTTCTGAAATTAGCCTAGGGAGTATACTTTGCAGAGCATTTTTCCCTTTGAGCTAGAATTTCGTGTGAATTTGCAGGCAGAAGTCGCTTGAGAAGGAATTTTTGGGTATTATCAACCTGATACGTCTTTTTCTCCACGATGGTCCACTTAACGGATGATGCAGGTAAACTTCACACATTTTGTTCAGTGGTTTCGTTTCTTTAGCGCAATAGATGCATATTGTTGTGTGGTGTTGATAGTTCAGAAGCGAATTCACTGATTTTCCGCTCCGAATGCTCCGAATACTCCCCCTGTGGCGTCAATATTCCATCATTCAAATTGGTCGCCTTCCATTTGCAAAACAAGTGTTTCTGATTCTGCAAAGCTGAATTTTACCGGACCAAACCTATTTTCTGTGATTATGTTGATTCCCCACACTCTTGGAATCGGCGGATGTCCAAATTCTGCACAAGGGTTCGGCAAAATTTCAGTTTCACGCAAGGCGGGATCGAATTCACCACTTGAAATGGTTATGTAACCCAGTAAAACCACCCAGTAAAACTGCCACACAGACGACCAGGGTTCGGTCCCGGTTGGTGATGTTCTTTTTTGCCCAAATGATAATGACTGATTTGCAACGGCTGGGCAGGGTCACCCCCGAAAAATCTTCGTCCCTTTCCATTATTAGAGCCCGATAAACCCTGGAATTCCCCCTCCAATTTTGCAGACACATGGTCGCTCCAGACGTTTCCGTCTCTAAAGAGGTGCTGTCGAGTAGAAGCGGTGGCGGCAGGTGGGCTGGAGGGGGCGGAGGCAGCCGGCTGTCCCTAACGGCCAGCTGGCCACAGTCCCCGGGGCACTAATATTATAATTGCGAACGAATCGATCGCCGCTTACCTGCGCCCCGCTTGGGTCCTCTCCCAGCAAACAACACACTTCAATGCCCTCATATGACTCCCGGTAGATGAGGTTATGCCAAGAGGAAAGTGGGAGAGTTGAGGACAATCGAGGACTACGACATAAATATTTGAGTATTTGCCCATCTCGAGAAACGAAATGAGATACTTTTACCCATTGTGTCTTGAATACCCTAAAAGGCTCCCATCAGCAGCTCATACACTCGCATAGTATATCCTAGGAACTTTGAGTGCTGGGACTCCATACCGAGTGTTTGTCTCTTTACCTCTCCTGCTCTCCTCTCTCATCTCTCCAATCTTCATCTCCTCTATCAATCCCCCTCATTTTCTGAGAATATCAAAAACAACTTCAAAATCGTATTCAACAGAGCTAGATACAGTATCCATTTGTGTCATTCTGTTTTCTTCCAGTCGAGAAGCCTCAAGTTTAGTTCAAAATATCTCTTTAAGATCATTTATAGCAATATGGATGCCTCCTCCATTCCGTATATCTCTCCCTCTCTCCTCTTTTTCTGCAAACATCTCCCCATGGTTCGGTCTCACTATTCGCCTTGTCTCATCGATCATTCCTCATCACATTTTGGTGATAATTCCCTTTTTACTGTTTCTACTTTGGTTTTATTTTTCTCTGCGTTTGTCAAGAAACCGTCAAGGGGTTCATTTACTTACTTTTTCTTGTTAAATAGAAAATAACCCGCTGATCTTAACCTCTTTTTTCTAAAAAAAAAAATTAACAAAAACGGATTTTCAGATAACCAGTTTTTCTAATCATGCTTGAAACGAACCAAGCGGCCCACCGTATCCAACCAAAAACAAAACGGGTGCCCTTCAAATAAAAAATAGAACAAACCAAACCTCATCCTCTACTCAAACTCTTCTCAAAGCCTTTTTATATCTATTTCTAAAGTCGACTTCATTGGTTTTTGCAAATGATGCATGCCGACTGCCAGCGTTCTATAATTCGTCCTCGATAGAAATATGCTCATTACAAACAAAAATTTCTTGTTAAATCCTATATGAGACCTAAAGTATGGACTGTTCTGCACTTCTAGGGGTTCTTAAGATAGAATGATTTTTCGCTTAGAGAGGCTGATTCCAAAGAGACGACTCAAAGGAAAACTAGGAAAGACATCATTTTGACGATCACTTTGCACACACTGTTTGATCCTTGAACTTGGAAGTATTTAAGACGTTCCCTACTTTTGGTGTGCAAAATTATGAACCATTTTATGATAGGTAATCATTCCGCATTTACAACCCACGCAGATCAAACGTGAAAAAACATAGAATTTCTGCTGCTAATTTAGAGCCATCAAGAGCATGTGCAAAAGGGAAAAAGGTTGAAGGCCAACGGGTGCATCATTTTAACTTCTCTAAATGGTCTGTTCTGAAGATTCTAGGGCTTCTGAAGTTTCTGAAGAGTTCAAAATTTGTATAAAAGTTATATATTCTGCAAAATCACCTCGCAATTATTCCAAGCTGAACACGGAACGTTTGGTCATTTGCTTCCGTTGGTCTGCAGCTAACGCCAGATTGCACTTCCGGAAAGCTCCAAAGTACAGCCACGTTTATGCCCTGGGGCGACAAATCGCCAGGTGATATGCAATTAAGGCAGAGGTAATTAGGTCATAATTAGGACCAATCACACGTCGAATTCGCAATGTTTGATTGTAGCAGCGTTGAACGCAGAATATTGTCGAAAGAGTCGTGTTATTGCAACTTTTCTTCGCTCGTTCTCTGTCTCATAAATCTCTATTTTACGTGCAGTTTCACTTCCAATTTACCGCGGTTCATCGGTTCATCGGGTTTTTTTTTCCAACCCAACCGGTCCCCATCTGCCAATCCTTCATCGAAACATCGGTTCCCTCCTTTTTCAGCCGAAGATTTGTTTTCTCCCCTGTCAATCGCTGGTTATTTGTGTTCATGGCCGAATAACAAAGTGTTAATTCGGCCAACACAAATGTCACAGCGGAAGGTAATTCCCCAGGGAAATACTACTTTTCCTCATTGATTTCTCCGCCATTCTCCGAATTTTTGCGTAAATTAACTCACTTCCGCATTGACTTTTCATGTTTGTTTTGTCTCCAACTGCAACTTTGTGCAGAGATGAAAAATGCGATGCCGCGATGGATACTTAGTAGTGGAAACTGCCAAAGACACGTTTTTTGGTTTTACTATGTATTTCGTTAGTATTCCTTCCAGATTCAACCTCCTGAGATATCCTCAATGGCAGGCCGAGACAGAGAGACATAGAGACGTATAGTCTGTTTCCAAATAAAGGTCGATTACTTTTGAGCCGTCGTCGTTTTTGCTCCTTTTTAAACACCGACGATTTGAAACATTGATGTGAGTAGAAATAAAATATGCGAAACAGCACAGTAAAAGAGGAGTGCGCAGACAAATAAGTAATCGCGGCGGGACCTAATGTACCATCCTTTGTGCCGTTTTTAGGAAACACACTATAGAGACGGAGAGACGGAGAGACAACGAGAAAGACAGAGGGCAGATAGACTGAGAAACAGAGAGACGAAGACAGCAACTGACATAGACAAAGAGACGGATGGAGGGAGGACACGAGAGAGTGTTCGATCGTTTTACAAGCCACCATGTCTCTAACGCTATTCCTCTTTGCCTCTGTTGCTCTCTGATCCGAACCCCCATTCCCTCCCACTCATAAGTGTCCTGTCTGCCCCAGAGGTCAATGAGTGTGGAAGGCGGCGCCCCTCCGTCGCCATGGTTCCCATTTGTGTGGCGCTGGTTCAGCACACGCACCTCGGCTCATCGATCCTCGACGGTTCCGGCCTCAGAAGGTCCGATCCGGAGTGACGTCATCACATACCCACTTACCGCTTGTTTTGTAGGTCGACACGCCCCTTTTACTTTGTCCGCAACAGGTGATTCAGTGACAACAAGAAGGCTTTGAATAACTAATTCTGAGCGATTCCACCTTTTTCTTTTCAACTGAATAAGAGGTCTTCCCCAAACGTAAACCCACTGAAAAATTATCACGCAAGTAGATTACAGCACCGCAAAGACTTTCTGATTTTGTCTGTCTGAAAGAGCGACTGTTGCATAGTTTCGATTTACATTTCGGTTTTGTGGGGTGACGCCTCTCTTGCAGGAAATATCCTACAAAAAACTTTTCGCGTTTCACTTAGTGCCCCATCAATTTTTGATGCCCCTGTGCGTTTTTGCAAATTCCCCAATATCCTCGGAAATTCTAGTGCTACTGGAATATATTAGGGTTTCTAAGTCATTTTTCTGTTTCCAAATCAAAGAAATGGTGGGAATCGTAGCTCTCGAAGTATAGGTTGTTTTTCATAACTTCTGGCCTGATGCTTGTCTGGAACACAAAATTTCACGACTTCTATAATCAATGAGAACAATTGTTGTTTTGTGGAGTTTGTGGAGCCCTAAAAATTCACGAATCCTAACGACCTCAGAACTTAACAATGCTTATTTTTTCATGGGGCCATCGAACTGTGTTGCTCGAAAACACTGGTAGAAAATACTTTACGGATCGAATGTCCACATTTCTGAGAATGATTGGAATTCTGGGATAGCGTGGGGTGATGCGAGATTTGTAATAGATTTTATATTGACCCTGCCTCCAAATTTCTCGGAGCTACACGAGCACAGAAAAATCGTATAGAAAGGAGTGCAAGGGTTATAACCCAACATCTACAACCTTTTACAACCCAAGATCCTAAGTTGAGATTCTAGGGGTTAAGGAAGTTCCAACTAACAATAAGGTTCATAGCAATTTTTTAAGCAATAGCGAAGGTTCCTACTAGTTCCTAATCAGATTTCTATCCAAGGTAACAGTAGCCCTAAAGTCTCTAGAAACCCCAAAATGTCAGAAACGGTAGAACATAAAAAGAGAATCGTTGAGATCTGTGGCTTTCTCTGTTCATCGTTGTTTTATATCTCATCTTTGATGTTTTTGGGTAACTTTCTCTATGCAGTATATGAATATTCACTGCTCTGCGATTCACTATTCAGACCAAACAAAATCGTTGTCTTCGGCAGTCCCTTCCTTCTTGTAGACTTCTCCCCCCGCATTCTAACATCCCGTGCCCATTTGTGAGATTGGCTGTGACTCTGCTCTGTTTATTCCTCCAAATCCTGAATCGAATCGGATATTCCATAAGCTAGCAGACAAGTTGTAAGCACGGAGGCCGCCCTCCGAACACGTACAAATGGCCCTGGCACACGCAGAAAACTTCCGTTTTGCGTCAGGAAGAAGGTCTTTGACTTGATGAATTCAAGTCACGGAGTTCCTCTTTTTACCCGAAAACCGGCTGCAGCCGCGCATAAGTCAGCAGATCAGTGCAACAGACATCTCTTCACCGAACAGTCATCTCCTGTGGACGAGACCACTTTGCTAGCTTTCTCGAACTTTTCTAGCATTATCAAATCTGCCGAAGGGTATCCTTCTCTCTCTCTCTCTCTCTCTCTCTCTCTCTCTCTCTCTCTCTCTCTACCTGCCTGATGGAACATCAACAGACCAAGCCTAGCATGATGTTGCATTAACATATTTCCGTTTCGCGAGATCTATTTGATAAACCCGTGACGCACTATTGCGTACGTTGTTAGTAGGTGATTACCCGGATTTGATTGACCAATAAAACTACCGTAATTATCCCTCGGTTACATGCAATACCACATTTTGGTGTAGTAGAAGTAAGACTGTAGGATTAATATCATGCATCTAATCCTTCCGAAACTCTGTCCATTTCCCGCCATTTCTTGTTTGTGTGCTCTCTGCAGCCGTGTTTTCGTCGCATAGTCTCAAGAATCCCGGCAAGAGGCTATAATCCTCATTTGTGTTTTTCTCAGAAGACTTATTTTTGCATAATTACCCAAAACTGCAGCATGTGTAAATGTAAATTGAATGCATGTATGTGTGTATGTGTGTGTGCGTGTGTGTGTGTGTGTGTGTGTGTGTGTGTGTGAGTGTGTGTATGTGTGTGTGTGTGTGTGCGTGTGTGTGTGTGTATGTGTGTGTATGTGCCACTTCACGTATAGAATTCTGACAGAGTAACTTTATGGTCTGGGAAAGCATTTTCTTCGTGGAGCCTCTCCATAAAATATAGATGACCCTAGACAGAAAACAAGAAAATTTGGATATTCTGCTCTTTCTATCATGCCAACTTTATTTCCCTTATAATTTTTACTCTATATGTTGTTTGAGGCGTTGTGTTTTGAGGTCCACTAAAGACATTTATCACCCTTCAGACAAAATGTCCTCTAAAAAAAACGCTCCCAAAACAAAAAGTTTGGAGATATAGGGAATTGAACCCAAGACCTCTCCCATGCTAAGGGAGCGCTCTACCACTGAGCTATATCCCCACGTAAAGATCGACACCGGGGGTGGCTGATAAGCCGCTTCGGCTGCGCAAAACCTGTGTGCAGAGAACATGAAAACGTGTCAACAACTATATCATGTCATCCTTCCTCCTTGTCTATTTTCGCCCAATAACTCTCTAACATCTGAAGGAATGTTTTTCAGAGCAGGGTATGACGACGGAAGAGGTCGAGCATCATGTGAAAGAACGCTATGAGATTCAGAAGAGGCTCGGAAAAGGCGCCTATGGAATCGTGTGGAAAGCAGTGGATAGGAGGAATAAAGAAATCGTCGCCCTTAAAAAGGTGATTTATAATATAATTGTTTAAAAATAGTTTGTTTCAAGATATTCGACGCGTTTCGGAATGCCACGGACTCCCAGAGAACATTTCGAGAAGTTATGTTTCTTCAGGAATTTGGGAGGCATCCGAATATCATCAAATTGTTTAATATTATCAAAGCGGACAATGATAAGTGAGTTTTTTAAGAGAGAGAGAGAGAGAGAGAGAGAGAGAGAGCGAGAGAGAGAGAGAGGGAGAGAGAGAGAGAGAGAGAGCGAGAGAGAGAGAGAGAGGGAGAGAGAGAGAGAGAGAGAGAGAGAAGAGGGAGGGATACCGCGACAGATTAGCGAAGGAAGCTCTATAGCTGACACAGTGCTTTTCAAAATTTTATGGTTACTTTCCTGTAATTCCATAAGATTCTTTGTTTTATTTTTTTCGATTGTACGAAACAAATTTTTTGATCAGAGTAATCTTGAGATCAGAAAAAAACAGTTTGAGAGCAAAAAATTTTCAGCGTACACTTTTCCGCTAAAACATGTAAATATGCCGGACAGAAGGAATTTTTCTCCAGACGGAAACCAAAAATGCATCAAAAGTTCTCTTTAATGGTGTTTTTCTCGGATAGCCTTTCTTGCACGTGCTCAGAAGCCGCATAATACGAACCGCAGTGTAAATTCACACAAAATGTTTAAATAAAATTTTTATCACACTTCAAAGCTTCTATGTGGATACCACCATCTTCGTTTTATCAGATTTAGGCAAAAACCTATTTTCGATTACTTTTTGTGTTTTTTCATTTCGATGCTTGGAAAATTTCCTTTCCATAATGTATGGTTACATAAGGACATCCGCAAGCAGTATATTTTTGCAAAAGTGTGTCCTGTTTCTGAAGAAATTTTTATCTCAAAATGTGGTTCTGTTTGGAATATGATTCAGAATTTCTTACATTTCCCAGAACGTAAACTGGCCTGTTGTGTTTTTATCTTTCTCTATCTTTTCTTCTGGAGGTGAAAAACTGAATAGCCATTTTTAATCGAATTTCCCTGAAAATGCTGGACCAACCTGTGCAACTTTTGGTTTTCGGAAGAACTGGGCGCGAAAGAAAAAGGGCATTTCCCAGGAGAGAACTCTTCAAGTTGCTTTCGTGGAAACTCATGGGGAAAGCGTTTTAGTGATTGGTTTAGGGACATTTACCTGGCATTCGAGTACATGGAGGCCGATCTGCACAACGTGATCAAGAAGATGACAATTCTGAAGGACATCCACAAGCAGTACATAATGTGCCAGCTATTCCGCGCCATCCGCTTCCTTCACAGCGGAAACGTTCTCCACAGGTGCGACGGGAAATCGTTTGTCTGCGTCTTTATGGCATCGACCGGCAAAAGAGCAGCACAGAAAAATTCCAAGCAAGGAAAGGGGGAAAAGAGGGTTTACTTTAAAGGGCTTGTCAGGGGCCTTTTCAGAATCGTATGCTAAATAGGACTTGGCAAGCATTTTGCCGCAAGTGTAGAGGCATGTGTAGCATGTTTTTGGTATTTTTCGGGTTCTCTGAAGTGTTTTGATTGTTATAAAACAGCAAACTCTAAAAAAATAACCGTTAAGTACGTTGTCCGAATCCAACCACTACTTTCTATGCGTTTTTGCATTTTGGTCGATTATGTGAGATACAGACGCGTAGCACTCATTATCGTTATATTTTCCGATAATTTGGATTTTTTGCTTTATTTAAAGAAGGAATATAGAAAATTCCATACTTGCAGTCACTCGCAAATTAATTTTAAATATACGAGTTTATACAAAACTGGCGACTATCCGCGCTCTATTACCAAATACCGTATCCAGAGCCTTTTTGAAAACGGCTATTTAAACCTGTATTTTTATTATTTCTGAGATAAATTTGGTACCAAAAATACGAAAAAAATATGAAAAACCCATTAAAACATACATACATGTAAATTCTCTTAAACAGATGGATTCCGCATTCAGGCAAAAGTATGTCCGTTGTTTTGCAGAGCTTGTGCCCGGTCACACAGACCCCGCCCAACCACGGCGACAATGCAAAAAATTGGGTTCAAATTCGGGCATTCAAAGTGGAATATCTCGCTTCGTTTTGGATGAAATTTCAAACTGTAAAAGTTATGAACTTATCGTGCGTTATATCGAAATTAAAAATCCAAATTTTTTATTTAAAATTTTGGTCTGCGGTCCCTAATTTTGCGCACGGCCGTAGTCTGGAGCGGTGTTCGGAAAAATCATTTCAATTGAAATTTCTCGATTAGCATACATCCCATTTCCAAACAGAAAAGGCCCCTGACGGTCCCTTTAAAGACTTTAAAGGCAGAGGCCCACGTAAAATGAAGAGGGGGACCTCTCCATGCTAATCATGAAACTCTGCATTTCACCATTACAAATGGCACTCTATCGCTTACGATACGTCATGGACAGGTCCTTTTTCAATTTTGTGGCCCTCTGCCTTTAAGACAGAAAATGAAAATGGAGCTTTCAATGGTAAATTCCAAGTTTATGCTAAAAATGGACAGGCCCCATTTTTCATTTATTTTTTTGTGGGCCTCTGCCTTTAAGGGTGCTACCTTTTCTTGTGTAGCTGCTACGGTTGAGTATCATACGCACAATGCAGAACGGTGTAAAACTCAACTTATGACACGGAAACATTGGAACGCAGCGAATATTTCAGAATCGAGTGTTCCATTTGTGTTTTTGCAAATGAAGTTGATCTAAATAGTTTAAGATCAAATTAACCATGATTGACAATGTGTCTTTTCAGAGATCTGAAGCCATCAAACGTCTTGTTGGATGCCGATTGTAGAGTGAAATTAGCTGATTTTGGTTTGGCTCGTTCCCTCTCCTCAGTAAGTGGTTTAAAAGTCTTCATTCCTTTTCATTCTTTAGTTAGAAGACTACCCCGAGGGCCAGAATATGCCCGACCTAACGGAGTACGTAGCCACCAGGTGGTACCGTAGCCCGGAAATTCTTTTGGCCGCCAAGCGGTACACAAAGGGAGTCGACATGTGGAGTCTTGGCTGTATTTTGGCCGAAATGATTTTGGGTAGGAAAAGGAGAGAAATTGAATTAGTTGTGATTCAGGAAGGGCGTTGTTTCCTGGAACGTCGACGATCAATCAGATAGAGAAAATTATGAACACCATCGCTAAGCCTTCAAAATCAGACATTGATAGTATAGGTAAGGTTTACCTAAAAGTTAACTTCTCTCTCTCTCTCTCTCTCTGTGTGTGTGTGTGTATGTGTGTGTCTGTGTGTGTGTGTTTGTGTAGGTATGTATGTGTGTGTGTGTGTGTGTGTGTGTGTGTGTGTGTGTGTGTGTGTGTGTGTGTGTGTGTGTGTGTGTGTGTGTGTGTGTGTGTGTGTGTGTGTGTGTGT